>QAOA01007223.1:0-27247 GCA_003255065.1 Cercis canadensis | reverse complement strand
TTCCTCAGATTCCAAGACAACCAGCGGTCCACCTCCATTGCCTCTATTGCTCAGCCTGGTAATCCTATTGCATGCATCTCTCAGTCCTCCTCTCTTGGACCTTGGGTTCTTGATTCTGGTGCTTCTGATCACTTGTCTGGTAACAAGAATTTATTTTCTCATATCACTTATTCTAATTCATTATCCACTGTTACCTTAGCTGATGGATCACACACTATAGTCAGAGGCATTGGTCAGGCCACACCCTTGCCCTCCCTATCTTTAAATTCTGTTCTCTTTGTACCTGGGTGTCCATTTAATTTGATTTCTGTTAGCAAATTAACTCAAACCCTCCCTTATTCTGTTACCTTTGTTGCTCATTCGGTTATTGTACAGGAGCGGAACACTGGGAGGATGATTGGAGTCGGACATGAGTCCCGTGGGCTATACTACCTCGCCCCACCACCATCTCCTGTGGCTTGTATTGCTGCTGATTCTCCTGAACTTTTTCATCGCCGTTTGGGACATCCTAGCTTACAGAAACTACAGAAGATGGTGCCGAGTCTCTCTAGTGTCTCTTCTTTAGAATGTGAGTCTTGTCAGTTAGGCAAACATGTTCGTAGTTCTTTTCCTAGTCGTGTCAATAAACGAGCCGAGTCTCCTTTTTCACTGGTTCATTCTGATGTATGGGGTCCTAGTCGTGTCAACTCAACTTTGGGTTTTCAATACTTTGTTACCTTTGTTGATGATTTTTCCCGATGTACTTGGTTATTTTTAATGAAAAATCGTTCAGAACTTTTCTCTATTTTCCAAACCTTTTGCTCAGAAATTAAAACTCAATTTGGAATCACCATTCGCACCTTCCGGAGTGATAATGCCCGAGAATATTTTTCTGCTCCATTTCAATCTTTTATGACTTCTCAGGGCATTCTCCATCACTCTTCTTGTGCTCATACTCCTCAACAAAATGGGGTGGCTGAGCGGAAAAATAGACACTTGATTGAGACTGCCCGTACTCTCCTCATTCATAATAATGTTCCGCTGCGTTTTTGGGGAGATGCGGTTATCACTGCATGTTATTTGATTAATCGCATGCCATCCTCTGTTTTACAAAATCAGGTGCCTCATTCTCTTTTGTTTCCCAATCAGCCACTCTACTCTCTTTCTCTTCGTGTCTTCGGTTGCACATGTTTTGTTCATGATCTCACTCCAGGTAAAGATAAGTTACATGCAAAATCCCTCAAATGTGTCTTTTTGGGTTATTCCCGTTTGCAAAAAGGTTACCGTTGTTTCTCTCCTGAACTCAAACGATATCTTGTTTCCCCGGATGTCACCTTCTTTGAGACAACCCCTTTCTTTCCTTCTTTAGGGCATCCTGATTGTTCTACTGTTACTCAGGATCTCCCCATTTCTTGCACTAGTCCTCTTCCACAGGTTGTTTCGTCCCATGACTCCACTGGTCATACAGAGGACTCGGCACCTCCTCTCCTCACCTACCATCGTCGGCCTCGACCTGACCCTGTTGAGGACCCTACCATTGTGCCACCTGTCACTGGGCCTGTTGAGCACCCACCCATCGTGCCACCCGTCCTTGAGCCTGTTGACAACCCTCCCACCAATGACCTCCCTGCTCCTGCCCCATTGGATTCATCTCTTGCTCCAGTCACTTCTCAGGTTCCGATCTCTGACTTGGACCGATCTATTGCTGACCGCAAAGGTATTCGTTCTACTCGCAATCCTTATCCCATTTATAATTTTGTGAGCTATCACCGTTTGTCTCCACAATATTCTGCTTTTGTGTCGTCTTTGTCTCCTGTTTCTATTCCTAAAAATGTAGGTGAAGCACTTTCTGACCCAGGCTGGCATAAGGCAATGATTGATGAGATGGCTGCTTTAGACTCTAATAGCACTTGGGATTTGGTGCCTCTACCACGTGGTAAATCCACTGTTGGTTGTCGTTGGGTTTATACAGTCAAAGTTGGCCCTGATGGCAAAATAGATCGTTTGAAAGCCCGGTTGGTTGCCAAGGGATACACCCAGATCTACGGACTTGATTATGGTGATACCTTCTCTCCAGTTGCCAAGATGACATCTGTTCGCCTCTTTCTCTCTATGGCTGCCATTCACCACTGGCCCCTTTATCAATTGGATATTAAAAATGCCTTTCTACATGGCGAATTGCAAGAGGAAGTTTATATGGAGCAACCTCCTGGATTTGTTGCTCAGGGGGAGTCTAGATTGGTGTGTCGACTTCGCCGATCTCTCTATGGACTTAAACAATCTCCACGGGCTTGGTTTGGGAGATTTAGTTCAGTTGTCCTAAAGTTTGGTATGACTCGGAGTGAGGCTGATCATTCAGTCTTTTACTTTCACTCATCCCCTAACCGATGCATGTACTTGATTGTCTATGTGGATGACATTGTGATTACAGGGAATGATCAAGAAGGCATACAAAAACTCAAGCAACATCTATTCCAGCACTTTCAGACAAAAGATTTGGGCAAACTCAAGTATTTTCTGGGAATAGAAGTTGCTCAATCCCGAAAGGGTGTTACCATCTCACAGCGAAAATATGCCTTGGATATATTGAAAGAAACAGGTATGTCAAACTGCAAACCTGTGGAGACTCCAATGGATCCAAATGTCAAGCTCCTACCTGATCAGGGGGAGCCCTTATCAGATCCCAGTAGATATCGGAGACTTGTTGGGAAACTCAACTACCTTACAGTGACACGTCCTGATATTGCATTCCCTATGAGTGTACTTAGTCAATTTCTAAGTGCTCCGTGTGACAGTCATTGGGATGCAGTAGTTCGTATTTTAAAATACATCAAGAAGGCACCAGGTAAAGGCCTATTGTATGAAAGTAGGGGACATACTCAGGTGGTTGGATATTCAGATGCTGACTGGGCAGGCTGTCCATACGATAGACGCTCAACCACTGGATATTGTGTATTTGTTGGGGGCAATCTAGTGTCATGGAAGAGCAAGAAACAATCAGTTGTTGCTCTATCCACGGCTGAGGCAGAATACCGAGCCATGGCTAAAGCAACCTGTGAGCTCATATGGCTGAAACAGTTACTTCAGGAGTTAAAATTCATGAAGATTCAACAGATGAAACTAATATGCGATAACCAAGCAGCTCTCCACATTGCCTCCAATCCAGTCTTCCATGAAAGGACCAAACATAAAGAGATTGACTGTCACTTTGTTAGACAGAAAATACTTTCAGGGGATATTGCTACTAGTTTTGTTAGATCAAATGACCAGCTAGCAGACATATTCACTAAGTCTCTCGGAGGCCCTCGGGTTAACTAATATAGTCTTCCATGAGGGGGAGTGTTAGAATATTAGCTGTAAATACTGTAGTTATTATAGCATATGTTTAGGCTTGTAATTAGCTTATGATTAGGCCCATGATTAGGCCCGTTATTGCTGTACAGTTAGTATAAATAATAGATGTGAGAAGCTAGTCTCACAACCTTTCCACTATTCTCACACCTTGATTGGGAACTCTATCAAATGGACATAAAAAATGCCTTCCTAAATGGAAAATTGGAAGAAGTATTCATGAAGATGCCTCCAGGATTTAATGGTGGAAATACCAAGGTGTGCAGACTCAAAAAGTCTCTCTATGGGTTAAAACAATCACCAAGGGCTTGGTTAACCAGATTTAGTTCAATAATGAAGTCCTTTGGGTATACACAAGGACAAGTTAACCACTCACTATTTATCAAGCAAGGAAGAAGTGGAAAAAGGACCATTTTCATTGTATATGTGGATGATATGGTAATTACTGGTGATGACCAGGAGGAGATCGAAAAGTTAAAGGCTCATTTAAAGAATCAATTCCAAGTTAAAGACCTTGGAACTTTGAAGTATTTTCTTGGAATGGAGGTAGCTCGGAGCAAACAGGGAATGTTTGTTACTCAAAGAAAATATGTCCTTGGCCTGCTACGGGAAACTGGAAAAACTAGTTGCAAGCCTGCTATTACTCCTTTGGAAAGAAATTTGAAGCAAAAAGCCACCAATAATGACTCTCCAGTAGACCGGGGCAGATACCAGAGAATGGTGGGAAAACTAATATATCTCACACTCACAAGGCTTGACATTACCCATAGTGTAAGTGTAATAAGTCAGTTTATGTATTGTCCTACTAAAAGGCATATGGAGGCAGCCAACAGAATATTAAAGTACCTTAAGGGAACTCTAGGCAAGGGAATTCTGTTTAAGAAAGGCAATGAAAAAGATGTTGAGGGATTTGTTGAAGGATTAGGAGATGCTGACTGAGCTGGATCGGAAGACAATAAGTCCACAACAGGCTATTGTACAAAGGTGTGGGGAAACCTTGTTACATGGAGAAGCAAAAAGCAATCAGTGGTGGCAAGGAGTACAGCTGAAGCAGAGTACCGAGCAATTGCACAAGGACTATGTGAACTAATTTGGATTGAGAAACTTTTAACAGACCTAAAATTCCCTAGAAAAGGTCCTATGAAGCTGTACAGTGATAGCAAATCAGCAATAAGCATAGTTCACAATCTTGTCCAACATGACCGGATGAAACATGTGAGAATTGACAGGAGTTTTATTAAAGATGAAATTGATTCAGGGACAATACATATCTCCTATGTTCCAACAAGGCAGCAAGAAGCAGATATTCTTACCAAGGCATTATCCAAACCAGAATTTGAATTTTTAGTTGGCAAGCTGGGACTGATGGATATCTATTCACCAGCTTGAGGGGGAGTGTTTTGGAGAGTATCTCAGGTCATTAATTAACATTTAATGTGATTAGGAATTTAATGTAATTATTTGTAAATGTGCTGTAAATGTGTTGACTAATCAGGGAATCCCTGATTGATAGATTTGGTAGGTTAGGAGTAATTTCCTTAATCTTTCCTTTTATTACTCCTAGAATTGGGCTAACTTCAGTGTATATATTCCGTAATCCCGAGATTAGAAAGACAATAAGGAGAATTCATTCCTTAAGCCTCTTTGTTCAAAATCCAATCAATTAAAACATTGGAAAATAGCAATCACTTTTAAAATGCATGTTGGCATTAAATACGCATACTGAAAATAAAGTTTGAGAGAGAAAGAGAGGAAACCTTTGATAGAGGGGCGCAAATCAAGCCTTCTCTCTCCTTGGGAGTGCCTATGACTAATGCCCAATACCTCTGGTATGTAGCTTCACGTGCATCATTCCAAGCCTAAAATTTTCCCATGAAAACTGTATTAAGGTGTCATTCATCTAGTGATTTAAATAAAGGCCAAAAAAGAAAAAAAAATCTAGTGATTTAAATGAAAACTGTATTCATTATCTAAGCATGATATAGATTTTAGAAAAAATAGCAATCCATGTAAACGTGCACCTTACAAGAAGATTTTTCTTTATTTATGTCACTGAACAACCACTGTAGGTAAGCTACGCTATCATTTGTTCTCCCAAGTAAAAGGAGGCCACTACTCTCTCTGTCAAGACGGTGAACCTGAAAAAACGTACTAAATAAGGATGCAAAAATTCTAATCAAGAAAATCATTAATTTTAAAGAGACTGGTATGTTCAAGAAGCAGCAACTATTCTGGAAATTCAATATCTAAGAGTCCAAACCATAGTAGGAAAAGTTAATTAAGAAAAGGACGCCGTTAGAGATATTAAGAAAAAAATTCAGATCTTATAAGAAAATTAAGCAAGCAAACATCAAAATTTAATAGCCTTCATTCATATGTTTAATAAAAGAAGAAATTCATTAGAAGAAGAAGAAAGAGAATAATACAAAGAAGGAGGGCAAGAGGTCCTCCTTACAAAGGAAACGACATTAAAAGAAACATCATAATTCTGAACTGTATTAAACATTCCAACTTTCCAATTTACTAGAGGCAGACCAGTTCAAGTCTATGACCCAATATCTCAAATCTTCAGACACCCAACATTTCCCTTCAAAGAGAGAGAGAGAGTGAAATAACAAACCCTAGTTACATGCAATAGTCATCCTTAAAAAAACAAAAGACAAAGAAAGTGCCTATTTAATTGTGGAAAACAATTTTCTACAATATTGTTCAAAAAGTCAAGAACATTTGGAAAAGTTATTCACTTCACAATTTTCCGACTTAACAATTTAGAAAACTACTTTCGCACATTTTCCACTTTTGTGAGAAAAGTGTTTTCCAACTTCTCATTGCTATCTCACTTTAATTATGTGAAGCCTATTATGGGACCTATCGAGGAGTGAGTAACTAAGCACTATTTGAAAAGCCTTTTATAGAAAAAAGAATACTTAAAATAAAAATAATAAAGTAGAAAAGAAAATTGAAAAAAATTTCAAAACTAAAGTTCCCGAAAATTTCTCTTCTTATTTGCCTTTAATTCATAGGTTATATACTTTGAAGCCAACTCCAGTCAACGTCACCCCACTCCACATCATTAAGGTTCTATTGCTTATATACTTGCAGGAAAGCTTACTTAGACATGCTACATAATATCTTGTGACTTTTGATGGGATCAAGACCCAATGTAGGAACATACACACTCATGCAAGAGACTGAAAGTATTAATGCTCTTCAGCTGATATAGTGTTTACACATAATCACATGTACGTGAAGGACACTTGCAGATGTCCATTATGAGATATTGTGGTTAGTACCACAAATATCTTAAGCTTGACAAAGAAACAAAAACTCTTTAGATTTGCTACTTTAATTACCTTTCATAAATTTTTGTTTTGACAAATAACTCAGCATTCATCAACTACAAGGGCAATTATCAGGGAAAAAACCTATAAGGATTACGCAAGTCCATCTTCTTGAATAGCACATCAGATTACATGATACACTGAATTGAACTTTCTGGAGTGTTTTAAGTTTGCAATTTGCTAAGGTGGGGCAGGAAAGTCCTCCAGTTCCTACCAGACCAGATTATGAAATGTGAAGAGCCTTTCCTTCAAAAGGAGAACTAGGATGCATTGACTTAACCTTTCATAAAAACTGCAAATCAGTCTTTAAGAGTTTGTTCAAGGGGGAGCCCTCTTTATCTATCAATGGAAAGCATGGCATGATAATGCATTCCATTGCCAAGTGTCAACCAAATTGTTTCATAATAATAATTTACAAAGGGAAGGTTACCAGCTTAGGCTCCTCATCATAATTATAAGACAGTGCCGCAGCTGCCAATGCATCCATGCTATTATGAACTGGCAGATTCCCCTAACAAGGTCATCAGCAAGAAATCAAATATGCAAGAGGATACACTAGTGCTAAGTAAATTTTTGAAAATATGAGAGAATAAGCATTCAAACCTTAACCGGCAATTTTGGAGGTTTATTTAGCACAATAATAGCAGAGTCCTGGAAGCAAACAAATTGAATCCATTTTTCAATGAATAAAACATACAGCATATGCAATTGAAGGGAATAGTAACATATTACCATCAAATGGAATCAGATACCAAATAGGGGTTAGATGAAAGACATGCCTTGTATTTCACAAGCCTCTGAATATACTTAATTTCGTCAGCATTTGGATACAGTGTTCCACTTGGTATAGTGTCATATCTTTTAGAGATCCTAGTCTCGGCAACTGATACAGGGACATGAACTCTTGCTCCTGGTTTCATCACTTCATTAGGTTTAATCTGTATTTAAGCTGTGTAGTTGTAGTATTATTAAACCAACAACAAATCATAAGTGATTGACAAACGCAAAAATATACACATACACAGGGAGGAAATAGTTCAGAGCAGAGTTTGTGACTGAAAATGTCTAATGTAACAAGTTACATCCAAGCTTTGGTACCTTTCGCATAGATTTAATTTGCCCTTCCTTCGGAATGGAAGAGTCATCAGGAATTGGGTCTTCCATCTGGACCTAGTTAGGAAAATATGAACTACGTTTATAAGTAGACTTTTCAATCACGATATTTGACCATAAGACATGACATACATATCACATGACAGCTGCAATGTAGATTCTCTCTCATCATTCCCACCAGGTTAAAAATTTAAATAGTAATAGAATTTGCATCCTAGTTTGGTATAACAGCTGACGATACATAAACTTCGTTGACATGCTCCTCCTTGCTAAAGGAGTTCTCCTTCAAATTGCCTCCAGGACCATCCCATAAAGTTAATTTTATGAGCTCCTTAAATGATAATGTAAAAAGATTTTATTTTTAAACAACAACCAACACCACAAGTCACTCTTTAAATCATAACTGGAATATGAAATGCATGTTGTGACCCATAAAAAGCTGGAGTTACTTTACTTGCATACTAAGTCCAAATTTTCAACAAAATATTTTAGAGGAGAAAAATCCTCTATGCAATAACTCTTTCTTGGTACCATTTATTCTACCATGTGTCCTAATTGCCCTTCAAGGGCTTGGGGTTTCAACTTTCAATTAATTGACAGCAAGAAAAAGTCCCACTAAAACATAAAACCAATATAAAGCAAGGTCAACAAGTACATTGAAGGGTAGAGAAACAAATAAAAAAAAAAATGAAAAACGAAAATAATAGAATAGTGCATACTTACAAGGCCCTCCCTGAAATGGGACTGAATGACAGAATCCCACATTTCATTGAAGTAATACTTAACCCAACTGATAGCAGTGACACGAGCAGGCTGCCCAGGAATGCTGACTGATTTCTTGGCAGGCAAAGGGTGACTAGGGAAAGGAGGCAATGATAGTAGCTGCCTAGGTTTTGGACCTTCCTTTGGAGCATCCAAGTAGGCAATGTTGTTGGACACTCTGATCACTGGTTTAACAGTAACAGGCTGTGGAGGACTAATTCTAGAGTAGTGTCTCACTATGTAGAACAGCCATTGGCGGTGATTATGGCTTGACATCTTTGCACATCTAAACCAACAAAGAAAAACCCTAATTAATTACTGTCCACCTCATATTATGATTGTAAAAAGAGGAAAATAATGACTTCCATTTTCACAAGTAACAATTAACTGCATATTATGAAAGAAACAAAAGATCATCCTACAAAACTGTTATGTCAATTGTAACTTCTACAAGAGGAAGGAGCAGTATGAACAAAAACATTTAAAGAGAGAAGTTCTTAAACCAGAATAAGAAGAAAAGGGCAGTATATTATTACCTATGACCTATCTCTCTGCAGATATACATAGCTGTATCATCTTAAGATAAAAGCTGACCTTATATTTCAACTAATTGTCATTTTGCATCAGCTCCCCTAAACTAGTGCTAAATGTTATCATTCCCAGTTTGTTACATAGGCTCCGTTTGGATGGAACAAAGAATTTTTATTAAAAAAAATTTCCAAAGAAAATTTTTCTTTTTATTTGGATCAACTGAAATTTTTTTCACATGTACCACTATTGAAATTAACTCATAAGTACAGAAATAGAAGGAAATTTTGAAACCATGGTTCCTCAAATGTAAAGCTCTCTCAGAAAAAAACTGGAAGTTTCAAAGAAGCCCCTTAGTTTGTGTCTATAGCACCAAAAAAGTAAAAATTTATCAATTATACATTTCCACCAACCAAGTACATATTAGGGTTCATTGCTAAAATGAAGGCTGATTTTGCACAAGTATTGTGATTTAATTACAAGGTAAAAGAAGCACAACATACCATAAAAACAAAAGAAGCCATAAAAAAGCACAACTTAAACATTCGTAAGCGCAACTTCAAGTGACTTATCAATGGGATATGCAATTTGATATACTTCAATTGGTAAAAACCTAGTTAACAATTTACAAAGACAAAGCAGATCCCTCATTAATATGAATTGATAAGAAAGTTCATGCATACAAATAACTGTTAAATCCTAGAAATAATCTTCCCCACTAGACTATTAAATCCTTCAATTACAGGAACTTTTTGACGATTCCACTTTTTGACGATTCCAACCTTTACATACTTGCTCATAAACTTCTATTCCCAGTCCTGTAATGCCTCAAGCTTAAATGGACCAAGACCAGAGATACCACTAGTCAGATCCTTCTCTTCAAAAGACATTTTTGCTAAAGCTTTCCTAGCATCCTTGGTGCATAAAACATGCTGGAAGAACACATATACAAGTGGTCATATGAGTGATAGAACTAGAGCTCAAATACTGAAGGATGTGGGGGGACCGTAAGTGACAAAAATTAATTATTGGCTAGCATGACAAAGCATCTCAGTTGTGAACATAAAATAGAAACCATTTTTGGATGGAAGGGGGCTCCCCTTTCCTACATACTCAGCTAAGTTTCACCAAAGACTTGAACTACTATCAAATCTAGTTAATTACAGTAGACCATGAAGACACCATTGCAACAAGAATAAACCATGTTTCTTGAGGAAAAACTACACAATCAAAGTAAATGAAACCAGATTGACATATGATGCACATCCACTCATTGCAAGGTAAAGAACCTAAAATTGTGTTAATTTCAGAGGAACTGAAAAGCTGTCATGTTGCAATAAAGATACCCAAAGCAAAAGCTTGCCCATTTCTACAAGATGTAAACTGAGATGGGATATTTTACTGCACTTCCAAATTGATACTCGACGGTAAATGTATATTCGCTACAAATAAAAATAAAAATAAAAAAAAAGGGGGAAAGTCCTTTGCTTCGAGAGCTGCAATAACTGAACTGAGAACTAAACTAACTTCAAAACAGAATGATGACAATTAACATAACTTAAGACCCTCTCACTTACAGATGTTGCCAATATTACACATCTTATGCTCGCAAACCTTTCATGGGAACAAAATTGAAATAGAATTCCTGTATCAAATTCAACGCTATTCTACACAAACGGGGAACTTAAAAGATCACTACATGCACAGCCAATAAAACAATCCCCTATGGCAATTTGAATTCTAATAAATGATCTGTTCAATTTAAAAAAAAAAAAAAAAAAACAAAACAAAAAAACAAATCAGGAATAAATTTAAAAAAAAAAAAAAATTGAAAGGAGGCAGCGTTACAGACTTACTGTTACAGGTCGAGAATGGAGGCTGAGCGGTAGGTCTGGTGCTGCGTGCTGATCTGAGCGCCTGAGCGGTGCCGGTGATGGTGGGTGAGAGCGAGAGGACCGATAGTGAGAGCTGCGAGGGTCGACAAAGGGGAATTAGAGAATTAGGATTTGAATTCTGAACTGGGGAAAAGAACTGGCAAAACAAAAAAAATAAATAAAACTGGGCTAATGGGCCAGCCAAGCCAACACGGCCGGAATTCGAATGGGTCACAAGTTAATTCGGCCTAATTTTATTTGTGTTGAGATTTTATGAATTAGCTCTCTTTTATATTAGTAGTTCTAAGTATCTGGTAGAAAAATAAAAATAAAAATATTTATTTTTTTGAAGAAATATTTTCCTTCAAAATTTGAGCAAATTTTTTTTTTCGACAAAACAAACAATAAAAATTTCTTTTATGCTAGAAAATTTTTCTAAAGAATTAATTTTTTGTAAAACAAACAAAACCTTAAATTAATAAATTGAAGCTTCCCAACAAATATTTCCACACAAGGTTGTGAGTCATATTTGTTTATCTATTCACTTCCCCCACTTATACTCGTGTTACCAATCAAGAATTGCTGAAACATAAATAATTTATAGGTTTGCTGCAAGGACCTAAACTATGTACAAGTTGTAATTTATGTTTTAGTAACCCTAATGTGATGAACCAGTTTTGCTAGCTCTTGTAGTTTAACTCAAATGGTCAGAAACTCTGTTCAATGAGAAATATGACATGCACTACTTTAAAGTATCGGCAGAATTATCAGACTTAACATTGACAGTATTGCCCAAAAAAAATTAATAGTGATAATGGACAAATTTAGGTGAAAGTGATCAAATTTCCAGTATTTTATATTGAAAATGAATCAATTTTCAATTTTGATTTGGCAATTACTAGCTAGGGCTTAACTTGAAATCAACTGGTTTCAGAATTCTAGATATGTAATTGCTTGGATGGTTAACTCCTTTAAAGATCAAGTATCATAGCAAACAAACCAACTTTTGCATTCATTCACACATAATCACTCTACAATACATAATCAAACCATTTTAAATGCTACATTTTTGGCTCTTATTATTTAAAACCAAAATTAGTACTAGTAACTAACAAAGCAGGTAAGACTGGAACCAAACATTGATCAAAGTGATTGTAATGGACCATCCCAAAAGCCCAAAAATAGGACAAAGGCCTAACAAACTAGAGGCCCATTTAATTATTAAAGATACTGGGCGACCCGGTAGCCCATTATGTGACTCGCCAGCTCGCCCTGGGCAAACCGCCAAAAGACCCGAATTTCTCCTATAAATAGCCCCTGCTATCAAAGGTGAGGGGATCCGAAAAACTTACTTGATCTACACTATCAGGTCGGAACGAACTAACTTAATCTTCGGAGACCGGAAATAAGAGTCCGCCCACCTTTTTTCTATTTCAGGGAACCTCGGTCTTCACCGACTCCAAAGTACACCGACCTTGAGCACATCGACCTCGGCATTAAACCACCTCGGGACTTGACAACCTCGGAGATCTCCAAAACCATCAAGAACCCTCGTCATCTCTAAAGCTTCACGTGACATAGCCCAACCTGCAACTCAGGCATCGTCATTTGGCGCCGTCTGTGGGAAACGAAGTTTTCTCCCAACACCTACAAATCTCATTGGCTGATCCTGAGTTCGGCATTATGGGTACGAACGCCCCGCCAACTCCCAACATTCCACCTCCTCCTGTCAGGGAGAGCCAAACCACGCCCCCATGGATAAACAGCCTGCGGGCCATTTGGAGACAATTTGCGAAACTCCCTTAGAAGAATCCCGCCCTGAGTAAATCGGCAATACTCTGCAATACCTTCTACAAGAAATTCAAACTCTAAAGCGCGAGAGAGCGGAAGATAAGGCTGAAATAGCAGATTTCAAGAAAAAGCAGGATTCCTCCAAAAATAAGCAAACAGAGGACACACCGCTTTACCAACCATCTGCCGAGATGCTAGCCAGCGAGTCAAATTTCGCAAATAGCCGACTAGGAATACGCCGGAGCGGCCCTGAAACTTCATTCCACCCGCGTAAGGACAGTCTTCCTTACTCCGAAAGCTCCCTCGCTTTCTCTCAGGGCACCCCTGAAAAATACAGGAGAGTAGGCCGGCATCCGTTCACCCAGCCTATAATGGATTATCAAGTACCAGTCGGTTTCCGATTACCCCAGCTCGACCCTTTTGATGGCTCCTCCGATCCTAGGGAGCATCTAGAAAACTTTAACTCTATTATGCTCCTAACTGGATCAGCAGATAAGGTCATGTGTCGGGCTGTTTACGTCGGGCAGCCCTTCAATGGTTCTCAAATCTCCCCCAACCAGCATCTCTAGCTTCAGTCAAATGTCCGAACTCCTGGTAGCCTATTTTTCCACCAGCGTAACTCATCAACGCTCCTCCGCCATACTGGCCACCCTCAAGCAAAGGGAAGCAGAATCTTTAAAATACTACATGAATCGCTATACCAAACTCTCTTTGCAAATTCGAGACCTAACCAATTCAGTAGCAATGCACGCTATCTAGGCAGGGCTCTGCCCCGGTCGACTTCATGAAAGACTAACTCTCGACCCTCCTGAAAGCTTGTTCGAACTCCTGACTATGACCTCCAAGTATATTAACCTAGAAGAAGTGCTAGGAGAATTGGAGAAAAATAAAAAAGATAAAAAACCAATGGAAGATCACAAAACAGGTCGGAGAGATAAATCCCCTATCTGTCCTTTGTTTGAATCCCTTACCCCTCTCAATCAGTCTAAAACTCGGGTACTCGAGGAGATATGTCAGACAAAGTAAGCCCAGCTCCCACAGCCAAAAGGGGACGTCGGTGCGGACAAAGACAAGTATTGCGCTTTCCACCAAGGCCGCGGCCATAGTACCGACGATTGCAGACATCTCTGAAATCTTATTAAGGATCTGATCTGAAGGGGATATTTGCAGAAGTTCCGAGTTGAAGCTCCAATCTCGGTCCCAAAACCGCACAGTAGGGACAACCAATATCCATCAAGATCTCCACAGAGGAATCCTAATGCAAGTCAAAATAGACACCGAAGCCGATCTCCTCCACGTCGGCAACCCACCCCTTAAGGTGATCCAAGGCACAGTGCCACTGGCACCATAAACACAATTGCAGGAGGATTTGCAAGTGGCAAAACCTCCAAATCCTCCAGAAAAAGGCATGAGCGAGCCGCAACTCGACACAAAAAAGAAGTTTTCAACACCTCCACCACAATCCGGAAAAATCGAAAAGTCACGATTATCTCCTTTTCAGATAATGACTATGCTAGCATTGACCGAGAGCATGACGACCCCGTGGTCATATCTTATTTTGTAGCGAATTATAAGGTCCGAAAGGTCCTGATCGACCAAGGGAGCTCGGCAGATATTCTTTTTTACCGAACATTCCATAAGCTCGGTATTCCACGGTCCGATTTAGAATACTACCCTGGGACCCTTACTGGATTCTCAGGAGCACAGGTAGAAGTTAAAGGCACCATTGCTCTTCGGGTCACCATAGGGGAATATCCCGACCTCGCCAATGCGACAGTCAGATTCCTAGTAGTAGACTGTCCATCGGCATATAACGTCATTCTCGGCCGACCATCTCTCAACTGTTTGGAAGCTATAGTCTCAACAAAACATCTTTTGCTCAAATTCCCGACGACACTAGGAAAAGTCGGTCAAGCTAGGGGAGACCAACTTCTGGGCAGAACAAGTTATAACATAAGTCTGACCATCGACTATTCTCGACCTCTGGCTCATCTAGTAACCAATCAAGTAGAAACAAGTGCGCAAACCTTTATTCAAGAACTCGATAACAGAGAATTAAAAGTTGAGCTTCGGCCCGCGCCGCAAGGAGATCTAAAACCTCTTCAAGTAGGGGAAAATCAAGGTCAGACAATCCAAATAGGATCCAGCATAGCTCCTGAAAAAGTCAAGAAGCTCACTGACCTCCTAGCTGCCAATGCCGACCTATTCGCATGGACAACATTAGACATACCAGGTATTGACCCAAAATTCATCTGTCATAAGCTTGCCATAAATGCAAATGCTAAACCTGTCTCCTAGAAAAAATGAGTCGTCGGCCCCGAGAAGCAGAAAGCAATCCAAGAAGAGGTACGAAAGCTCCTTGATGTTGGGTTCATAAAGGAAATACCCTACGCGACTTGGCTTTCTAACGTAGTAATGGTCAAAAAACCAAATGGTAAATGGCGAATGTGCGTGGATTTCTCCGACCTCAATAAAGTCTGCCCTAAGGACCCATATCCGCTCCCTAGCATTGATAAACTCGTCGATGAGGCATCGGGATATAAACTTTTAAGTTTTATGGATGCATACTCTGGATACAACCAAATTAAAATGCACCTTGACGATGAGGAGAAAACGACATTCATCACCGAGAGGGCCATATACTGTTACACAGTGATGCCATTTGGTTTAAAAAACGCAGGAGCAACCTATCAAAGGTTGATAGACCAGGTCTTGAAAAAACAGATCGGTAGAAACGTGGAGGTTTATGTTGACGACATGCTTATCAAATCCAATTCCGATGATCAACATATAGTAGACCTAGAAGAAGCATTCACCGAACTCCGAAAACACAACATGCGGTTGAATCCTTCTAAATGCGCCTTCGGCGTAGAGGCCGAAAAATTCCTCGGTTTCATGTTAACTCACAGGGGTATCGAGGCTAACCCCGATAAGTGCAAAGCAATTATAAACATGGAACCACCTAGAACCATTCGTGAAGTCCAGAGACTGGCTGGAAGAATTGCCGCCCTTTCTAGGTTCATGTCCAGATCGGTAGACAAAGCTCTCCTTTTCTTCAAAGTCCTCAAAAAGATTAAACATTTTCATATACTTGAACTGCCCGCCCATTCTTTCTAAGCCAAAGCAGGGGGAAACTTTGTTCATATACTTAGCCAGCAGCGATCAGGCAGTGAGCTCGACCCTAGTTCGAGAAGAAGCCAACTTGCAATTTCCTATATACTACACCAGTCATGCCCTGCAAGCTTTTGAACTCAAATATCGCAAGATCAAAACTCAAATATCGCAAGATCAAAAAGCTAGCTTATGCTCTCTTCCTTTCAGCGCGACGTTTACGACCATACTTTCAGAATCATATCATAGTCGTCCGCACCGATCAACCAATCCGGCAGATACTTCAAAAACCTGACCTGGCGGGACGAATGCTGGGGTGTGACGGGTGCCGAACCGTACAAAATTAAACTACTAATTGCAACTAAATTGTAGTATAGGATGCAACCAGTGTCGTCTCCCAAGGATTCACCAGAACAACTAATCTTTTAAGAACTTAAACAAGAACAGAATAAGGGGGGTTTTGTGTTGAATGCAATATACTAAGAATTAAGAAAGCAGTAAATTGAATTTATCAAATAAGAGAAAACGCAATCAACTCAAGCAGGCAACCAAACTCTAATCCATCCTTGTTCACTAAAGATAACCTAGATCTGATTTAATTCTTGGTTAAGTGTTACCTGGAACCCCTAACAATAACACTTAGAATTCCTACTGATTTACCAATCAGGATTCAATTAATCATGGAATTAAGACTCTAGGCAACCGCTCTATATCACTAAATCCAGATTAATTTAATAACCGAATTATCCAAGTTAACCATATATTAAAGACCTTTAAAGTATGATTATCAATCTGATTACTGTTATGAATCTAATCAACCGATTTAAATTCATACAACTCATGGAATCAAAGTACCATTCAATCACATGAAGAAGGGGAGAAGCAGTAATTCAAATTAAATTAAATCAAACCCGGTTGAAGCACAGGAACTCTGGATTGTCAAGTTTGGCTCCTCTTGAATTGATTACAAACGAACTTAGCCTTCCATGGAAGACTTGAACACAAAGCAAAGGGGAAAAACGAACTAAGCAAAGGAGGCAGCAGCACCTCAAGGAATTTCGTATCTCTTCTGATTGTGTATATTTGCCTCAACAACTTGAGAATATATACTAGCTGGCTGCCTCCTCTAGGTTTCCTAATGGTTTCCTAATTACAAAATAAACCTAGTTTCCTAAATTATTAATGGTAAAAACATGATCAAGCCCTAGTGTCATGTGTGCTGGCCCAAAAACAAGTGTTGGCCCAAATAAACATGCTCTGGTCCAATAGGCAGCCCTAAGGAAAGGAATCAGTCAATGCTGGGCGGAGCAGAAAATCTGGACTGCTTGCACGCGAATTTCAGTTGTCCAGACGCGAGAATCAGCTTCTAGGCTCTTCATATGAAATGTGGCATTTTCTGTCAGCTTTCCAACGAAACTGGAATCACATCAATCGGACATCTATAGCAAAAGATATGGTGAAAAACGTAAGCAGTGCCAGAATTTAACAGTTAAGCAATTAAAATCTACAAGCACCAACAAGTCCAAATCTACAAAACATGTCTAAAAGCCATAAAAATCACTAGAAACACACACTAAAAGAGGGTGTGTTTGGATGGGGTATTTGTAGAGTGTAATGTATTTGTAGAGTGTAATTGAAATGCTAATTTTGAATTACCTTGTTTGTGTAATTTTTTAAGGTATTTTTAAAATTCAAGTGTATTCTTATAGTGACTTTCAAAGTCTCAATATAGTGTATTTCAAATTCACTCAAAATAGAGTGTATTTTAAATTCACTCTATCAACTCTCTTTCTTTCTCCCCCAACACCCCCACCCAACTCCCAATTTTTTTTACTGATTTTTCTTATATTAAAGCATTTCAAAAAATGATGCAGAGTGGTGATGAAGGAATTTGCTAAGAAGCTAGAGAAACTACCAGAGGATCTGCTAGACTTATTATGTGAGAATCTTGGACTAGAGAAAAGGTACCTCAAAGAGGCTTTCTATGGATCAAAGGAACCAAATTTTGGACTATATTTTTTTTTTCTTATATTTTTCTTTTATTGATTAAAGAATGTGATTTGAATGGATTTTGTAATGTTTATCAATAGTTTTGAATATTGGTGTTAAATTACTCTTTTTATAATAGAGTGTATCCAAACAAGGTATTTTATAAATACATGTATTTGAAATGCTGCATTTCAAATACATGTATTTGAAATACACAATAATTTGGCAAATACCTCATCCAAACACAACCTAAGTATAAGATAAACAAATAGTATAAAATAATGTGTTATCAAATTCCCCCACACTTAGCTTTTTGCACTCCTGGGCAAAATCAAAAGAAACAAACTAACTAGAATAAGAAAAACAGCTCTCCAATCAAATCAAGAATGCAAAAATTAAGGTAAGAAAACAATTCGAACTTAAAGAATAGCAACACTCATGGAACAATATTTCTTGACAACTAAAGAACAAAAAAACATGGTAATTTTATTTAATAGGAATGAGTCAAAGTAGATAGTCTCTCACAAGATAAATAAATGCTCTCAATTCTCTCAAGTGTCTAAGGTAAATATTTCTCTCCCATCATCCTATCAAAATCACACTACCATAAGCTTGTCAATCATCCTATCAAAATCACACTACCATAAGCTTGTTCACTTTCACAGTCTCCACTACCTATGTCACATGCATAACACAAATCAAAAGGACTTTTAAAGGGTTGTAATGGGGAAATGTAAAGGGATGTCAATAATATGAAAAAATGGCTAAAGCACCCAAGGAATCACAAAGAGCATCTAATTATGGAGAATTTCAAGTACTTTATGCATCTTGACTTTGGGCTTCAACTCATTTTTTTCTTTTCCCAAAAAAACTTTATTCTCTTGTTGCTGCTGTATTTTTTTTTTTTTTTTTTTTTTGAAGCATAACACTTAACAATTTCAACCACAACCAATCAGCCACAACTTGATGCTTTGTTTTTGTAAGAATTTACTCCTTTTTTATTCAATGCAATGCTCTGCAATTCCTAAGGGTTGGATAGGACATGATTTTACACTTAGGCTTGCAATGAGCTACACATGAAAGAAAGGATCATTAGGCTCAAAAAGGGGTAATCAAAGAATAAAATCCAGGTTAGCTATTTGGTCTAGTAGCTTCTCAAAGAAAGGAATGCCTTAATCACTTTTATGCATGCATGTGCAAATGTAATCTCAACTAAGAAACAGAACAAGTTCTAGAGTATCAAATTGATAGATGAAAACACATAAGAAAGAATCATGACATATGGCTCAAATCCTCACAGCTTATAAGACTACCAAGAATCAACTCATCCAAATCAAATTTTGTTGCCATATCACTTAAATCTAAGAAGTAAGATAATTGTCCACTCATGTTGTAGTACTTTAGAATCAAAATTGCTTCAAACTTTTCTCTTCACAACTCTTAAATTAATTGGAAAGAACTAGAAAATTCTAAAAATAAAACAAAAAATAGCAAACCTAAAAGAAAACAGAAAACAAAAACCATAAAAACAGCACAGTAGGCTAACCCCTCCCCTACACTTAAATTTTTACAGTGTCCTCAATGTAAAAGCTTAACAGTTATCACCAATCAAATAGGACAAGTAAAATAAAAGAGAGAGAAGAAACATCCTTATCAAGTGAGGAAAATAGCTTCGTGCACGAATCGAATTCCTTTATCAGTTAGCAACCAAGTTCCTTCCTTTATTTGCAACAAGCAAAGCAAGATACCTGGGTCAAAGACCACTCTCACAAAGCCCTTAAAAGACAAAACAAAGCTGAAAATCTTATAAATAACATGAAAGCATAAAAATATATAAGGGCATAAAAGAAATAATGAAGCAAGCAATGTAAAACTAGAAGCAACTAAACTTAGCCCTTGACTTAAAAATTCAGCAAAGCAAGCATTCAAAAGATCACCAAGGGAAATGTGTAGCAAAGAGTTTACAATCCTACCTAAAGCATGAGAAACATGAAAATGAAAAACTTTGTTCGTTATAGATAGCTAACCATAGGTTCCAAAAATAAATCTAAAAGAAGGCAAATTATCATGCCCTACAAATCTAAGCCTATAACAACCACCCTTAAGCTTATCCTTACAAAATACACTAGTGTCATACAACATGTTGTTCATGCAAGGCTCAAGATGACACTGAGATTCTTGCAAAGAATTGGCAAATAGCAACATCTCTTGCTCCCCATTCGAAGAATAGCTTGGTCAATGGTTGGCTTGGACAGCCCATGTATTACCTGCACTTATTCCACCAACATCAAAATATTCACTTGCAACTAAGGTTCTAACATGATCTATACCCAGTGCTCTAGCATGTGAAGAAGTACAAAGCATGAAATCACCTAACCCTTTAATATTAGTGCTTAAATCATCACATGCATGCACCATAACTACAAGCTTAGGGTCATGTTGGAACAACTTTTTAGCAAGCTCACAATTAAAATCAAGTTGTGTTAAAGTAGGAAAGAGTGTAGAATTGACCGTAGGACCCTTGTCAGGTTCATTTTGGGTTGTCTCTTGAGAGTCTTCTTCAAAATCTATAGAATGAGATTCAGCAGAATCTCCAGAATTATCATCTCTCAAGAATGCAGAAATCTCAGCACACACAGCACATGGTATTTCACCATCACAATCAGCACATGATTGGCACTGCACAGAATCATCAAAACCAACACAATTAGAAAAATCAGCACCTAACTCATTGTAGACCTCTTCGATGAAATCCTCCGTTGTTTTCTTGGACTGAGTGGCTCTCTCGGATTCTGGGGTCACTGAATCAGGGACAGCTTTCTCTATTGTCTGTGGCTTGTTTGTAGGTTGAGGTTCCATTGGTTCTAGCATAAAATTTTCAGTTGGTTCTAGAATTGTCTGTGAAGGGATTTTTTTAGAACCTTGAGGCAGCAGTTGACTCACTGAGGATACCAATTGTTCAACCTGAGTCTCTAAATTTTGCATGGTGGCCTTTGTCCTCTGTTGGAACTGAATGGTATGAGTGGCCAATTGCTTCACCAAGTCCTCAATTGAAGGTTCATGTCCTATGCATGTTAAACTTGGTTGTTGCATAGGCTGCTCTAATGGTTGCCAATACTGCTGTGGTGGGGCTGCAGTGCCATATATCAAATTGGTATGATCTCTCCAATCAAGTTTATAGGCATTGAAGTATGGATCATATATAGGCTGCTGCCATATAGCTACAAAAGGATCTTGAAATCCATAATCATCATCTGGAAATGTAGGGCGTGCATTGGTAGGATGAGAGGTGCTAGAACAAATGCCACAAAATTGGACTGGTTGTTGATGTTGGGCCATTGTGAACTGTCTCACCAATGAGGATAATTCATCAATGCTATGCTTCATCCTCTATTGATCAGCAAGTGATGCAACAACCTTTTTCACTCTTATAGTAGAATGAGAACCTAACATGAGTAAAAAGATAACAAAACACCAAAATACACAAGGACAAAAGAAACAATAAAACAGCGAAAGGAAATAACTAAAATCAAAACACACCAAATGCACTAAACAAAAGCAAAAAGACACTAAAATAACACTAGTTGACCCATCTAAACATTTTAAAAAAAATTTCTACTGCCACAGGATGAAAGTTAAATGAAAATAAAACTCAAAAATCAAATAAAAATTTTAAAAAAATTGGAAAAGTGGTCAAAACGATGGAATTCGGCTTAAAAACGAAGACCTCATTGAATACAATGACTATTGATTTTTAGTTCGTTTTCCTTCAACTGACCAAGTTTCAGGTCAATCGGAGAACAAAAATCCGTACAGAATTTTGACCCGTAAAATCGTAATTTCAAGCCAAAACGCTAGGGAAACAGGGAAAAATTTGGGAATAGGCACAATAATTCACACAATGGGAACCTAAAACAGTAAGGCAAACAAGACAGCAAGAAAAAAAAATAATCACAGACCTTACACAATATAGAAATTTTACCAAAAAGTGAACTAAGAGAGCAAAGGGGACAGAATAGCAGCAAAGGAGACAAAACAAGGGCAATCAAAAAAATGAACTAAGATAGCAAAGGAGATAGAATAGCGGCAAAGAAGACAAAACAAGGGCAATAATAGCACAAAGTTCAGCTCACAGTGCTTCTCACAAAGCAATTTCTCTGTCCACTAATTTGCAACTCAATCCCAGTTGGTCAGAATCAAAAACAAGATAGAAACAGAAACACTAAACAGAGAAAGAAAACTTAAACAGATAAGGAAAACAAGTAGAATAGGATGAAAACGAATGAAGGACAATTACCAGAGACAAGAAAAATAAGCAAACAAAATAGTAACAAAAGAGTCCTAAGAAGATTAATATGTTAGGTGAATTCCCCGGCAACGGCGTCAAAATTTTGACGGGTGCTAAACCGTACAAAATTACAATACTAATTGCAACTAAATTGTAGTATAGGATGCAACCAGTGTCGTCTCCCAAGGATTCACCAGAACAACTAATCTAATAAGACTTAAGTAAGAACAGAATAAAAGGGGGGGGGGGGTTTGTGTTGAATGTAGAATGTTAAGAATCTAGAAAGCAGTAAACTGAATTTATCAAATAAGAGAAAACACAATCAACTCAAGCAGGCAACCAAACCTTAATCCATCTTTGTTCACTTAAAGAAAACCTAGATCTGATTTAATTCTTGGTTAAGTGTTACCTGGAACCCCTAACAGTAACACTTAGAATTCCTACTGATTTATCAATTAGGATTCAATTAATCATGGAATTAAGACTCTAGGCAACCGCTCTACATCACTAAGTCCAGATTAATTTAATAACTGAATTATCCAAGTTAATGATTAATTTAATAACCGAATTAGCCAAGTTAACCATATATTAAAGGCCTTTAAATTATGATTATCAATCTGATTACTGTTATGAATCTAATCAACCGATTTAAATTCATACAACTCATGCAATCAAAGTACCATTCAATCACATGAAGAAGGGGAGAAGCAGTAATTCAAATTAAATTAAATCAAACCTGGTTGAAGCACAGGAACTCTGGATTGTCAAGTTTGGCTCCTCTTGAATTGATTACAAACGAACTTAGCCTTCCATGGAAGACTTGAACACAAAGCAAAGGGGAAAAACGAACTAAGCAAAGGAGGCAGAAGCAGCTCAAGGAATTTCGTATCTCTCTGGTTAAAGGCAAAAGTAGAAAAATGAACTAAGCAAAGGAGGCAGCAGCAGCACAAGGAATTTCGTATCTCTCTGGTTGTGTATATTTGCCTCAACAACTTGAGAATATATACTAGCTGGCTGCCTCCTCTTGGTTTCCTAATGGTTTCCTAATTACAAAATAAACCTAGTTTCCTAAATTATTAATGGTAAAAACATGATCAAGCCCTAGTGTCATGTGTGCTGGCCCAAAAACAGATGTTGGCCCAAATAAACATGCTCTGGTCCAATTGGCAGCCCTAAGGAAAGGAATCAGTCAATGCTGGGCGGAGTGCTGGGCGGAACAGAAAATCTGGACTGTTTGCACGCGAATTTCAGTTGTCCAGACGCGAGAATCAGCTTCTGGGCTCTTCATATGAAATGTGGAATTTTCTGTCAGCTTTCCAACGAAATTGGAATCACATCAATCGGACATCTATAGAAAAAGATATGGTGAAAAACGTAAGCAGTGCTAGAATTTAACAGTTAAGCAATTAAAATCTACAAGCACCAACAAGTCCAAATCTACAAAACATGTCTAAAAGCCATAAAAATCACTAGAAACACACACTAAAAGACTAAGTATAAGAGAAACAAATAGTATAAAATAATGTGTTATCAAGGACCTGTCCATATCATGTAACATCCATTTTGGTATAGTTGCAATTAATGACAATTTAGAACCAAATAGTTCAATCCAGTTCAACTAAAAATATTCTAAGGATAAGATTCTTTAAACAGGTAACTCATTAATGTCAATTTCAAGCATTTCTTTCTAAATTCTGTAACTAGTGTTTCCATTGCTCTAAAAGATCACCTTCATTCTTAATGATTCCAACTACTAAGTATAAGGAAAAGAGACTGGATAAATCATAGTTTGCAGAAATAGAATGATGCAGAATGGTGGCTCTTACCTGTAGAATAGGAAGTAAAAGAGCTAGATCAAAATCTTCAGAGGATTGCAGAAGTCCCCATATCCTAAGCACTTGATCTCTAAGCTCTGTCAAGCTTTGCATTTTAGCATCTGACATCATGAGGGGTCCATTTGCATTGCCATTGAAAACAAGACTCCTCATAAAGTCAGGAATGAACTTGTATGTATCAGAAATTGTGCTAAGAGTAAAAGCTTCAGTTACACGGACAGACTCTTTGATAACTAAAGTGCTGAGCTCTTCACCATCTGGACTCAATAATACCTTTAGGACAGGTTGTAAAGCCTCTTTGGCAAAGAAATCTCTGTCCTTTCTTCCCTGAACCAGCAGGTTTTCAAGTCTATTCCATCTGCACAGGACCAGATCAATGGATATATAAGTGCAGCAAGACCAAATTATTCTACACCACCAAGTTCAAAAAAAGTAATGCAGATTTAAGATAACAGCATAATGCATACCTGAACCTCCCATCCTTGAAAAGCAACTCAATAAGTGCATCTCTTAGGTATGGATTTGGATCTGTTAGGAGCCTTTTAGCAAAGTTTGGATATGAAGCAGCAAGCACGTTCAAATAAAATAATAATACGCAGGAGAAAGAAAAGGATCAACCAGAATTTTGCATCCTAATTATTATATTTAATTTAAAATTCCAAAAGAGTGAGAAAGTCAAAAGAAATTATGAGAACCTTATGTTCTTATTGATAAGCAATTGACCTTTTCGAGAAGGACTTGTCATGTTGTTTTGTGTTTGCAGTTATTTGGTATCTCTGATTGGAACATTACTGTATAATGATTTTCTATTTTTCGATCGCAAAGGCATATAAAGTCACATAGAACAAGATTAGCAGGTAAAATCAAACCACCTAAAGGAAAAATGACACGCACATATACGAATCTGTTTTGTGTTTGATTTTCATCATCCAACACTGCCATTATCGAAATTCACATTACTTTTTTAGTAGCACTAAAAATTTCTGTGTGAGAAGGAAGAAGAGAAAGTACGAGAGTACCATCGGAAGCGTCAACATTGATGGATTGAACCTTGGAAGGAATGAGCATTAGAAGGAACCTGCAGATGCCATAAGCGAATACAAAAATGAGCAATGGCCGCCAAAATGCCATTGGAAATTCGCAGATTCAAAGAGACTCTCACCGAAGATAACCGCCTCGCTAGGGTTTCTGATGCTCGTAGCACATAAGCTTCAGGGAGTTTCAGAGCAATGCTCAAAGCGAAACCAAAAATTGGAGTAAATCAAAGAAAAAGCAAAATCGAAAATTGGAGTAAATCAAGCTCCACAAATAGATTCTATAGTTTATATTACTTCGATTGCTTACGAAATAGGATGAAAGAAAGCAACAAAATCAGATTCGATGAAAGGAGAAAGAGATAGAGATACCTGGCTGAACTTAAGGGCGTGTTGTTCGCCGGAAAGCTGGAGGTTAACATCGACGAAGACAAGCATGCCGCAGTTGACAATGGAGGAAGGAAGGAGGAATGGGGCACTCGCTCGGTGAAAGGAGAAAATGAAAGGGAAAAAGGAAGGAATGAGGAATAAATTCTCTTGAATTAAACGGTGCGTTTTGTGTAAAAAAAATTCCAATGATATATTCCAACGGAATATATTGTTAAAATTTTAAAAATTAATTTTTTTTTCTTTTTTTAAAACTCCAACGGTAATTCCAACGGAAAATTCTAACGGTAATGTAATTTCGTTGGAATTACCGTTGGAATTTTCAAAAAAATTTATTCCGTTGAAATTACCGTTAAAATTTTTTAAAAATTCTAACGGTATTTTATTCCGTTAGAATTTTCCGTTGGAAAATTGTCTTTTTCTTGTAGTGTCTAAAGATTCTTTTAACAACAGTCAAATGAGATTCTTTAGGACAAACTTGAAATCTTGCACAAGCACATATAGAGAACAAAATGTTAGGTCTGCTTGCTGTCAAATATAACAAAGAACCAATCATCCCTTTATACCTTTTCTCACAAATTGGTTTACCTTTTTCATCCAAAGCAAGTTTGGTGGTAGGACTCATAGGAGTTGTTATACCTTTTGCATTATTAATGCCAAACCTTTTGAGCAGCTCCAAGTATACTTGGATTGATTGATAAATATACCATTATCAGTCTGCTTTACTTGAAGACCAAGAAAGAAATTGAGCTCTCCCATCATGCTCATCTCAAATTCACTTTTTATGAGTTTCTCAAAATCTTTACACATCACAGCATTAGTAGAACCAAAGATTATATCATCAACATAAATTTGAATAATGATAATATGATGAGAAATACTTTTTGTAAACAAAGTGGTGTCTACTTTTTCTCTTGAAAAACTATTTTCCATAAGAAATTCACTAAGTCTATCATACCAAGCTCTTGGAGCTTGTTTAAGACCATAGAGAGCCTTAGATAACTTATACACATGATTGGGAAAATCCAAGTTTTCAAAAACAGGACGTTGCTTGACATAAACTTCTTCATTAATAAATCCATTCAAAAATGCACTTTTCACATCCATTTGAATGATTCTAAAGTTCTTGAAACAAGCAAATGCAAGAAACATTCTTATGGCTTCTAATCTAGCTACATGAGCAAAAGTCTCCTCAAAATCAATACCTTCTTGCTAATTGAAGCCTTGAGCAACTAGTCAAGCTTTATTTCTCACTATCTTGCCATCTTCATCTAGTTTATTCTTAAACACCCATCTAGTACCAATAATAGAATGATCCTTTGGATGAGGAACTAGATCCCAGACTTTATTTCTAACAAACTAATTTAGCTTTTCTTGCATAGTCATTATCCAAGCCTCATCTTTTAAATCCACACACAACTCCTAATAAGTGGGGATTGTTACATGTCATTAAAACAAAGGCCAGACACACAATTAGTGCCCCAGATGATCCTTACCAAGGCGAACCACATCACTCACCAGTGTTAATTATTGATGATGATCACACACAAACAGATTTTTTTGGAGATATCACTTCAACTGCTACAAAGGAAGTTTTTACTGGTGCAATAGCAGTGATGGCGAAACCGAGGAAGATCCCCCAAGTGATTATGCAGAAGAAAGCAATTGATATTACACAAGTCCTCCTCACATTTCCTTCTATGTTGTCTTTTAGATATTTTATGTTTTCTGTTTATTAATGTGTTGTATTTTTTTTTGATACAGAACTACTATTCATATTATTGTTGCTGACATTGCATTTTCTATTCGGCCATCATTTTTCACGGATTTGAAACTTCAGTAGAGCCTAGAGATATGTAAAGAT
>QAOA01007221.1:0-13226 GCA_003255065.1 Cercis canadensis | reverse complement strand
CTCTCTCTCTCTAACTCTAGAGATCACACCCATGGATTTCTCCCATAGAAATCCAAGATACAAAACCCAAGTGTTTTGTTTTAGCCCCAAGAAGAAACTCTCTCATAGAGTATATATGAAACAATGAGGATCTTGATACATGGAGATATCCGAGAGTGGGAAGAAGAAGATGCTAAGCTTAGTTTTTTTAACAATGGCTTCCTTTACTCTCTTTTCTCGTGTGTTGCTTCTCTTCTATTCTTCATGAGTGTCTTGACTACTTGATGCCTTCTTGCTTTTTTTTGGCTTCCCTTGCACGTGAAGGGCCAAATGGTGAGGAAAAAAGGACCCATCAACCGGCTGACCCCTTGTCCATCAGTCACCCTCCTTTTGTCCTTTTTGTCCAAAAAGTTTCTCTTTGTGTAAGAGAGTAGATACACCTTTCTTGATACTTGAGCTTTTCCAAAAGCAAATAGAAGGATATTTCCTATTTGCTAAGAGTACAACTCTTAGTCAGATAAGCAAAAGGGAAACTTTGGCCCGAAGCCCGCAAGCATACATGTCCACATCAGCAATCTCATAGTCCTATCATATAAGCCAGAACTGGTTTTGAAGAACAAGTCCTTCAGGACTCATTTGATGATTGAGCTGGATACAACTTAAAAACATAGTAAAGATTAATAACAACAAGACAAACAACACATATAAGAAATTAAGACATTATTGTTATCATCAAAACAGGTTCAGAAACTTGTGGGACTAACAACATTAGCTTCATAAAATGTTAAGTACCTTTTCTGAAACTATTTGGTGGCACAATAAAAACCTTCTAGAGTATTGTCCACCATCACCGTGATTATTAGCCATTCCAAAGAAAATGGGGTAAATAGATGGTGATAACATAAAGTTTTGCAGGTCGCTTTAATTAGTTTTATTGAAATCCAGAGCAAAGAAAATTGGCAAAGAGATGAAGATAATATGAACACATACACCCTTTCGTAGTATTTTCGTCCCATTGTAACAAATACCAAAATTATGGATATTTGTGATAATTTTTTTCAGAGTTGAGCATAACTGTACCTGACCACTGGGTAAGACTTAAGAGAGGAGAGCTTATCAACCAGTTATTTGTCTTGTGAAGAAGTTGTTATATGTTGAAAAATTTGTTCAAGCCATGGGGAGCCCGTTGTCCCTACATTCAAAGAATCAAGAACTATGGGTTGCAAAAAAGTTATCACATTTGTCACATGTAATTAATAATGATATAACATTTATCACATGTAAAATAATCAAATAAGCAATTCGGATATGACCTACCCATAATTCATGGTTAGCATTTGGCCACCACAAGTGTTAGAGTTTAAAATTTTAAATAAAAGAATCAATCTAGGGACGTAAGGGTTTTGAGGAGTAGTGAGAGAAGCTCTGCCTTCTCTCTAAAACTCTCATGCATATGCAACTCAACTCTGGCGACGTCCGGCTTCTCTGGTAGATTTGGCCCTTCTATTGTTTCCCACTTTTTCCTTCCTGTAACGTTTTCCATCACCTTCTTCTGTCCATTTTTTCTGTATTCTGTTTTGGGGCTACCGTCGTCACTTTGTGCGGTTGCAGACCTATCTGTCTTTCTATGTTAAGTTGTGCTTTTCCTGTGTGTTTTTGGTTTGTTTTCTCCTATAAATTAGTTTGATCTGTCAATTTTGTATTGCACTCTTGTTGCTTAAGGACAAATTTGGTCTTCTAGGGGTTAATTTCTCATATCTAACCTTCATATTGGGTATATCTCAATATTTCCGTACTATATTTCCTATGTTCTGTAAAGTTGGTACTTCAAAGAATTGGAATGTTTAGCTTCATTTCAATACAGATGATGCTGTCCTCCACCAATAAAAATGTTTTGCCACCAAGTGTCAATGCCCTCAATTTTGCCAAGAAATAGAGCTATGCCCTTATTCGCACTTTAGCTCATAGAGATAAATGCAAAAGATTTTATTTTTGGTATTAGTTTTCAAATTTTCACAAAATATTGTACTAAAAATCTCATTTGGTGGTTTTCATTATCATGTTTTTAAACCTTTGTAAGTTTTTCACAAATGGAACAAAGATGAATGGAGTTCTATACATTTTACACAAGAAAAAATAACTAGAAAATTTTTCAATTTTGATGAAAGTAAGTATATGTTACTAATGTACTTTATTCTTCAGTATGTATTNAGATATTTAAAACCAATATTAAAATATTTGTCAAATCAATCAAGGCCCAAGATGCCCCAAGTGCCCAAGTGCCAATCAAAGACCATTAATGGACTTTGTCTTGCTAGGCTGTTTGGGCTTGTCAAATGGGCTTGTGCCCATTTAACTAAAGTTACTTTATAACTTTAGTTTGCATTTATAAAGTCTTTTACATACTCTAAGTTAACCAATGTGGGACTTGGTTAATTATTAATATATTTACAAACTATTTCAACATGTATTACCTTCACTATTGGTTTTTTTTTTTTAATAGATTATGGATAAATTTCTTCAAACGAATATTTTGTTAAGTGTTAGATATAAAACTATTATGGGCCTTCACCTAGCATTTTAAACTTTTAGGTTGAATCAATTTTTGACATGGTATCAGAGCTTTTTTTTACTAAGCAGTCAGGGGATCAAATTATTCTGCCCCCACTTTTCAATTAAATTGAAATTTCAGCACATAGTATTAGTGGGTATGTGCTTTGTTCATGCTTAAAGCCCATTAAAGACATTATATAATGTAATTTTTCTATTTCAACAATTAGACTGAGATATTTTTGTTCTATTTTATTATTTAATGGGTCATGTTAACATTTGCCCTACGTAGTTCGTACATGTTAGTATCTAATATTCTTAGAATTATTTATTAATAGTTAATATCAATTGCATTTTAAAGTTCTCTCTGTATTTATAATTAATGCTAATTTTATAAAAGTTCTAGTTCTTCTATATTTTCCATGTGGATAATAACTATATTGAAGATCAAAATATTGATTGATAACATGTCATGGTCAATACTTTCATCATCGTCCTTCCATCAAGAGAATATTATGTTTGTGCTATAAGCCAATAAGGCTATTTAAGCATCCAGGCTTGCAAATATTATTGTTTATATATATTATATTAAATTGACCATCTGAGTTTTTTCTATAGGAGCCAATGCGTTAAGGAAAGAGAGGGGGGTGTACAACCAGAATAAAATTCTTAACATCGAACACTTCGTTATCAGATAACTAAAGGAAAACTATTAAACTCACAAGTCATCCACAATTGACCATTTTTTTTATTTTTGTGGTATTTTTTATTAAAACTATGGGTTCAAATTGACAATTGACCATTTGATTATGAATAAAATATAAGTACAAAGAAAAACAATAGCAGTATTTAAGATTAGATTATTTTGGCTTTTAGTTTATAATGTAGAGGGCCATTTTCATCCAAATTGAGACAGGCGTAACACACATAACACATAAAGCAACAATTTTCCTACCAGAACTTGAGACAGATAAAGTAGGAAGTGCACCAGACAATACAGAGATATAAACATAGCACAAAAGAAGAAAAATTCAAAGAACCCAAATACAGAAACATATTCGAACTAGATCTACAATATTTGTTATAGTTGTAAGTGAAGGGGGCAAGCTTCTACTCGTATTGCTCAATTCGTATGGGATCCACAACCAGTGCAGCAATATGATCCTTCAACACTTCCTCATCTGTATATCTATCCTGAAAGTTGCCATACAAAAGCTCAATTATACGTGAGAAATTGACAACACGCTCAAGCACAGTCATTGGAACACTATTTGGCTTCAGGCACTCTTCATTTATATCCTTCAAAGCATTTTCTATGTCCTTGTTCAATAGTTTATAAGCCTTTTCTTCTGAAATCCAATATATATTGCTTCATACCACATTCCATTGCTGAGATAACATGTTCCCTTTTCCTCTCAATATATCAAACCGAAAGCAGAAACCGAGTAGTTAGAACTTAGAAGCACTTACGGGTCAAATTATATTTCAATCAAGGCAAAACTTGTACCATAAGGATTAGGTGAACATTAAGCTAACCCACCCTCTTTGGGTGTGGTTTCAAGTGGGTCCCAGTGGCACCTAAAGCTTGATTTTAGTGTCGTTACAAAGATTTCGAGCAATTAAGTCAATTAGTATGTGTGAAAACATAGTTTTGTATCAAATGCAAGAATTGCACCATATGAGAAAGTACACTGGAAAACATACTTAAAAATAGTTGCTTCCTAGCATGATATAGGAATCTTGTATTTTGGCACATACCAAGTTTTTTTATATCTTCGCAACGACACCAAAATTACTAGTAAGGGTAGCATTGCCCCCTCTTAGAGGGAGTAGCTTAGTGCCTTCTATGGTTATTGATTTTGTACCTTATGAGAAGCCGTCACCTATGAGTCTGCAAAAAATGGACGAAGAAAGGAAGCTTCCATAAGTGCTGGACAACAAGAACTTGTAATTCCATTTTTCACGTATTCATCATATGTTGGTATATAGCCTCTGTCGCGCCACTTTGCTTCAACCAAGTAAGCTTGTGCTGCTTTTTTAACCTTAAAATAAAAGCCAATTAAGTTAATCTCACAAATTAGTGTTAAATTTCAATGAATGCCTAAGCAATGTTGAGTTAGAATATAATTTCCTACTTCTTGTTTAACACATTGAATAAAGCATGATATTCCATCTGCTGCAGTGAGCAACTCCATTTCATTAAGCAGATCCAAAAGTGCCTCGAATATCACTTTCGTGCACTCTGGAAGATAATCTATTGGACTAATATCCTGTCTGAAACCAAATTGCGGTATTTCATCACTATTAAGCAATTACTGTTAATTTAAATTATAATTTATAAACAATTATTCGGGAAAATTGTAAGGGTAAAGGAGAAATAATCTAGAAATAGCAATCCTTTTGAACTTGGTTAACCTCTGAATCGCTTCTGTGAAGGGTTCAAGTTCTTCAACTGTGGCGTATGCATCATAGGTATCATCTATTGCTGATAGAACAGCAGTTAATTTGCTCTCCATTTCTCTTCCAATTGTATATTGAGGTTCAAAGTACACACCCAATGTCCAAAAGTAGCCCTCGACTAATCTGTCTCTAGTATATGGTACAGTTGTCACACCGTCTATTTTTTTCCACCACCTGCAATACGAGCAAAAGTTATGTTAGTCCATCTGCAACTTTTTCATTGGCAAGAAAATCACTTCCAATCATGTTTCTGACCTGAAAGTTTCACAGCACACATAGTCTACAAAGAAAAATTCCTTTTGGGCTCTATTTGTGTTGATAGAAATTATTTCCATAGAAAATAATTAAGTTGGAGTTACTCTGTGACTTGGCTAGTTCCTCCTGGTGTTGTGCTTGTAGTACATTGAAGTCTAGCATCGAGAATTGTAGTAGAAGGTCATTTTGTGACACCTCTCTTGAGTACATGAAAATGTAATATCTGGCCTTTATTCTTGGTATACCCTTGTGAAACGGACAANAAAAAAAAAACAAAAAAAAAAAAAAAAAAAACTTAAGAAATTCAATTCCGTTGGAATTTTAAAAATAAAAAATAATTTTTGAATTTTTTTTAAAAAAAAATATTTTTTAAAAAAATATATTAAAAATTCTATCGGCAAAATTTCATTGGAATTTTTATTAGAATTACTGTTCTGTTAAAATTTTCATTAGAATTTCAAAATTCCAACAACTATTTTTCCAACGACTTAAATTCCGTTAGAATTCGAAATTCCAACGGAAAAATTCCGTTGGAATTCAGAAATTTTCTTGTAGTGTGTGTCCAATGCCAAGAAAGGAAGCTTCCATAAGTGCTGGACAACAAGAACTTGTAATTCCATTTTGCACGTACTCATCATATGTTGGTATATAGCCTCTGTCGCGCCTCTTTGCTTCAACCAAGTAAGCTTGTGCTGCTTTTTGAACCTTCAAATAAAAGCCAATTAAGTTAATCTCACAAATTAGTATTAAATTTCAATGAATGCCTAAGCAATGTTGAGTTAGAATATAATTTCCTACTTCTCGTTTAACACATTGAACAAAGCATGATATTCCATCTGCTGCAGTTAGCAACTCCATTTCATTAAGCAGATCCAAAAGTGCCTCGAATATCACTTTCGTGCACTCTGGAAGATAATCTATTCGACTAATATCCCGCCTGAAACCAAATTGCGGTATTTCATCACTATTAAGCAATTACTGTTAATTAAATTATAATTTATTAACAATTATTCGGGAAAATTGTAAGGGTAAAGGAGAAATAATCTAGAAATAGCAATCCTTTTGAACTTGGTTAACCTCTGAATCGCTTCTGTGAAGGGTTCAAGTTCTTCAACTGTGGCGTATGCATCATAGGTATCATCTATTGCTGATAGAACAGCAGTTAATTTGCTCTCCATTTCTCTTCCAATTGTATATTGAGGTTCAAAGTACACACCCAATGTCCAAAAGTAGCCCTCGACTAATCTGTCTCTAGTATATGGTACAGTTGTCACACCGTCTATTTTTTTCCACCACCTGCAATACGAGCAAAAGTTATGTTAGTCCATCTGCAACTTTTTCATTGGCAAGAAAATCACTTTCAATCATGTTTCTGACCTGAAAGTTTCACAGCACACATAGTCTACAAAGAAAAATTCCTTTTAGGCTCTATTTGTTTTGATAGAAATTATTTCCATAGAAAATAATTAAGTTGGAGTTACTCTGTGACTTGGCTTAGTTCCTCCTAGTGTTGTGCTTGTAGTACATTGAAGTCTAGCACCGAGAATTGTAGTAGAAGGTCATTTTGTGACACCTCTCTTGAGTACATGAAAATGTAATATCTGGCCTCTATTCTTGGTATCCCCTTGTGAAACGGACAATTTAGAGCAAGAGTTACTTTCTCTTTAAGATTAGGTTCATGTCACTAAAACTCAACTTGAGGTGAAAGGTGGTGAATGCTAGTGCTTGATCAAGAACATCTTCTCCATGAATTCTAAGATTTGCAGCCTCATATAAGTTTAGCATAGCCGAAACAACATGGATCAACATTACCACTTTAAAATTACCTTTATCATATTTGAATTTGTCAAATATATCTAAATAATGTATCATAATCATAAATGATGAGCACACTGCTTGTTAAACATAAACTAGATCAAGATGATGGAGGGTGATGTCAGATATCAGTGCCATGCCAGCAAGTAAAAGTCAATACAGTTAGAATTAAGTCAATGACAGTTTAGTTAGTTATGAGCAGTTTGTTAGAGAAGCAGTTGAGACAAAGTCTCTAGAAAGGCTGAGCAAGCTTTGCTTCAGTCCTATATATATATTGATGTACTCAGAATATTACAATCTATCAATAATACATTCATTCAGTTTTCTACAGTTTACACATCAATTCTCTCCATTTTTCCTTTCTGCATAATCTTGCTACTTCTGTTCTTGGCTCTTCTGTCTTCGATCTATTGCATTCTCTTTAATTCACCATCTTCATCACTGTGAGGAAATCTTCAAGGTGCATCTGGCTTGCTGCTTCAAGTCTTACACTGCTTACTGTAGAAATAATGAAGTTATAAGTAGTAATTAAACTTACCACATGATGTGTTATAACCTTCTTGTCTGAGGAACCAAAACCAGAGAGCAATGGTGTAAAGATCATCAGCATCTTTTCATTATAGCAAGGAGGACTCTTGTGCATGTCTTGTAATATCTCCTCAATCTCACCTTCAAAATGATAAGAAACTCCCAAGTGTTGAATCGTATCAATCAAGTTCAATTTTTGTGAGGGCTTTTCAACATGGCTCTGTAGCACACTCCTTACTTTCTCCTTCATATTCTGTACATGTTGATCATTCTCGGATCCACCATTCTGCAGGTTCAAATATCAAATATTAAAATAACTTATAGATAGTATTATTTTAATTTATTTCAATCTTTCTTTTTTCCTTTTATAAGGGGAAAGGAGGATAGGCCAAATTTTTTATCATATAACCTCGAATTAAATGTAAATGAAAATAATAATAATAATAATACTCAAAGTTGAAATAAAATTTTGAAAGGTCTGCGCTAAGGTATTTTCTCTTTAAAAATGGGATAGCTCTACACCACATCCTTCTTTGAGAGGGTTATAGTGGAATTTACGTCTTGTATTTGTTGTCATTATGAAGATATCAAAAAAATGAGTCATCAATGTGAGTCAAAACAGTTAGTTTCCTATAAAATGTATAAACAAAGCAATATAGAAAAAATATAAAAAAAAGAAAAAAGAATAATAATTTTTTTTTACGCAATTAAACTAAAATTCTATCAATAATTTTGAAATCTGACTCACATTGCGTGATTCAATTTTTTTATATATTCACAACAACATCAATATTAGAACGTGGGTTCCATTAGAATTCAGTGAAATAACACTATTCCCTTAAGTAGCTTACTAACTTAGCAATCACAAAAATATAAACATAAAAAGACAACAGTTATATATATATATATATATATAGATATAGTTTTAGGATGTACTATGTACACAAGAGAGGAAATGATTTCCCCAAACACTATGACTAAAATCTGCTGTAGGACGCATCAGTTCTGTAGTGGGATGAAACTATAATCTGCAAATGGTTTGGTAGGGTTACTAGTACCAATGCGCTTTAAAATTTCTTTGATCCCAAAGCTGAAGAGCTTAGGTATTTATAATGCTCAGATGAGGAGAGGTGAATGAAATATTTGGCCCTCACTCAATGAGTAGTAAAATCCACCACAAGTTAACAACATATTTATAATAATGATTGTTGGCTTGTTTATTTTCTTCGTTAGTGCTGTTCATTCTTATTTGGGAAGGAAGCTGTGAATTATAATTGGATGGTGCTATGCCACATCTGGTTTATATATATATTATTTTAGTTTTACATTGTATTATTTTGATACAATTGATATCATTACAATTTAGTTAAAATATATTTCAAATCCTTATAATTTAGACAAATTTTAAATTAGGTCTTTACTTTTTCTTTTTTGGAGTCCTTACAATTTAAATTTGTTTTAATTGGATTTTTATCGTTATCTCTGATTATAACTTCGTCAATTAAGTGTTGACATCGGATGTGGCAATAAAAAAAATAAAGTGACCTAGCGACACAAAAATTGTCATCTCATCATCTTTCATCTTCTTCCCTTCTCTCTTTACCTTCTTTCATTCTCTCTCTCTCTACTAATGGAAGCAATAATGGCTTGATTAATCCTAAGACCACTGGTTTTGAGACGAGTTCAGAACAACCTTCTCCAAATACAAATCCTCCTCCCAATCCACAAGAGCACTGGTATGATTAAAGTGAAGCCCCATAGTCTCACGCACAACACACACACACCAAAGTAAAAAGTTGTTAAACAACCCCAAAGCAGATTTGTTTTGATTCCCATGAAAAAAAAAAAAAAAAAAATCCAAATTTTGCATTATAAATCTAGAAATCAAACACTAGCCCTTCAAATGCAGAAATCACCTCAAATAGATGCTCCCCTTTGATCCACAAATCTATTTCTGCGTGTATAACAGGTCATGGGTTTAATTTAAGGAAAAGATCATGAGCTCATGTGAAGATATAAAGACTAGCTAGAAGAATTAATGATTCAAACAGAAACAAGAAAGAATATAACCGAACGCTGGGAAGGAGACCAGTGATGAAGGGGATCAATTCTGCAGTAGACAAGTTGTGATGCTGCGTCCATGGCGGAACCGTACACCCTGTTCTAGAGAGAGGAAGAGAAAACTTTATTACTCAACTCTTCAACAGGCAGCTACAAGTGAGAGAAATGATTAAAGTGTTCGTATCAGTATCTCCAGGTAGAGGGAGGGAGAAGGGAAGAAGAAGGAAGAGAGAGAAGGGAAGAAGAGGAAAGATGATTGAGTGGTAATTTTTGTGTCACGTCACTTTTTTATTGTCATATAGATAAGACATTTATCATATCAGTACTAAATAGATAGAGTTAGAATCAGAGATAATAACAGGACCCAATTATAAAAATTTTAAACTATAAAAACCTAAAAAAAAAATATAAAAACATATTTCAAAATTTATTCAGAAACCTGCAATATGTTTTAACCAAAATAATATTATAAAATTTTCCTTTCAAGCACAAGCAGCAGTTTATACTACTGCCGCTCCAATGAAAAGCCAAATAGTCAAGAAGAATATTTTAATAGGTTTTAATTAAGCACTTATTTTTATTATCACTTCTGAAGGGTGTGTCTGTTAAAAACATAGATTTTTAATTGTTGAATGTCTGTTATAAACAAAGAAATAGTTATATTTGTCAATGTTGCATTTTCAAAGTCTATAAAAAGGGGTCGTTTCTTCCCCATTTTAGACTTTCGGTAGAGGGTTTGTACTATCGTATGGTAACTTGGTTCAGATAATGAAACAAAATTGCACTCAAGATGCATTATCGCATGCCTCATAGCTATTCTCTTCTTTTTAAAAAAAAAAAATTGACTTCCTAAAAACTAAATACTAATTAAAAACATTTTGTATGATTAATATTTGTAATTATTTTATACTCTTTTTTTATTACCATCTAAATATTTTATAAGGTCATAACACAAGCACTCATAACTATTTCACAGTTGAAGTCCCAGGTTCGAATCCACATACTTCTATATCCCTAGCTAGAAAATTTGTTTATCTATTAACAAAAAATAAAATAAAAAATTCCAAGCATGACATGTACTATTCCTCGAAGATATCCTTCAATTGCAAACACTGCAGAGCTTACATTGGTATCAAGAGTGTAATTCTTTATGACACTATAATACAAGGAAAATATACTTCTTTCCGTTTGGGATTGTTTCTATGCTGCTCGTTGCACAGAAATCTGCATGTCATTTCTATTCTTTCTATCTTGCAAGCCATTAATCATAAAGATAAATTTTAGCTACAATGGCTGGAAGAGTCATCCGCTTTGATGAAATGCACAATGATGATGACATTCTTCTTGGATTGCCCGTTGCTTGGTTGCTCGTATAGTGGGAGACAAAGAGAAAAAACCATCAACTTGAACTTGAGCTGCTTGCCCAAACAAAATCAACAATGCAATTGTGGTTATTGCAATTTGCATCGTAGCCTTTTCTCCCAAGGATTGACTCATTGTTTTAAGATAAATATAAATTTTGTTTATCAATGACAGATTTATTGTAGGGTTAAGGGAAAGAATATATCTCTATTTATACATTAAGAATATATGTTTACATTGGACACTGATGACTTTTTCAATTTCAATTGCAAAGTTATGCAAGGAAACCTTTACCTATTAATGTCTTTCAGGCTAACTAGGAGACATGCTGTTCAAAAACTATTAGTATAAGTAATTCTGATCCAACCAAGCATCATGAAAGATAATCGAGAATATTATTAAAAATTAAAAACAACTTCTTCTTGGTTGGAGGTCCAAGTTACTATATTTATTATTCAAACTTAATCACTTTTAATTCATGAACATGAGATTGTATGCACCTAGAGATGATGATTACCTTTTAAGCAAAACAAATATTAGTAATTGATAATACCTTTTCAATCCACATAATGGACTGCAAGATCCTCAAAATAGGAAAAATTGAAGCTCTTAAAATGACCGAAACAACAAGTGAATTTCAGACTTGAGAAAAATTATTTTACTAATTTTAGTAAATATATAAACTAATCATATATATATATGGAAACCATGGCTGTCAAGAAGGGGTATTTCCATTCAAAAGATAAGCAAGAGGAAATAATTACATTTCGTAGAAAAGTGGTGGGCTCTTTCACTCATGGGACAGTACAGTTTTTCATTCATAATCATATGAAAAATTATATGTGAATTTATGCAAATCTGGTTATCACGTTCAATATAAAGTATATGCAAACTTGTGCACTCTTGTCAATAGAATACGTGCATACAATATAAAATAGAGAGAATTGGTACTTAAAAGGATGCGAATGTATAAAATACTATGCAATCTTTAGGATTTGGAGATTCATATGTCAATTTTTATATTTTATGAGAGCCATATATAAAAACTTTAAAAAAAATTAGGGGGCCAAAGGGGTTATATTAAATATTTTACAGACAAAATTGCAAAACTCCAATAGTCCAGAGGGACCAAGGCTCCCTGGCACCCTTAGCACCCACCCTGACTCTAAAACTTTCTAAGAATAATAGTGGCCAGGGCACTTGAGCGGAAATTAATCTCACTAAAATTGAAACACAAAAAAAAAAGTATCTAGAAATAAAAAGAAACACTACAAAAAAAAAAGTATTTTGTAAACTAAAATATTGATCGCTATAATGAGAAAATCAGTCGCTAAATGAAATAGCAATGGACTTAGTGACCGAAGCAAAAGTGTCTCAAAAAGTGCTGTCACTAATGTTTAGCAATCAATTTTAACATCCGTCGGCAATTAGCAATGTAATACTTCAGTTGCTATCAGTAAAATATCGGTTGCTAAATTGATGAAATGAACGATGGTGGCTAAAACTTAATAAAATATTACANCCAATCAAAGACCATTAATGGACTTTGTCTTGCTAGGCTGTTTGGGCTTGTCAAATGGGCTTGTGCCCATTTAACTAAAGTTACTTTATAACTTTAGTTTGCATTTATAAAGTCTTTTACATACTCTAAGTTAACCAATGTGGGACTTGGTTAATTATTAATATATTTACAAACTATTTCAACATGTATTACCTTCACTATTGGTTTTTTTTTTTTAATAGATTATGGATAAATTTCTTCAAACGAATATTTTGTTAAGTGTTAGATATAAAACTATTATGGGCCTTCACCTAGCATTTTAAACTTTTAGGTTGAATCAATTTTTGACATGGTATCAGAGCTTTTTTTTACTAAGCAGTCAGGGGATCAAATTATTCTGCCCCCACTTTTCAATTAAATTGAAATTTCAGCACATAGTATTAGTGGGTATGTGCTTTGTTCATGCTTAAAGCCCATTAAAGACATTATATAATGTAATTTTTCTATTTCAACAATTAGACTGAGATATTTTTGTTCTATTTTATTATTTAATGGGTCATGTTAACATTTGCCCTACGTAGTTCGTACATGTTAGTATCTAATATTCTTAGAATTATTTATTAATAGTTAATATCAATTGCATTTTAAAGTTCTCTCTGTATTTATAATTAATGCTAATTTTATAAAAGTTCTAGTTCTTCTATATTTTCCATGT
>QAOA01007219.1:0-62763 GCA_003255065.1 Cercis canadensis | reverse complement strand
ATCATCTTAGCAAATATATATATATATATATTATTCGATACATGATCATTTCTCAATTTTGACTAATTGAGTCAAAAAGTTTTAATGACAAGGTGCAGAAATGTATGAAGTATGCAAAACATTAAAAGTTCGGCATGAACAATACATGAACAGTAAAATAAATAGTACATGATGAACAATAGTCACAAGAGAAAAGATGAGTTAGGTAATGATATAAAATTCAAAAATAAGATTCAAAAAGATAGTCACAAGAGAAAAGATGAGTTAGGTAATATTTGTAATCAAATGGATTTTGATAATAAATTGATTCCTCCCTCTTCAAGAAATAGGAAAAAACATAAAACCTTTCGGAAAGAATATAGAAATAAAAAATATAGTAAGAATAGAAAATACTATAATAAAGGTGAATATTCAAAAGGAATAGAAAATACTATGAAAGAGATGAATCAAGTAAATCTTCAAAAGAATCAAGTAAATCTTCAAAAAATCAAAATAGAAGTTCAAAGTCTAGAAAATCATACAAAGGTCTAGTTTGTTATATGTGTGGTCAAATAGGACATTATAAGAATAATTGTCCAATGAAGAAAAAGATAAATTCATTAAATATTAGTGAAGAATTAAAAGAAGAATTGAGTAAATTATTCATCAACAATGTCTCAGACTCAGAGAATGAATCTGAAAGAGATCCTTCAGAACAAAATTCTGAAGAAGATCAATTAGAAAATATTTATGAAGATCAAGAAAAATCATCTGCTTCAGAATCATCTGAATATGCAACAGGTGAACCTTGTGTTCAAAATTGCAAAGATCCAGATTGTGCTGGAAATTGTAAGAAGTCAATAAATGTTATTTCATCAGAAGCTCATTTCCTCATAGATGTCATATAAAAAATAGAGGATAATGAAATAAAAAAGGAATATCTTTTAAAGTTAAAAGATATCATAGATCAAGAAAAACCAAGTATATCTAATATTAAACCTATAAGTCTTAGTGATATGCTTTCAAAAATGAATTNATTCAAAATAGTATGTAGTTTCTGTCAAAGATCTTCAAAATAAAATCAAAGGAGTCAAAGAAGAAATTAGACAATTAAAGCAAAATCAGAGTCAAATAGAATTAGAGTTGCTTAACTTATCATTAAAGAATCATATAAATAGTCAAGCATCTAGTCAAAAAGATAAAGATGAAGATATTAGACAATCTTCAGATCCTCATGAAACTTATTTAAATATCATCAATAAGGTTCAAATTCAAAAATGGTATTGTAAGATATCATTAATCATTAATGAGAAATATCATAAGAATTTCATAGCTCTAATAGACTCATGAGCAGAGATGAATTGTATTCAAGAAGGATTAATTCCTACTAAGTACTATGAAAAGACTTTAGAGTCTTTGTCTAGTGCTAATGGTTCAAAACTTCAAATAGATTATAAGTTAACCAATACTCAAATTTGTAATAAAGGAATTTGTTTCAAAAATACTTTCATCTTAGTCAAAAATATCTCAACACCAATCATATTAGGAACTTCATTCCTTACTCAAATTTATCATTTTCATGTAACATCTCAAGGAATACATACTATTCAAGGTGGTAAAGAAATCATATTTGAATTTCTTAGACCAATGAAAGACAAAGATGTTAATGAAATTTAAAATAGTTCAATCTCTGTTATCAATATGATAATAAAGAAACAAAAGCAAATTCAATACTTGAATCAAGAAGTTCATTACAGAAGAATAGAAGAACATATTCAAATTCCTCAGGTACAAGAAAGAATAGAGAAAATTCAAAAGAAGATTCAAGATGAAGTTTGTGCCGATCTTCTAAATGTTTTTTGGCAAAGGAAGAAGCATATGGTGGAATTACCTTATGAAAAAGATTTTCATAAAAGTAAGATTCCTACCAAGGCAAGACCAATTCAAATGAATAAAGAATTGTTAGAAATTTGCAAGAAAGAAATTCAAGAGTTGTTAGACAAAAAGCTCATTAGATCAAGTAAGTCTCCTTGGAGTTGTGCAGCTTTTTATGTTAATAAACAAGCTGAACAAGAAATAGGAGTACCCAAGTTAGTCATAAATTATAAGCCTCTCAACAAACCTAACAAGAAAGATTTGTTTAGATTATATAGTTCATCTGTATTCTCAAAATTTGATAAAATTACTTTATACTATAGATTATTGTTGTTCATACTAATAAACTTAGTTCTGTAGATGGATCATCGGTAATCATTGATGTTTTTCGATGATAAAGCCTTACCTGTCTGGCCTAGACATTCTAATTTGTATTACAGAGATAACTTAGTAAATCTAGATAACTGTTAAATAGTAATATTATATGCTATTTGAAATATTAATGACTTCAATAGTAAATCATTAATTTTTTAGAAACAGTAGCAAACTATTTTCATTTTTCTCATCACAAATATTATCACAAGCTTTGTCCTACTTGTTGTACAAATGAATATTTCATAAATGATCTTACTTACAACAATCTTGATTTAATCAAAGAAAATGATGTTCTCAAAAGGCAAGTAGTGTCAGCCCAACTAGCTCACAGTGAAATATCATCATCATCCCCACTAGATAAAAGTAAATTCAAGAATCTTGATGATTTGGAAGACGAAACTTTAGCCTCACTGGCTAAAGAAAAATGTGAGACAAGTAAGAGTGTTACTGATATCTTAGCCTCACATGCTAAAGATAAGAGTGAGATAGAGAATATCAATACTTCAGCCCTACTGGTTAAGGATAAATGTGAGATAAGTGAGAGTGTCAAAACTTTAGCCCCACTGGCTAAAGGAGAAGAGCAAATTCTATCTTTAACCCCACTGGTTAAAGAAAAGTTGATAAAAGAAGAAAAAGAAAAGAAAAATTCAAGAACACTCTTCTTCTTTCATAGTTTTCTTAATCAATTACTAGATGTTGATTGCAGAGAATTTGTTTACCAAGCACTTCAGGATACTGAATTCAACAGACAAGAGTTTATTCAAAAAGCCTTAGTAGAATTAGCCTGTAACTATGATGAGCTGCCGAGGCTCCTCAAATTACTTAATGTTTTAGGTCGTAACTTAATCACCTAGACTAATTAATTGTGTTAAGGAATTGGACAATCAATTGGTATAAGGAGGATTGTTTCACCAAGGAATTGGGTGCAATCATATTAAGGAAATAAACCAACAACAAAGGAATTGTAACTGGAATAAGTAGTTCAGTATTGTTCCCGAGGTTACTTTGTCTATGAGGTAATCGAATTTGCAAGTGAATGAAATCAACCCCTAACCTTTCTCGTTCTTATTATCAATCTCACATTTAAATTGCTCTTTAAAGATTGTTTACTTAATTGGTCGAGTTTTGTTACTTAGTTAATTGCAGCTGCTCATTCTTGGGCTGCCTTCAATCCAAAGTGTTATCTTTTCTAAATAGAACTGATATTGGTGAAATTGGTAGTTGCTAGCCTTAATCATCATGGGAACGATACTTTACTTATCATTATATTACTTGTGTGACCCAGTATACTTGCCGGAAAAAGTCCCATCAAGTTTTTGGCGCCGTTGCCGGGGATTAACGGTATTTAAGCAATATTAAAAGTAACCAATTAGGTCCTAATTTGGATTTTAAAATTTTTGTCAGTAAATTTGGTTCAAATATTTTATCTGCTGTTAACTTGTTTCTCTCAATTGCTTATCCTATTTTAATCTTGGTGTATGCGAGGTACTCTTGATTCCAGCGCATTAGCTTTTGATCCTGAGATTGACAGAACAGCTCGAAGACTTCGCAAGCAAGCTAGAGGAGCAAGACAAGCACAACCGACGGTCATGGCAGAACAAAACCAGAATCCTCCAGTGCAGAATAATGACAATGGAGCTGCACAAAACCCTCCACCTCAGACGCTCATGGAGTATTCCATCCCAACAGCTGCAGGATGGAACGAGTATAACAAGACCACCAGTTCAAGCCAACCACTTTGAACTCAAACCAGCTTTGCTTCAGCTAGTACAACACAATCAATTCAGTAGAAGTGTGCTAGAAGATCCAAATGGACATATAGCAAACTTTCTGCAGATTTGTGACACGGTGAAGTTGAATGGGGTCAGTGATGATGCAATTCAACTCAGGCTCTTTCCTTTTTCTGTGCGAGATAATGCCAGAAGTTGGTTGGATTCTCAACCAAGGGGCAACATTACCACTTGGTCGGATTTGGTGAATAAATTTCTCGCTCGGTATTTCCCTCCTTCCAAATCAGCAAGGTTGAGGACAGAGATTACTTCATTCCGCCAACAAGATGGAGAATCTTTGAGTAAGGCTTGGGAGTGGTACAATGATATACTGAGGAGATGCCCACATCACTCTTTTGAATTTTGGGTCCAAGTCCAGAGTTTTTACAACAGTATGCTTCCTCACACAAAGACAAATGTAGATGCTGCAGCAGGAGGAGCTGCGAATTATAAAACTCCAGAGCAAGCCTGGGACTTGTTTGAGAAGATGGCTTGTAATGACTACCAAAGTCAATGAGAGATATCCATAGTCAAGAGAGGAGTGATGGAAGTCTGGACACTAGATGCACTGTTAGCTCAGAACAAGTTATTAACATAACAGGTGGCTGAGCTGTCCAAGAAGTTTGAGACTGTCAACGTGAATGCAGTCAACTTCTCTCCACCAGTTTTTGATTTCTGTGCAGGGAACCATGTTAATGGAGAATGCCATGGCAACATGTTTGGCCCTCCAGTGTCTCAAGAGCAAGTGAACTATATGAGAAATCCTCCAAGACCTCAGAATAATCCTTATGCTTCTACGTATAATCCGGGGTGGCGGAATCACCCAAATTTCTCATGGGGTAATCAAGGAAATCAAGGGGGTTCCCACAGACCCAACTATGCATATCAGTCCCTACAACAGTCAACTCAAGGTCATGCTTCACAATCTCAAACCAATGAGAAAAGTCCTTCTTTGGAGAATGCACTAGAGAAATTGACCACTCAAACCTCGGCTTTCATTCAGAAAACTGCAACGTTTATGGAGGAAACCAGTAACGGGTTCGGAAATCAAGATGCATCAATTCGGAAGTTGGAAACTCAAGTAGGACAGATAGCGAGACAATTGGCAGACAGACCTCAAGGCTCTTTACCCAGTGATACTATTCCAAATCCTAAGAAGCATGTGAAGGCCATAACTACAAGGAGTGGAAAAGTGGTTGATCACATCCCAAGACAAAAAACACCAGAAGAAGAAGATGGTAAGGTAACAAGGACAAAAAGGGACTCAGCATCAAGCCGTCCCACGGAGGCAGGAAGTAGAGAAGAAGGCGAGAAATTGACCAGACCATGTACTCCAATACCTCCAGTCAAGGTGCCTTTTCCTCAAAGACTCAAGAAGCAACAGGATGAAAAGCAATTCAGCAAGTTCTTAGAGGTTTTCAAGAAATTGCAGATAAACATACCTTTTGCTGAAGCACTGGAACAAATGTTATATCCTATGTCAAATTTATGAATGATCTTCTGACTAAGAAAAGAAGAATTGGAGATGATGAGACAGTAATGTTGACTGAAGAATGCAGTGCTATTCTACAAAGGAAATTGCCTCTAAAGCTCAAAGATCCTGTAAGTTTCTCTATTCCATGCACCATTGGAGACATCACTTTTGGGAAGGCGTTATGTGATCTAGGAGCAAGTGTGAGTCTCATCTATCCATCTTCAAGAAGCTAGGAATTGGTCAAGCAAAACCTACCATGATTACTCTTCAACTTGCCGACCGGTCAATCAAACATCCCTACGGTCTAGTAGAAGATGTTTTGGTTAAGGTTGACAAGTTCATATTTCTGGTGGATTTTGTTGTTCTAGACATGGAGGAGGATGGAGAAATTCCACTGATCTTGGGATGGCCATTTCTAGCCACAGGGAGAGCCTTGATAGATGTAGCTGATGGGACTCTAACACTGAAAGTTCAAGATGAGAAAGTGATCTTCAATGTGTTCAGTGCAATGCAACACCCTATGGAGAAAGAAGAATGCTTCTGCCTGGATATTCTGGACTCTATCATTGCTAGCACGTTCAGGGAGAATCTGACCCCTTGTCCTCTTGAAAGAGTCTTGGTGGATGCAGTGACCATGACTGATTATGCAGAAAATTCAGCATGCGCAGAACATGTAGCATTATTGAATGCTCTACAATCATATTCGACATCCTAGCCACTAAAGATAGAAGATTTGAAAAAGGATGTGAATCAAGAGCAGTCTCCAAAACTCGAGCTCAAGCTGCTACCTGTGACTTTGAAGTATGCCTTCCTTGGTAAGAATAATTCCTCTCCCGTTATTATCAATTCTAAATTAACTATGGTTGAGGAGGAGAAACTATTACTGGTTTTGAGGGAGCATAAGAGCGCCATTGGATGGTCGATTGCTGATTTAAAAGGCATCAGTCCATCTTTTTGTATGCACAAGATCCTCATGGAAGAGAACCATAAAATAGTCGTACAACCCCAAAGGAGATTGAATCCGATCATGAAGGAAGTAGTACGAAAGGAAGTGGTAAAACTCCTAGATGCCGGAGTTATTTACCCCATCTTGGATAGTTCATGGGTTAGCCCAGTTCAGGTGGTGCCCAAGAAAGGAGGGACAACAGTGGTGATGAATGAAAAGAATGAATTAATTCCCACTAGAACGGTCACGGGATGGCGCTTGTGCATCGACTACAGAAAATTGAATGATGCCACGAGGAAGGACCATTTCCCTCTCCCATTTATAGATCAAATGTTGGAGCGTCTAGCCGGTCATGAGCATTACTGTTTTCTGGATGGGTATTCAGGTTACAACCAGATTGCCATAGCTCTGGAGGATCAGAAAAAGACCGCTTTCACTTGCCCCTATGGAGTTTATGCATATAGGAGGATGTCATTCAGATTGTGCAATGCCCCGGCCACTTTTCAAAGGTGTATGCTTTCCATATTCTCTGACATGAATGAAAAATTTATAGAGATTTTTATGGATGATTTTTCTGTTTTTGGCTCTTCTTATGATATATGCTTGCATAATCTGTCCTTAATGTTAAAGATATGCCAAGAAACCAATTTGATTTTGAATTGGGAAAAGTGCCATTTTATGGTAAGAGAGGGGATTGTTCTAGGACATAAAATTTCTGCCAAAGGGATAGAGGTAGATAGGGCTAAAGTAGAGGTGATTGAAAAATTACCCCCTCCTATTAATGTCAAAGGGGTGCGTAGTTTTTTGGGACACGCTGGCTTTTATAGAAGATTAATCCAGGATTTTTCTAAAATTGCTAAACCCCTGTGTAACCTCCTTGTTAAAGATGAAACTTTTGTTTTCGATAATAAATGTCTGTTAGCCTATAATACATTGAAGCAAAAGTTGACTACTGCCCCTGTTGTGATTCCACCTGATTGGGATCTACCTTTTGAACTTATGTGTGATGCTAGTAACATAGCTATAAGTGTTGTTTTGGGGCAGAGAAAAAACAAGTTATTGCATGCAATATATTATGCAAGCCATGTGCTAGATTCTGCTCAACTTAACTATGCCACTACTAAAAAAGAATTGTTAGCTATTGTTTTTGCTTTGATAAATTTCGCTCTTATTTAGTAGGTGCTAAGGTTATTGTATATACTGATCATGCAGCTCTTAGGTATCTTTTTGCTAAACAGGACTCCAAGCCTAGGCTCATCCGTTGGATCTTGCCATGCTTCAAATGTTAATTTTTAAGAGGCATTTGTAGAATATAATATATTTTTTAAGTGCGTTTGAAATGTTAATTTTGAATGACTTTATTTGTACAATTTTTAAAAGTATTTTTTAAAATTTCAATGTATTTTTCAATGATTTTTAAAGTATTTCAAATTCACTCAAAATAGAGTGAATTTCAAATTCTTTTCTTCTCCTCGAGCTTTTGATACTCTTTCTCCTCCCTCGAGCCTTCGATATCCCTCGCTCTTAGCACCATGCACTTACACACATCCAAAAGCCAGTGCCGCTACCACCAACACCTCCACCCGCCAACACCACCACCACCCACAACACCGCCTCTCCCTTTCTGCTATTCACGGCCATCTGCAGTCGCCACTGCAAGCATCAAAAGCCAAAGTTTTTATTAATGAATTTCAGTTTCTATTTTGCTTTTATTAAGAGGTGTAATTGGTTTGGTTCGGTTCGGTTTTCACCCCTAACCGACCACCAAACTGACCAAGCCTGTTCGGTTTGGTTTGGTTTGGTTCGGTTCAGTTTCTTGTATTTTTTTTTTTTAAACTGGCCAAACTCAGTTTGGTTCAATTCAGTTGGTCGGTTTTACCCCTGACCTAGGACATAAATTCCAGCTACACAAACCTGTCATTGTTTCAACAAAGCCTTTGAAACAAATGAGAAAAACCTATAAAAAAAAAAAATAAAGCATTTTCAATATGAGATTCAAGTCCAACAAAGTACAGGAAGATAAAGCAAATGAGTGCAAGTTGAAAACATCTAGAATCAGCTTTGCGCATTCAGAAAGCTAGAACCAGAAGAAGTCAAATGACTAATAAAACAAATTAAATCAAATAGAAAATAAAAAAAAAAAAAAAAAAGCCAACAACATCCTGAACGAAACAAATTTCCATGGCAAGAGACAGCGAGATGAAGGATGGATTTCTGAATCTCTACTTCCTGAAGGAACAAATAGATTCACCGGTCATTTCTGATAGGTATTAAGAATAACAGAAAGAGAGAGGCAAAGGGTTCAGACTTGTTATGATTTTTTGCGAAAAGGTTTGACCTCTGTTCTTGCTCAGTCGGTGCCGGATTTCTTTGCAGCATTGAGGAAAGAGAATTGGAAGCCGGTGAATACACTACCAAAGATTATGGAGATGACACTACTGGTGAAATCTTGGTCGAAACCACCGATTTGTTGCACTGAGTTACGGACGAGATGAGAGTAAGAGTCCGCGATTGAGAAAAGAGAGAGCCACACAACCACTAAACCACCGATTGTGAAGGGGGAGAGGTAAAAAAAAATGGAGTGATTTAGGCTTCCACAGAGAGGGAGAGGTTGGGATAAGAGTGATTCAGTGATGATTTTGATGAAGGATGTGAGAGGGATAGTGAAATGCGATAGAGAGAGTTAGGGATTTCAAAAATCAAAATAGGAAGAAATGAGATTTTTAGTAAACCTCCCTCAAAACGACGTAGTTTAGTGTAATATTACATATACAAAAATTAAAAAAAATATATATATATTTATGTCTCAGTTTGGTTTGGTTTTTGGTCGATTTTCTATTACTAAAATCAAGAACCAAATTGACTAGTTCAGTTTTTCAGATACAACAAATGAGAACCAGATCAAACCCATCGGTTTGGTTTAGTTTTCCTCTGGTTCGATTCAATTCAGTTGGTTTGGCCAGTTTGATTCAATTTGCTTACGCCTACTTATATTATTTTTGGGTTTTGTAGATTATCAGTTCTAAGTTCTATTTTCCTTCTATTGCTTTTGGGATTTTGAAATTTGGTTAGTTCTTTGAATTAAATTTCATGTTGTTGTTCTAAGTTTGCACATTGGAGGCATAGTTCTAAGTTTTGCTGCTATTGCTTATTGTTATTCTAAAACTAGTTAGTTAGAATAAGCAACAAAGATTTTCTCAAGTTTGGTTGTAGCCATTGACAACATTTTCCATGGAATATAGTGAGTGATGAATTCGGTTATTGTGAGACTAAAGCCACATAATTCATCCTTTCCATTTGTAAGAGCTATAAAAAACCATGGCAATGCATTTGAAGATATGCTTGACTAAAAAGTAAGTCAGCTTCTCTTTCCATCTAATGCCTTCTCATTCCTTCTTTTCTTAGCCACATTCTCATATGGAATAATACCCACAACCTCAGGCAAGGAGCTATCAATCAGAGAAGCCACCATGCTTGATCTGCAAATTGCTTTCAAGAGTAACCAACTAACCTCTAGGCAACTGTTTGAGTTCTAACTGAAAGAAATCAAGAGGCTAAATCTAGTTCTTAAGGGGGAGATAGAAGTAAACTCAGACGCACTAGCCCAAGTTGATAGAGCTGACCAAGAGCGCAGGGCTAAGGCATCTCACACTGTGTCTAAGTTGCATGGAATACCAAATCTTCTCAAGGATAACATTGCAACTAAGGATAAGCTCAACACCGCGGCAGGTTTGTTTGCATTCCTGGGCTCTATGGTGCCTAGAGATGCAGGGGTTGTTAAAAGGTTGAGGAAATTTGGAGCTAAGAAATTACATGTATTTATAATAGAATGTATACAAATAAAGTATTTTATAAATTCAAGCATTTGAAATGATGCATTTAAATTACCTGCTGGTTTACTAGTGGTGCTTAGATCAAGGCATTCATAATGAATCCTTTTCTAAATGCAACAAAAAGGGCAATACTATAAGAAAGTAGTGGTTTCCTTATAGAAACTTTTCCGTACCATTAGTTTTTCCACAGCTTTTTTTTTTTTTACCATGGAAATAGCAAAATGAGAATACTGGGCGGGAGCATGGCGCAAACATGGCACTAATAGTTCTCAGTCTGTTCCCAAGAAAAAGACCAATTTTTTTTGTGTCACGGAGAAAAACTGTGGGAATAGTTTGAGGAAAATATTTTCTGTTTTATTCTTTAAAAACTTTTTTAGAACATTTCCCAGTCTTTTTACTGTGTGAAAGTGAAAAAACCATGAGAATGCCTAAATGCACTATATCACTAATGGTCTTATTTTTTATCCCTTTTTTGATGGTTTTCTCCATGGGAAAAACCATGGGAAAACTAGAAAGTTAGTCCTATTGGGAGACCCTCCCCTAATTTCACTCAAGCCCCTCTTCTCCTCCCTATGTAGCAACCCCATTTCTTACCATTCCCCGTCATTTTCTACTGTTGACAAGCTATTTTGTGGGTGTTTGAGGATTGAAAATTTTGTTTGGAGTGGAGATAATGTGGAAATCTTCTCGTTCTTCATCTCTTCTCTTCTTTGAGCTAGCATGAGAGTTCACAATTTTAGCTAAATATTTGCTAGATTTGAGTGAATTTTGGTTGTAGATGGCATTAGGATCAATCTAGATGACTTTAAGCTAGGATTAGACTATTATTATTTTAGGTTAGAAAAACCCTTGAATCGAAAATTTTTTGTATGACACTACAAGAAAAAGGAAAAATTCATGGAAAAACAACAGAATTCCACTAAAATTCTGTATTCTCAAGGAAATGGTATTGTGAGCAAAGTACCGTTGGAATTGGAAAGTCCTACAAAAAAAAAAATGCATTGTGGGAATTTTTCATTGGAAATTAACCGTGGNGGTATTGTGAGCAAAGTACCGTTGGAATTGGAAAGTCCTACAAAAAAAAAAAAAATGCATTGTGGGAATTTTTCATTGGAAATTAACCGTGGGAAGTCCTTTTTTCTTTTTGTTTTTGCAAAAGCTAAATTCTAGGACTATATATCTAAAGGAACTAATACAATTTTGGAATGGTAGGTTAAACGCTTCTCATTGATACAGTAAACATATATACATGAAGACTAGAAGTAATTCACATTATAGAATATACGTATGGGCTAAAGTCTAGGAGTAATTATAGTAATAATATCAGCATTGACCAGCCATTGATTTGAAGCAAATTATCTGAAGATAGAGTCTCATGATTTGTCCATGTGCTCTACAGTTTTGGCTGAATTTGTGTTGATTTGTCTTTGATTGGAATTCAGATTCAATGAATCCAATTCTGTTGTGGACTCCTTAACACGCCCCCGCAAGCTGATGGCACCATCCAAGACAACAAGCTTGGACCGAAAATTGTAGAACTTTGTTGCAGCTAGAGGCTTTGTTAATGCATATGCTATTTTTCCATAAGTTGAAACATGGGAAATGGCCAAGCTTTTATCATTTACCTTCTCCCTCACAAATTTATAGTCAAAGGCTTAGATATTTCATTCAGGAATATCTACTGATACGGTGGGCCACTGAAGAACCAGCAGTAGAACGAGAAGGCCCAAATGCTACATGCAGTAATGCATGGGGGCACATGCACGTGTAATAGTTCTGGTTTATAACTAGCAAAGTAAGAGTTCTGGTTTATCCAGGTTATAGCAATAGTTATGTAATATCTAGTAGAGTAGCAATAAGAGTTCTAGTAGGAGTCTTAATGGGTAGTAGTCGCATTGTAGTAGGAGTATTATGGGTCAGCTATATAAACAAGGGAAGTCCAATGTAAAGGTATTCAATCAATAAACAATAGCAAATCAAAATCAGTAATAGCAAGACAACAACCACATTAATTGAAGCATTCAAACAATCGCTCCAGCTGTATAATCTCCAATTCCAGGGATCTTTCATAGTAAAGAAGCTACTTTAGGAATTCTGCCTCCTTCAGCAACTATTTTCTTTGCTCCCTAAAAGCAGTGACAAAAATAATCTTGTTAAAAATTACAGCATGCATTGATATAGGTAAAGCATACTTCTATATGAGTGATCTATACTTAGTAGCACTTACTTTCTTAATCTTTGTAATAAGAGATGTGACCTTTTAAGACAGATCAATAGTAGAAGCCATTCAATCAGAACCTAAAGGCCTTAAGTTAAGACCCAAAGGTTTTAAGAAATTTTTTTTTTTGCAGCATGTAGTCCTTGGAAGAAAGTATAGAATTTTTAAAGGCTAGGAATCTTTATAAATTATACAAATGATAATCAGTGTTCAACCAGTGCAACACAAAGAACAAACATCATGCACCTGCTAGTGTTATAAAAGTTAATCTTGGACCTCCGCTTAGCTCAGTCATATTTCATGCATGTTCCAAGCTTAGTGGGTTTCCATGTGATAGGGTGTAAAAGCAATGAAAACCATTATTGGACTGAATTAGGCAGACAGAACAACACATAATGTTTAAGCCTACCCTAGAAAATCTAGATTGGGCTTTAGTAGCAAAAGGAGTAAGCCTCAGTAAACTTGTAATAATGCCACTAATTAATTCCTGCCAAAATTAAAAGAGAGGAATGCAAACCTTCAAATTGTATAACTTCACTTAAGTTTCTAACTAATTAGTTAGCTAGCCTTCAAATCCTCTCACTTGAGAGAAAAAGGGAAATAACATTTTAGAACCCAGAGAATTGAGAGCAGTACTCATTATCTTAAAAGAACTGTGTTTGAAGACTGCATATGCCTTTTCATCACACTGGATGTCGTAAGATTTTAATAAAATATCAGGAGGTCATGGAATATTATATCGGTTTATAATGTTCCCTTCTTGCCTCTATCTCATAAGCTTTCTTCATTTCTCCACTTAGTATTCCTTTTTCCTTTGTTTTTCAATTTTTTTAGAAAGATTGAATATAATAAACATATGCTATGAGTGCAAAATAGAGGCATGCAAAAAGAGCCCAAGTAGACAAAAAGGAAAAAAATGAAGCTCATGAAGTATTATACTCTATGAATACTTTCTTAATGCTATGTGATTCAAAGCATTCACTCTACCAATCATTTCCATTTACTTCGTTTCTAGCAATCATACTCCATGTAGCCCAATTTTTTTTTATTCAAATAGAAACATCACCCACAGACAAACAAACAACCTAAATCCACTAAATCAAGTAAATAACAAATTCAGACAGCAAGGGGATTTAAGTATAACATACCCAAAAAAATTCATTGGTGACGACAGCAACTCAGCTCGATGCGTGCAAATGCGATAGACAACCAACGACGATGGTCGGCATTGGCGGTGATGGTGTGCGAAGGAGGTGATGGCCGGCGGTGAGGTGCAGTGCATGCAAGAGAAGAGAGTAGAGAGGAAATGGAGAAAGTCGAGACACTGAGAAACTGAGAAGGAAAATTGGGGTGTTAGGGATTTAAAATGTTTTTTTTGTTTAAAAAAAATAATTAACTAGTGGGTTAACCTACCCCGGCCTGCCCTCAACCTGCAACCCAAACGGAGTGGGCTCAGAAACTCGCTTCTAAACGGGCTAGTAAAACCTTAACCCATTTGCATGGCGGGATGGGCCAACCTATTTTGACACCTCTAGCTGTTATGGTTAGAAGACAATTGGGCTCAGTGCAATTCATTCCAATGAATCATGGGATTTCAAATCTTGATGTGGCTTATGGTAACGAGGAATCAATTCAAAAGGTCAAGGCGGCAATTGAGGCATGGAAAGATGCACGACACGTGAATCCTAGTCCATGCAACAATTTGACTACCTCGAGGTATCCATTTTGGCAAGCAAATAGGAGAAAAGGCTTCATGGCTACGAGTGTACAAGGTCCTCAACCTCCAAGGCATATGTTTGACGAGCCTATTTATTATGAAGCTGAGGTTGAAGCAAGATATGAAATGGCATGCCAGTAATTTCAAAAGAGGGAAGCCTTACTTGTATTGGAGAAGAGAAAGATAACAGTCGAGAGGAAAACATGGGCTAATAAAATGGCCAAGATTGAAAGAATGGTGCACGAATCAGAGAAGAACGCTAAGCAAAATGACACTAAGATAGAAAAAATGAAAGAGGAATACCTAGCCCTAAAAAGAAGAGTTGTGTTGATAGATGCTCAATTGGATGAATCTAAAAGTCTTGACTTGGCTCAGCAGAGAGACGTACAAACTCTAAGCACACAATTGGAGAATAGTCATGCAAATTCTAATTTACTGAGGTGAGAAAACACTATTTTACAAGGAAAACTTCAACACTGGCATCACACAAGTTTGTATTAGGAGGATAGAAATCGATTGGCCAATCAACAAGTTGCTAATCTCCTTCAGGAAGTTAGGGTGATCATTGAAAGGGCTCGAGATAGGGCAAACCAAGCACATAAGATTGAAGAGTGAATGCCGTCAAGTGAAGCACAAAGATTCTTACTCGATATCAAGGAAGAACTTGAATACATCGGCAAATTCTATTGAGAGATAAAAGACAAATGTTGGTTCTAGGAGTAACACGTTTTGTAACTCAAATGATTTAGAATGGAATTGATGTTTTTGGCAATGCTTCTTGCATATTTGACTCATATTTAGATTTTGTTGCATAAATACCTCATATTCAAACTTTTGCTTTGCATATTTTATATTCATTAATCACTTAAATTTAATTGGTAAATGTATAACAACATTGCGCACAAAAAACAACTTTTACTTCCAAGACCTCATTATAGGACTCGGTCACAATCAAAGGTCATTGATGAACAAGAGCGAGTTCAAGTTCAAGAAGAAATACAAAAAGACATCAATGAGCTAAAGGACAAATTAACCTAAATCTTGAGCATTCTTACACCTTCCGATTGCGGAAAACAACCAAAAGGGAAGGTCAAACAAAAGTATTTCTAAGTTATGAACCCACGATATTCCTATGTGAATGGTGAACAACCTAAAAATTCACTTAATTCTATGGTTCTTTTTAAATAGCTACACAGGCCATGGAGGTATATTCCTATCCTACATGCAACCTATGTTCTTAATCTCTATGATCTTTAATTAAAAATTACCTCCCAATCTCATTGTAATTATCTAATCAACTAATTGATGATCAAGAAATTAGAAGCATGAAGACTTGAGAAGAAGAGGACAATTTAATAAAGGAGTTCCTAAATTAAAGAAATAGAAAATAACAAATCATCTTAGCTAGGCTACATCATAGCCCTAGAAGGGAATTTAGTTCATAGTAGATGGAAAGAACATGATAAAATTCAATCTAGACATGGCTCAAAGGGAAGAAAAATAAAAACTCTAAAGAGAAGCTCCCAATCTTCTTGTGCCCTTCTACAATCTTTGTTTTTGCTTTTCTCCTTGCCTCCAAAAGTCCAAAAAAGGATCCCCTGAAAATTCCTAAGAGTTCCCTTTTATACTCGCCTCTAAAAGCCCTAAAAAACTGAGGAAAAGGAGCCACATATGAAGATTTCGGGCACCGGCACTGCGGCGCTACTATTCAAGGGTTGCGGCTCTAACTCTCTGTCCAAGCATGTGTATTTTTTCGCATATGGGCGCTACAGCGCTACTGTTCAAGGAGTGCGGCCCCGAGCTACTGTCCAGGTCTTCCATTCTAATGCTCCAAGGGTCGTGGCTCTAATTTCTTAGGGCTGCAGCGCTTAGATTTTGACCCAAATCTTCCCAAATTCTTCATTCCTTTACTTTAACCCATAAAACCTTTAATTTAACATCAACATCCCATTAGATGACAATTAATCTTCACTAAACAGCTAAATACTTAAGTAAAGGATACCTAAAGAGTGAGTATAAAACTTACTCAACAATAACTTAACTAGGGCAGCCTCATTATGGTATACACATCTAGATCGAGCTCGAGTGCGATGTTGGAAAGACCTAGCAAATGCTTTTCTAAGACAATATAAGTATAATATTGACATGGCTTCGGATAGAATGCAACTACAAAATATGGAAAAGAAAGCTATTAAAACGTTCAAAGAATACGCTTAGAGATGGCGAGAAACTACTGCTCAAGTAGATCCCCCATTGTCTGATAAAGAGATGATGGCTATGTTCATTACCATTCTTTAGTCCCCTTTCTTCTATCCAATGATAGGGAGTGCTTCTAACAACTTCTCTAATGTTGTTACTATTGGTGAGATGATAGAAAGTGGAGTTAGAAGTGGCAAAATAACTAAAACCCCTAATTCCATGGGAGCTGCCAATATGAAAAAACCTCCAATGGTGAAAAAGAAGAAAGGTGAAGTGCATGCTACAACATGCGATGAAGGATGTTGGAAGGGACCTGCATATGAGAGACCTAATCACTCACACACATTTCCTCAACACTTTCAAACACAATTCATGCACTGTCCCCATATAGCAAACACATCTCAAGTCCCTCATCCTTAGCCTTACCCAGCACCATTGCCTTATTGTGCACCTCCTACTTATCAACACCAAATACCTAAGTGATTCCATAACCAATAAACCAAATTTCACCTCAAAACTTAAATGCCAACCAAAAGAGGACTCAAAATGCCCAAGAAAGAAAGCCAATTCAATATGACCCTATCCCTATGACATATATTGAACTGCTACCTCACCTCATCCAAAATAACCTAGCAGCTCAATGCTCATGGACTCTACAAGGGCCCCCATACCCAAAGGGATATGATCCAAATGCACGATGTGCTTACCATAGGGGAGCTATTGGCCATTCTACGGAAAAATGCATAGCTTTGAAAAATAAAGTTCAGTATCTGATAAATGCTAAATGGTTGAACTTCAAGGAATGGGTGCCCAATATACATCAAAATCCTCTGCCTAACCATGAAAACCCAAGGGAAAATTCTAGTGAAGGAGTTACAAAACACATCAAAAAAATGGTATATGAGATTCAAACATCAATGGATGCTATTTTTTAGGCATTATCAAAGGCTGACTTGTTGCAAACCCAATCAAATCGGCATTGTAGAGGATTTAATGGAGGGAACATATGTAAATTCCATGGAAAAGCAGTTGGGCATTTTATTGAAAATTGTGTTGATTTCAAAGATACCCTTCAAAACTTAATGGACAAGCAAGAAGTCTATATAAGTTGCGAACCTGAGCATCATTGGGTATATGTGATCGAGAAACCGATGCTTTCGCCAAGCCAAGAAGATCAGGTATTCATAGGCACCCAAGCCTCTCTATATTTACCCTACTAATTGATGGGTTATCCATCACTATCCCAAAGCCATTAGTGCTTCGTTCCACTAAGAATATTGGCCCATAAGCTACTCCGGAACATTCTTACAGGCTAAAGCCTTTCACAATTCAAGTGCCAAGACCTTTCCCTTACAAGGACACTAAAGTAGTACCATGGAAGTATGACTCTCAAATTCTTGAAGGCAACTAATCTATAGACCAATTTGAAGCCTCATCTAGCTTTAAGCTATCTTCGACCGTCACAAACATATCTGTAGTTAGTGGGATGACTCGAAGCGGTCATTCTTACACCTCTGAAGAGTTAGAAGAACAAAGATTAGAAGGGATAGAAAAACAATGTAAAGGTAAAAAGAAAGTAGAAAATTTGGCGAAAGGAGATAAGCAATATGAAGGGAAAACGAAGGGACATATAAAGGTAAAAAGCGAAGAGCAAAAGAAAAATATATCTAAAGTAGAAGCTTGCGAATTTTTGAAAATTATTAAGTAGATTGAATTTAAAGTGATTGAGCAATTGAATCAGACTCTTACAAAAATATCATTACTTTCCTTCTTTCTAAACTCTGAACCTCATCGACAGGTATTGATGAAGGTACTGAACCAGGCTCATGTTTCTCATGATATTACCGTTGACAAACTAGGTGGCATTGTTGTCAATATTATTTTTGACAATTATATCACCTACACTGATGATGAGATACCTGCTGAAGGAATGGAGCATAACAAGGAACTCCAGATTTTTGTAAAATGCAAAGACCATATAATAGCAACGGTACTTGTCGATAATGGTTCATCTCTGAATGTAATACCAAAATTCACATTGTCTAAACTACCTGTTGACAGGTCATATATGAAGGCTAGCTCTATGATAGTGAAGGCATTCGATGGGACAAGGAGAGAGGTCATTGGGGAAATTGAGATTTCGATTCAAATTGGCCCTAATGTGTTTAGCATATTATTCCACGTGATTTATATTGCTTTGCTTATAGTTTCTTGCTGGGATGATCTTGGATTCATTCTGCAGGCGTTGTGCCTTCTACCTTGCACCAAAGAGTGAAGTTTATAATAGAAAACTAGTGGTTGTTTTTGGTGAAGAGGAGTTGCTTGTATCCAAACCCTCATCAAGTCCTTATGTTGAAGAAGCTAAAAAAGCTCTTGAAACAACATTCAAAATCTTCGAAGTTGCCAATGCCACTTACACTTGTAAAAGGTCTCAAATGCCAAAGCCTCAACCATCCAATGCTTCTATGATGATGGCTAAGGTCATGCTGAAAGAGAGATATGCACCTAGAGAAGGATTACAAAATAATGGTCGAGGGATTAAAGTGTCTCTATAGCTTCGTGAAAACCATGAAAAATTTGGGTTAGGATATGAACCTACTATGGCTAATAGGAAGAGAGTCATAAAAGGAAAGAAAGAAAAAAGGCTCGCTCGACTAGAGAATAGGGAGCTAAGAATTGAGGGACTACACATATGTGACTTATACCAGAGCTTTCGAAGTGGAGGAATATCATTTCCAGATCAAGTTTCAGCAATTGATTGCTCTACCAATGAAGAAGTTAACTTTGTATTTCCTAGTGGACCTGATGCTCAATCAACAATTGGGAGATTGCTAAGTTTCCTAAAGTCTTAAAGTTTCACTCAAAGCAATTCTATGATACTAGTCCTATTGTTCTGCCTAAGGCCTTAGGATGAGATTTGTAAAATGGGCTTTATATTTATGTTTCAGTGTTTTTCTTCATATAATAAATGCATTTTTTAGTTATCAAAACATCATCCTCTATTCTCTCTATTTTTCGATCTCATGATCTCACTTCTCCATTGAGTTAGCCTTTTATTTTTGCTTATTTATTGTTCTCAATTTATTTCAAACCCTATAGATCTAAAAGTGATAAACTTGAAGATTATAATGTTGTTGTCCCACTATATGATTTTGAACACGCCGTCAATTATGTTGAGAATGATAAAGAAGAAGACTGGGAGCCTTCCTTTGAACTTCTAAGATTAGTGGAACAAGGGGATGAAGAAATTGAATCTCATGAAGAGTCAATAGAAGTTATTAATCTTTGGACTGAAGATAGAAACAGAGAAGTCAAGATTGGCACCTTAATAAGGGAGAGTGAATGCAAAAAGAAGATTAAACTTCTCCATGATTACACTGATGTGTTTGCATGGTCTTATCAAGACATGCTTGGACTTGATACAAATATTGTCATCCATAAGCTGCCATTAAAACCTAAATGTGTGCTTGTCAAACAAAAGTTGAGGCGAATAAAAGCTGAATTGTCTCTAAAGATTAGAGAAGAAGTTAAAAATTAATTTGATGCTGGTTTCCTCATCATGGCAAGATATCCTGAATGGGTCACTAACATCGTTCTAGTTCCGAAAAAAGATGGAAAAGTTAGCATGTGTGTCGATTATCGGGATTTAAATAGAGCTAGTCCTAAAGATGACTTTTCACTCCCACATATTGATACACTCGTGGATAACACGATTGGACATTCTATTTTCTCTTTCATGGATGGTTTCTCAGGCTATAATCAAATAAAGATGGCTCTAGAAGACATAGAAAAGACAATTTTCACGACTATGTGGGTACCTTTTGTTATAAGGTAATGCCGTTTGGGTTAAAAAATGTTGGGGCAATGTATCAAAGGGCAATTGTGACCTTGTTTCATGACATGATGCATAAAGAAATAGAGGTGTATGTCGATGACATGATTGAAAAATCTGAAATTGAATAAGATCACGTTGTTAACTTACAAAAGCTCTTTGATCAATTGAGAAAGTATCAACTTTGTTTAAATCCGGTCAAATGCACATTTGGTGTAAGATCTGGAAAGCTCTTAGGATTTGTAGTTAGTCAAAAAGGGATAGAAGTAGATCTTGATAAAGTTCGAGCAATCTTAGAAATGCCAACACCTTGTACAGAGAAAGAAGTTTGAGGATTCTTGGGAAGATTAAATTACATTGCGAGATTTATATCTCAGTTAACTACCACATGTGAACCCCTGTTCAAACTACTACGCAAAATCAAACTTTCGAATGGAATAAAGATTGCCAAAGGGCATTTGAGAAAATTAAACAATACTTACAAGAACCACCGGTTCTAGTCCCACCAGTACCGGGAAGGCTTCTCATTATGTATCTAACAATGCTTGAAGAATCAATGGATTGTGTTCTGGGGCAACATGATGAATTGGAGAGAAAGGAACATGCCATTCAATACTTAAGCAAGAAATTCACAAATTATGAGGCCAGATACTCATTGTTAGAATGCACTTGTTGTGCTTTGGCCTGGACCGCTCATCGTTTGCGACAATATATGTTGTGTTATACAACTTGACTAGTTTCTAAAATGGACCCAATCAAATACATATTTGACAAACTGGCCCTCACAAGGAGAATCGCGCAATGACAAGTTCTTTTATCTGAATACGACATCATCTATGTCACCCAAAAAGCGATAAAAGGAAGCACACTTGCCGACTACTTAGCGAATCAACCTGTAGAACACTATGGATCAATGCAATGTGATTTTTCTAATGAAGATATAATGTCATTATTCAAAGATGAAGGGACATCAAAGGGCGAGAAGTGGACTTTGTTGTTTGACGGAGCCTCTAATGCATTAGGGCATGAAATCGGTGTTGTGCTAATCTCTCTTGAAGAAAAGCTTATCCCAATTACTGTTAGGCTATGTTTTGACTGTAAAAATAATATAGCAGAGTGCAAAGCGTGTACTATGGGAATACAAGTGTCAATAGAGTCAAAAGCAAATATTTTAGAAGTATATGGAGATTCAGCTTTAGTGATCAAGCAATTGAAAGGGGAATGTGAAACTCGACACTCAAAATTGATTATGTATCGTGATTACATAAAGGAGTTGTCTTAACATTTTGAGGAGATTGATAATCAGTTGGTCAATGCGCTGGCAACCCTATCCTTAATGTTCAAGATTGATAATGATAAAGAGATGCCACTTATAAGGTGACTAGGCGAGATTGCCTAGCATACTGCTTAACGATGGAAGAAGAGCCTGACAGGAAACCATGGTATCAAGATATTAAATCTTTCATTAGAAGTAGGGAATACCTACCAAGTGCCTTAGAAAATGACAAAAGAATCATAACGAGACTGGCGATGGGTTTCTTTCTAAATGAGGATGTATTATACAAAAGGAATTATGATACGATGCTTCTAAGATGTGTCAATATACCTGAGGCAAAGAAGATCATTGAAGATGTGCATTAAGGTATTTGTGGAACACTGATGAGCTACCGAGGCTCCTCAAATTAGTAAAATTTATAGTCGATTTACCAAAGTTATTTGTATCATAAGGCAACACCAAGTCGAATCAAAGAATTAATCTAGTAAGGGAATCCAATTAGGGAGTTAATTAAACAGTGGGGTTTTGTTTGTATAAGTGATCAACAGACAATGATTAAAAGTGGTAAACCTTAAAGAAAGCAACCAATCCAAGTCTAACTAATTCTGATTTTAATCCATCATTGATTTCAAAGAATCCATCCAATTATTAACCTAGTTCTTGGCCTTAGAACACATCAAGAAGCCTTTCAGTGCTTTATGGATATCCACTGGTTAAGCAACCAAAATTTGGATCAACTAAGACTAAATGAATTAAGCACTCATTCAAATCCAGTTTTACCTAAGTCCAGAATCTAGCCAAGCGTAAACAATGCATCCAAAAGCTTATAAACATTGATTAACCTTTAATTTCCTCTTTTATCACATGCAATTAAGTAATCAACACATAAAAATCCAGATCCGAATTTAAGCAATTCAAACAGAATATTTTAGAGGAAAGAAAGAAGTAGATTAACCACTAAATGAATAACAATCAAAGCATAATCTCATAATTAATAATCAGAAAGGCCAAAACCTGGATTGATTTGAGTATTCAGCCCTCCATCAACAAGAGGGACAAAATTTACAAAGAACTTAGAGAGAAAACTTAGAGACTAAGAAAACAAGAAAAGTTGTCTACAAAATATCCTCCCATTTCGGCTGCCTCTTTCTGAGCATATAAACTTCCAAAAATACATGCACACCCAAATTATCCTTAGGTCACACTTATTCCCATGGGCATTAGCTTTCATTGGGCTTTGGTTNCTTAGAGAGAAAACTTAGAGACTAAGAAAACAAGAAAAGTTGTCTACAAAATATCCTCCCATTTCGGCTGCCTCTTTCTGAGCATATAAACTTCCAAAAATACATGCACACCCAAATTGTCCTTAGGTCACACTTATTCCCATGGGTATTAGCTTTCATTGGGCTTTGGTTTAGGCTCAATTAGACTTGTAATGAAGAAGTTAGGCCCATTTAAGTGCCAACAGGTCTCTGGAACCATCAGCCAACTTCGACAGGAAATAAGACCATCTAAACCATACAATTTGGTGAACCAGTCTTCATAACAATTGAAGCTCTGCGTCTAAGCTTTTCAATGGAACCATTTTCAAGTCCATACAACACCTAAAGCTCAATTTATGGTCCATGTACTGCATACGGGTTAGGATCCTGCGACAACATCTCTTCTCTAGCTTCCAGGCTACATATGACCATCTACACATCCAACTTAGACTTGGAGCTCTGAATCAAAGTTGTAGATCTTTCTCTTAGCTTTCCTACAATGTAAGATTCAAAATTATTAGATGTCCAGAAATCAAGTTATGAATGAAAAATAGAGAGTACATAAAATGCCCAATATTACTGAAAAATATATTTAGGCTCAATTGGATCCAAACTCATGAAATGTGGCTCAAGCCCACTCAATTCAGCCCAAAAGAGGTTTAAAAGACTAAATATGAGGGTTAACTACTATATAAAAAGTATGTTCATCAAATTCCTTCATTCTTAGCTTTTGCACGTCTCGGGCAAACTAGAATTCCAAAACTAAGAAACGAGGAAAAACAAACAAACTAACTCAAGAATTGCCAATGATATTCAAGAATGGCATAAGTTCAAAAACAAGAAGAGCACTTAAAAATTCAAGGAAGTCACAGCATTCATGAAATAAAATTTCTTCACATCCAAAATCAATAATTAAGGTAACTTCAATTGATAAACACGAGTCAAGAATAATAGATTCTCACAAGATATACTCTTAATTTTTCAAGTGTTTAGAAAGTAAGTATTTCACTCAATGAAACTCATGAAGAAATGCACTACTATAGGCTTGCTTATCTTCTACTTTTCCACTACTCAAACAAATGCATATATAAATCAAGAGAACTTTTATCCAAGGTTGTAATAGGGCCAAGGTCAAGGGTAGGAATAATTTGGATATGACAAGCTAAGTACCCTAATAGAATAAAAGAGCATTGAGGAGGAATTTAATTAACAAGCATGAAACTTTTCCCAATTTCCAAACATGTAAAGCATACTCTCTTTTCTTTTCACATATTCCTTCCTTTTCCTTTCCTTTTTCACAATTTTGATTTTTTTTTATTTTTAATGAACTAATTGGCTCTTTTTCTTTCTTTCTTTCACATATCACTTTGCACATTGCACTATAAATTTCACAACCTTCACACTTGCATTATTAATTACCCACAAGCATAAGAGCTCCTCCAAGACAATGAACTAATGTTCTCCCATTCCCTAAGGTAAGGTAACAACATGGTTTTCCACATAGGCACATAATGAGTTAAGATCAAAGATAGGCAAATAGGCTTAAGGGGGTAATCAAAGAAAAATAATACAAGGTTGGCTATTTGGCAAAGTAGCTAAATCAAGAAAGAATGCCTCAATCATGTTTATGTATGCAAGTGAAAATGCAGCTTTAAAAAGAATCAAAGCAAGTTCTAGAGTGACCAAAATTCATGAGTGAAAATCACACTAGAAAGAAAAGAATGGCACAAATGCTAAATCCATCCATTAGAAAGCTCAAAATCTCACAAGGGATGCATCTATCAAACTTTAATCACTAATCCAACATCCAAAACCAAGCATGTGAAATTAAGGATGGAAAACAAGTTATTCAATCATGCTATGAACCTTGAAATGTAATTACATCAAACTTACAGCTTTACAAATTCTAAAACATCATTGGAAGACAATTAAAATAGAATTTTTTTGACAATTAAACAGAAAAAAGCAAAGAGACTAAAAATAGCAAAACAATATACTAAGCAGAAACAACAAACATAACTAAAAGCAGAAAACAGAAAATGAAAACAAACAGAAAAATGACAGAAAATAGAAAACTAAAAACAGACACAAAAATAGAAAAACAGAATGTAAAACTCCCCCACACTTATATTTTGCATTGCCCTCAATGTAAAAGCTTCAAAACAATAGCAACAGTTCTCAATTAACAGCAGTCACATAAGGACAAGTAAAATAAAAGAGAGAGAAGAAACATCCTTATCAGGGGAGGTAGATGACATCTTGCAAGTGGACCTCCTCCACGATGTTTGCAACAAGAAAAGTAAGATACCTGGGTCAAAGACCATTCTCACAAAGCCCTTAAAAGACAAAACAAAACTAAAAATCTTATGAATAAAATGAAAACATAAAAGTATATAAGGAAATAAAAGAAATTTTCTAAACAAAAAGAAATTTGGCATATGGTGGTGTTGTTCAGCCCATGCAACACCCACATTCTTCCTATCGATATCAATTGCACAATTAACATAAGGTGATGTCAAAGTAGGAAAAGGTGTAGAGTTAACCATAGAAGCCGTGTCAAGTTCACCTTGGATTGTCCCTTGAGAGTTTTCTTCAAAATCTATAGAACCAGATTCACCAAAATCTCTATCTCTCAAGAATGTAGAGATCTTAGCACACACAGCACATGACATATCACCATCACAATCAGCACATGAGTGGCACTGAACAAAATCCTCTAAACCCACAAAATCAGGGAAATCAGCACATAACTCTTCGTACACATTCCCAATTAGAGCATCAATCACATTAGTATGGAAAACAGAACCAGGGACTACTTTCTCTGCTAGCTGTGGCTCGCTTGTGACCTTGCTTATAGGTTGAGGTTCAATTGGTTCTGGCATAGATTTTTCAGACCTCAGCATAATGGCACTCTGGGATTGCAGTTGATTCACTAAGAATGCCAATTGTCCAATCTGGATCTCTAAATTTTGCATGGTGGCCTCTGTCATCTGCTGGAACTGAATGTTATGAGTGACCATCTGTTTCAGCAAATCCTCAAGTGAAGGTTCAGGCTTTGTGTCTGATGGACTCTGTTGTTGCATAGGCTGTTGGAATGGTTGCCTATATTGCTGTGGTGGAGCTATATTGCCATATATCAAACTGGGATGATCTCTCCAACCAGGGTTATAGGTGTTGAAGTATGGATCATATGTAGGCTTTTGCTGCTAAGGTTGGTATGGTGATTTTCCAAAAAAGACACTGGCTGCAGCTACAAAGGGATCTTGAAATCCATAAACATCATCCTGAAGTGTAGGGCATGCATTGGTGGAATGAGAGGTGCAAGCATATGCCACAAAATTGGATTGGTTGCATGGCTGGTTCAGGTGCTTGTTGTCTCACTGCCAATTGTCTCACCAAAGATGTCAATTCATCAAGTCTATGGTCCATCATCTGCTTGTCAGAAAGTGATGCAACAACCTCTTTGACTCTTTTAGTAGTAGGGGAACTTAGTATGCACCATGAACAAAAAGTGACAAAACAACAAAACACACCAAAACACACAACAAAATACAAAATACACAAAAAGTGACAAAAAATAACAAAAAGTGACAAAACAACAAAACACACAACAAAATACAAAATACACAAAAAGTGACAAAAAATAGCAAAAAGTGACAGAATTGAACTAAAAGATAAAACACATAAAATGCACACAACAAATGCAAAAACACAACAAAATAATCCTAATTAAGGTATCTATGCATTTTTAAAAATTATGAGACCACCACAACTTGAAAACTAGATGAAAATGGAAGTCAAAAATCAAATAAAAATCTTTTAAAAAATTACAAAAGTGATCTAAACGATGGAATTTGACCAAACTAGGGTGGGGCTCACTGCCATAGCAGTGAGTTATGCTTGCTAGGTCGTTTAACTTCAATTGACTAATTTTTAGGTCATTCTAAGCTAACAAAATCCGAACTAAATTTTTTGAAAAATTTGCCTAAAATCACCCGTTTTCACCAAAAACTACCAAGACATAACAACAAATGGGGTTTATGAAGGGTTAGCATTCAAGTACACTCCTAATAAGATTGATCAAAACTAGAATAATCTCCAGCAACGGTGTCAAAATTTGATGAGCTGTTGAGGCTCCTCAAATTAGTAAAATTTATAGTCGGTTTGCCAAAACTATTTGTAGCATAAGGCAACACCAAGTCGAACCAAAGGATTAATCTAGTTAGAAAATCCAATTAGGGAGTTAATTAAACAAGGGGTTTTGTTTGTATAAGTGATCAACAGACAATGATTAAAAGTGGTAAACCTTAAGGAAAGCAACCAATCCAAGTCTAACTAATTCTGATTTTAATCCATCCTTGATTTTAAAGAATCCATCCAATTATTAACCTAGTTCTTGGCCTTAGAACACATCAAGAAGCCTCTCAGTGCTCTATGGATATCCACTGGTTAAGCAACCAGAATTCGGATCAACTAAGACCAAATGAATTAAGCACTCATTCAAATCCAGTTTTACCTAAGTCCAGAATCTAGCCAAGGGTAAACAATTCGTCCAAAAGCTTAGAAACATTGATTAACCTTTAATTTCCTCTTTTATCGTATGCAACTAACCAATCAACACATGAAAATCCAGATTTGAATTTAAGCAATTCAAACATAATATTTCAGAGGAAAGAAAGAAGTAGATTAACCACTAAATGAATAACAATCAAAGCATAATCTCATAATTAATAATCAGAATAGCCAAAACCTGGATTGATTTGAGTATTCAGCCCTCCATTAACAAGAGGAACAAAATTTACACAGAACTTAGAGAGAAAACTTGGAGACTAAGAAAACAAGAAAAGTTATCTACAAAATATCCTCCCATTTTGGCTGCCTCTTTCTGAGCATATAAACTTCCAAATACATGCACACTCAAATTGTCCTTAGGTCACACTTATTCCCATGGGCCTTAACTTTCATTGGGCTTTGGTTTGGGCTCAATTGTACTGTAATGAAGAAGTTAGGCCCATTAAAGTGCCAACAGGTCTCTGGAACAATCATCCGACTTTGACAGGCAATAAGACTATCTAAAACATACAATTTGGTGGACCAGTCTTCATAACAATTGAAGCTCTGCGTCTAAGCTTTTCAATGGAACCATTTTCAAGTCCATAAGACACCTAAAGCTCAAGTTATCATCAAAGAACTGCATGGGGGTGAGGATCCTGAGACAACATCCCTTCTCTGGCTTCCAGGCTGCATATGACCAGCTACACATCCAACTTAGACTTGGAGCTCTGAATCAAAGTTGTAGATCTTTCTCTTAGCTTTCCTACAAGGTAAGATTCAAAATTATTAGATGTCCAGAACTCAGGTTATGCATGAAAAACAGAGAGTGCATAAAATGTCTAGTATTGCTGAAAAATACATTTAGGCTCAATTGGATCCAAACTCATGAAATGTGGCCTAAGCCCACTCAATTCAGCCCAAAAGAGGTTTAAAAGACTAAATATGAGGGTTAACTACTGTATAAAAAACATGTTCATCAAACACATGCGAATGGGCATGCCATGGCAAGCAAGATATTGAGGGCGGGATATTATTGGTTAACAATGGAATTTGATTGCATCGATCATGTGAGAAAATGCCACAAATGTCAAATATATGCTTATAAGATCCATACGCCCACGATACCTCTAAATGTTATATTGGCACCATGGTCATTCTCAATGTGGGGCATGGATGTTTTAGGCCTAATCAAACCAAAAGCCTCAAATGGGCATTGCTTCATCCTGGTTGCAATTGATTACTTCACAAAATGGGTTGAAATTGTTTCTTATGCCCATGTGACAAAAGGAGTGGTGCTCAAATTCATCAAGAAGGAATTGATTTGTCGGTACGGTATACCTAAGAGGATTATTACGAATAATGCGATGAAGTTGAACAAGAAGTTGATGACGGAACTAAGTGGAAAATTTAAGATAAGACATCATAACTCATTCCTGTATCGCCCGAAAATGAATAGAGCGGTTGAGGTAGCCAACAAAAACATCAAGAGAATCATCAGAAAGATGACTGTATCATACAAGGATTAGCATGAAATGCTTCGTTTTCTCTTTATGGCTATCACATGTCAGTCCGCACTTCTACAGGGGTAACTCCTTTTTCATTAGTTTACGGGATGGAAGCAGTGCTTCCAATTGAGGTAGAAATCCTCTCATTGTTTAATTTTCATTTTGTTTAATTTTTCTTGCTGTTAAATTGAATCCAGCTTGGCTAAGTCGAGCCTAGCCTGCCTAGGTCATTGTTTAATTTTCATTATGTTTTATTTTTCTCGTTGTTAAATCAAATCCAACTTGATTGGGTCGAGCCTAGCCTGCCTAGGTCATTATTTAATTTTCATATTGTTTAATTTTCTTGCCATTAAATCGAATCTATCCTGTTTGGATCGAGCCTAGCCTGTCTAGGTCATTGTTTATCTTTCTCCCTGTTTATTTTTCTTGTTGTTAAATCAAATTCATCCTATGTGTATCGAGCCTAGCCTGTCTAGGTGATTTGTTTATCTTTCTTGTTGTTGATTTTTCTTACAGTTAAATCGAATCCATTTTGTTTGGATCGAGTCTAGCCTATCTAGGCCATTGTTTATCTTTCTTGTTGTTTATTTTTCTTGCCGTTAAATCAAATCCAATATGTTTGGATAAAGCCTAGCCTGTCTAGGTCATTGTTTAATTTCATGCCGTTAATTGAATCCGTTATGTTTGAATCAAACCTTGCCTATCTAGGTCATTTGTTTATCTTTCTCGCTATTTATTTTTCTTGCCATTAAATTGAATCCATTTTGTTTGGATCGAGCCTAGCCTGTCTAGGTCATTGTTTATCTTTCTCGTTGTTTATTTTTCTTGTCGTTAAATTGAATTTAGCCTATTTGGATCAAGTCTAGCCTATCTAGGTCTTCTTTTGATTATTTTTTTCTACGACTAATATTTAGTGGTGTTTAACTTGTGTAAGTACTTGAGTTTATTTCCACAACTTTCATTTCATGCCTAGTACAAATTTGGATCAACTCATTTGCTCGCCATTTATATATAAATAGACAAGCAAATGGGGGTATCTGTTGATACCCAAATTTACAAAAATAATAATAACTTACAAAATACAAATAATACAAATAAAAATTAAAAAAATAATAATAAAAGAAAAAAAAAGAATAAATGTTGCAGAGTGCAACAAGTATTCTTTCAGCCACAAATACAGTCCGTCGCCACCCTGCTTCATCAGACAACCCTTTCTCTACTAGCAACCCCTATGCCAGTGCCCCTTCCAGCTTGCAAAAGAAAATAGGAAACTTTCATCAGTAAGTAACCAGTGTAACTTGCACAAAACTTCGACTATAAAAGCCTTACAAAATAGAGCAAAAAATACAGTAGCCAAATATGGAAACAACAAACACTCGTATAGAGAGAACCAAAATTCACGCATTAGAGGAGTCCAAGAAAGTAGAAGGGAGTTAAGAGGGGGAGAGAATCCAAAAGGCACCCTAGGTATCAACANATCGCCACCCTGCTTCATCAGACAACCCTTTCTCTACTAGCAACCCCTATGCCAGTGCCCCTTCCAGCTTGCAAAAGAAAATAGGAAACTTTCATCAGTAAGTAACCAGTGTAACTTGCACAAAACTCCGACTATAAAAGCCTCACAAAATAGAGCAAAAAATACAGTAGCCAAATATGGAAACAACAAACACTCGTATAGAGAGAACCAAAATTCACGCATAAGAGGAGTCCAAGAAAGTAGAAGGGAGTTAAGAGGGGGAGAGAATCCAAAAGGCACCCTAGGTATCAACATTATCTCATCACTTTTTTTATGCTAAATTTTTCATTTCTTTGTTGATTTTTCACTACACAGAGAACACATCCCCCTAGCCATGCAGAATATTCATGTTTATCTTTCAATGACACCCATTACCCCCACCAATTTAAAGGCGGATAGGCTCTGATACCATTTAGGATAGGATCACTATTAATTCACTTAATGATTATGAATGAAGATTATGATTAATGAGTAAGTCAAAACATGTAATGAAAGTGTGCAAAAATGAATTAAAACATGAAGAAGGAGTGAAAGATTCGGAGTGAACAGTAACTTGTGAATAGTGACATGAACAGTAATGGAGAACAGTAATTTTGAACAGTGAAATGAACATTAATGAAGAGTAACTTCAAAAATTAAAAAGGGATGCTAATCCAACAGTAATCCGCACTAGAAAGCAATGAGGAGAGGAAAGGCTTATGCAAAGGAGCTAATCTGGCAGTAATCTGCATTGGAAAGCTTAGAAAAAGGATAATGAATGCATAATACTAAAAGTATTAAAGTAAAGCTTAATATTAAACAAAATAGTACTTACAACTTTGAAACTTCTTGAAATACTCTTTGAAAGTAATTACAAGCTTATGTACATAATGAGGAGAGAACAAGGTCTTTGATGAAAGGTTTTCTAACCTAAGTGTTGAAACTTTGATGAAAATCTAAGTAATTACAAGCTTATGTTAGCCTATTTTTTATGATGATATTGGATGCCTCCGTAGTGTGATGAAGTTGCCTATTTATAGGACTTGATGGAAGGATGGATTCCAAATGGCTTGAAGTCTATTTCTTGTCTTGATGCATGAGGTGTGATGAAGCTTTTCATGATATCTTCTTGTTTTGACACTTGTAATGAGGGGGAGACTTCATTTCTTCTCTTGTTGACACATGTTATGACATTTGGCATGTTGAGGAGTCTTCATAAAACTTTGTTGACTTGTTGATTATGATGATAAGTTTACTGGTAGCATGTGAACTTTGTCAGGATCTTGAGCAACTTTATTCTTTTGTTATGTCAATACCATAACAGTCATCTTCATTTTGAGGAGTGTAGCTTGAATTAATTTCTTTTGAATCTGATGAGGCCATTTGAGATTCTACTTCTTTGAGCTTTTCTTTGAGTCCAGCAATTTCAGACATGAGTGCTGCTTTTCCTTTTAAAGAGGTCATTTCTTGCTGGACTGGTGCCTTTGATGCAATCTATGCTAAGTACTTTTGAATTATGGGAACATTTGCTAAGGAAAGATCAAACTGTCTACACCATTTTACTTTAAATATCTAGATTAATTTTTGAGGAAAATAAGCAGGAAAGAAAGGATCTTGATATAAGTCATAAGACGAACAAAGGATCCAAGCAATATTGAATTTGATGCAAAAGGATAAGAATTTGTCGATCTCAGGGATTTTTGGAGTATTGTCTTTGAACAAAAGATAAGTTTCATAAACTTGAGGAATGAAAATTTGAGTAATAGGTCCACAATAGAAGAACCATTCTTTGAACAATAAAGGAAGTGATGAAGGATTGATATTTTGATAGAAGTACAAGAACCATGAATGATTATAAGGGGCTAGGTACAAGAAATTAAACCAAACTTTTTGATAATCATAATAATCAAAAGGCGGATGAGAGTAGTCTTTTGAAAATTCCTTTTGGTAAGAGGGCTTTGATTCCAATCAGAAATAGAAAGGACTTTTCTGATTTTGGCTTTTGAATAAGAAATTTCGTTATCAACATTCATATTATGAGTAAAATACATTGAACCAGTATTTGCTAAGATATCTTCATAAAATTCTCTGGTTTTGAAAAAGTCTTCTAGGAAGTAATGAAAATCTGTTGGGAAAGTATTTTTGACGATGTCTTTAATATTTTTTGTATCTATGAGGTTCAGGGAAACATATATGAAGGAAAATAGATTTTTGAACATAGGATGGCTGATGAGATGTTGTTGAGGGTGCTAAAATACTATGATAAGATCTTGGTTGAAGGATTGGTCCTAAGCTTTGGAATTTGTGTTGAGAAAAGGCATACCTAAATGGGGTTGCTTTTGGGTTTAATGAATTTGATGATGATGATGATGGTATGGGTTTTGAATTGGATGATGAGGCTTTTGACACATTGGTTGCCAAATTCTTCTTACTCATTTTTTCCCTGTAGGAATTCACGAGTAAGGAAATCAGGAAGGGAATTTTTCTCTCCTTTAATGAATTCTATTTGAAAATCAAAACAAGATAAGATTGCTTGCCATCTTGCAAAAATCTATTTTGAAACTAGATTTTGAACATCTTTTTGTAAAACATCTTTTGCAGCTTTGCAATCTACTCTCAATAAGAATATTTTGTTGACTAAATCATCTTGAAACTTTGAGATGCACAAAACAATGGATAAAACTTCTTTTTTGATTATGGAATAATTCTTTTGAGATTCGATCCATAGTCCTGAATGGTATCTCACTATTTTTTCTTGACTAGTTCCTTCCTTTCTTTGTTTTAAGATTCCCCCAAAACCTATATCAGAAGTATCAATTTCTACTATCATATAGGCTAAAGGATCAGGAATAACTAGACAAGGAAGATTTTGAGATAGAAGTTTCAACTATTTAATGACTTGAGTCATTTCTTGATTCCAAGCAGGTGGATTTTTTCTAAGTCTTTTGAACAATGGCTTACATTTCTGTCTTAAATTGGGAATAAAATCAGAAATGTAATTCAGACATCCTAGTAATCTTTGCAATTGATTTTTATCTTTGATCTCATTTGGAAATTTATTTGAAAATTCTATTGATCTATTGATAGGTTTAATAGTACCTTGATAAATATCAAAGCCTAAAAACCTATCTCAAAGAATGTTTCTAAATGCTCAAAATGCCTACTGATTGAGTTTAAGAAAACTAAAACATCATCTATGTAGACAATGGTGAATATTGACAAAGGGTTGAAAATATCATTCATGATATTTTGAAACTCAGATGGTGCATTTTTTAGGCCAAAAGGCATGACATTCCATTCATAGTGTCCGAATGGAACTGTAAAAACAGTTTTGTATCTATCTTTTTCATTAATTTGAATTTGCCAAAAAACTTGATTTCACATCAAATTTTGAGAATATGGATGCATTATGCAGATGACTAATTAAATCTTTTTTGTTAGGTATTGGGTACCTAATCCATTGAAGAACTTTGTTGAGACGCTTGTAATTAATGACTAACCTAGGTACACCTCTTTCTTATTCAGCTTGTTTATTGACATAAAAAGCTGCACAACTCCAAGGAGACTTGCTAGGCCTAATGAGCTTCTTATTTAACAACTCTTGAATTTCTTTCTTGTAAACTTCTAACAAATTTTTGTTCATTTGAATTGGTCTTGCCTTGGTAGGAATTTTACTCTCATGAAAATCTTTTCATAAGGTAATTCCACCATATGTTTTTTCCTTTGCCAAAAAGCATTAGGAAGATCGGCACAGACTTCAATTTCAATTTTCTTTTGAATTTTCTTTATTCTTTCTTGAGCCTGAGGATTTTGAACTTGTTCTTCTATTCTTCTATAATGAACTTCTTGATTTAAGTATTGAATATGCTTTTGCTTCTTCGTTATCATATTGATAATAGAGATTGAACTATTTTGAATTTCATTAACATCTTTATTTTTCATAGGTGTAAGAAATTCAAATGTGACTTCTTTACCACCTTGAACAGTATGTACTCCTTGAGATGTTACATGAAAAAGATAAATTTGAGTAAGGAAAGGAGTTCCTAATATGACAGGTGTTGAAATATTTTTTACCAGAATAAAAGTATTTTTGAAACAAATACCTTTATTGTAAACTTGAGCCTTGGTTAACTTAAAATCTATATGAAGCTTTGAACCATTAGCACTAGTTAAAGAATCTAAAGTCTTTTCATAGTACTTAGTAGGAATTAAACCTTCTTGAATGGAATTCATGTCAGCACCTGAGTCATTCAGAGCAATGAAACTTTTATAATATTCCTCATTAATGATTAATTACAATACCATTTTGGAATTTGAATTTTATTGATGACATTCAGATAAATTTCATGAGAATCTAAAAATTGTTCAATATCTTCATTCTTGTCTTTTTGACTAGACTTTTGACTATTGAGATGATTCTTTAATGACAAATTAAGCAAATCTAATTCTATTTGACTCTAATTTTGTTTCAATTGCCTAATTTCTTCTTTGACTTCTCTGATTTCATTTTGAAGATCTTTGATAGTAACAATCTGTTGTTTTGAATTCATTTTTGAAAGAATAGCACTAAGACTTATTGGTTTGATGTCAGGAAAGCTAGGCTTTTCTTTATCTATAATATCTTTTAATTTTAAAAGATATTGCTTTTTGATTTCATCATCCTCTATCTTTTCTATGACATCTATGAGGAAATTAGCTTTTGATGAAATAATATTTATTGATTTTGACTTACAAGTTCCATTACAATTTGGATCCTTGCAATTTTGAATACAAGGTTCATCTTTTTCAGTTTCATATGATTCTGAAGCAGATGATTCTTCTTGAATCCCAAAGATATTTTCTAATTGATCTTCTTCAGAGTTTTGTTCTGAAGGATCTATTTCAGATTCATTCTCTGAGTCTGAATAATTGTTAATGAACAACTTACTCAGTTCTTCCTTTAATTCATCACTAATGTTTAATGAATTTATCTTCCTCCTCATAGGACAATTACTCTTGTAATGTCCTACTTGACCACACCTATAATAGACTAGATTTTTGAATGACTTTCTAGACTTTGAACTTTTATGAGACTTCTTTGAAGATTGTCCTAAATCTTTGAAAGGTTTTGATTCATTTCTATCATGATATTTCCTTAGACTTATGCTTTTTCTTATTTCTTGAAGAGGGAGGAATCAACTTTGTATCAAATCCCATTTGATTACAAATATTCCCCAATTCATGTTTCCTTTTATGACTATCCTTTTGAATTTTATTTTTGAACTTGATATCATTACACTGAGCTATTGCTTCTTGATTGATAGCACTAACTAACTGACCATATGATGAGTTTTCATAACCTGAGTTAATGATAATCCTTGTTGAGTTCCAAAATTTCTTAATCTTTCTTTGACCTTTTCTGCAAATAGCTTAGGAAGACCACAAATAAATTTTTCTTTTCAATAAACTAAATTGCAATCACTTCTAAAGAATTCTTTTGAGAAAAAAATATCTTTATACCATCTTAATTCTGAGAGTCCTCTACACCTTAAGTTGGTTAAGATTTCTAATGACTTTTCTTGAAAATTTTGAGATTCACCTATGAAATGTTTAATGATAGCATAAATTAAAAGTTCTATACATGTTGAACTATCAGTTTCAGGATCTATTGAATTTTCTATTTCTAATCTTTGATCTTCAGTGAGATAATTATCTCACCAACCTTTGAGTTGTCTTGTGAAACCACTAACAATAATTCTAAGGATATTCCTTAAGTCAGCTGAAGGAATTTTGACTCTGAAAGCATAGACTGCCATACAGATTTCATTAGTATGATTCAAAATTTCATGTTCACTCATGTCATCAATATTCCATTCATAGATACTAGTTCCATCGTAACTAGCATGGACATATTGACTTCTTTCCTCAAATTGAATATCAAGAAGAGTAGGTCTTGGATAATAATTCCTAGTTTGATAAGTTTGATGAACACACTTTTTATACAGTAGTTAACCCTCATATTTAGCTTCTTAAACCTCTTTTGAGCATATTTGATTAGGCTTGGGCCTCATTTCATAAGTTTGGATCCAATTGGGCCAAATTGCATTTTTTCAGCAATATTGGGCATTTTATGCTGTCTCTATGTTTCATGCATATCGTTAGTTCTGGATGTCTAAAAATTTCAAGTCCTACCTTATAGGAAAGATGAGAGAATTATCTACAACTTTCATTCAGGGCTCCAAAGTCAATTCGGATGTCCAGAAGGTCATATGCAGCCTAGAAGCCAGAGAAGAGATACTGTCGCAGGATCCTAACCCGCATGCAGTGTTTGGACCATAACTTGAGCTGTAGGTGTCCTATGGACTTGAAACTTGTCCCATTGGAAACTTAAGACACAGAGCTTAAAATATTGTGAAGACCGGTTCACCAAATTGTATAGTTTAGATGGTCTTATTTCCTATCGAAGTTGGCTGATGGTTCCAGAGACCTATTGGCACTTAAATGGGCATAACTTCTTCATTACAAGTCCAATTGAGCTCAAACCAAAGCCCAATGAAAGCTAAGGCCCATGGGAATAAGTTTGACCTAAGGGAAATTTGGGTGTGCATGTATTTTTGGTGGCTTATATGCTCAGAAGGAGGCAGCCGAAATGAATAAGGATATTTTGTAGACAACATTTCTTGTTTTCTTAGTTTCTAAGTTTTCTCTCTAAGTTATTTGTAAAATTTGTTTCTCTTGTTCGTGGAGAGCTGAATACTCAAATCAATCCAGGTTTTGGCTGTTTTGATTATTGATTCTGAGATTATGCTTTGATTGTTATTTATTTAGTGGTTAATCTATTTCTTTGCTTCCTCTGAAATATTTTGTTTGAATTGCTTAAATTTGGATTTGGATTTTCATGTGTTGATTGCTTAATTTCATGTGATAAAAGAGGAAATTAAAGGTTAATTAATGTTTCTAAGCTTTTGGACAGATTAATTACCCTTAACTGGATTCTAGACTTAGGTTAAACTGGATTTGAATGAGTGCTTAATTCATTTAGTCTTAGTTGATCCGAATTCTGGTTGCTTAATTAGTGGATATCCCTAGAGGACTAAGAGGCTTTTTGATGTGTTCTAAGGCCAAGAACTAGGTCAATAATTGAATGGATTCTTGGAAATTAAGGATGGATTAAAATTAGGATCAGTTAGACTTAGATTGGTTGTTTTCCTTAAGGTTTACCACTTTTAATTAATTTCTGTTAATCACTTCAACAAAACAAACCTCCCTGTTTATATGTTCCTAAATTTGATTCACTAATTAGAGTAATTATTTGGTTCGACTTGGTGTTGCCTTATGCTACAAGTAGCTTTGGTAAACCGACTCTAAAAATTACTAATTTGAGGAGCCTCGGCAGCTCATCAAATTTTGGCGTCGTTGCTAGGGATTATTCTAGTTTTGAATCAATATTATTAGTAGTGAAATTGACTTTTAACTTCCCCCTGATTCACCCTGCTTGTGTGTGTGTTTGTGTTATTTTTACGGTTTAGGCCACTTTTCCATAACCTTTTGGCCAATTTTCTATTATATGTGAGGCCAGTGGCCATTGATTTTCTTGCTTTGAGGTTTCCCTAGATGTTTTAGGTTGTCATTGTGTGAATTTTGGTGATTTGGATCATTTCCCCCATGTTTTCCCTTCATTTTGGCTTGATTTAGTGATTTCTGAATGTACTCTTCCGGCCAAAATTTTGTGCTCCGATTGACCTGAAACTTGGTCAGTTGAAGGAAAACGGGCCAATAATCAATAGTCATTGCTGATGCCATGAGGTCTGCCTTTTTAAGCCAAATTCCACTTTGACCACTTTTCCATTTTTTTAAAGATTTTTTATTTTATTTTTGAGTTTCATTTTCATCCAACTTTCATGTTGTGGTGGTAGAAAACTTTTTAAAAATGTTTAGATACCTTTTCTAGTGTTATTTTGCCTTTGTTTGGTGCTTTTGGTGTGTTTATGTTTTAGTCAAATTTTGTCATTTTTGTGTGTTTTCATGTATTGTGGTGTGTTTAGACATTTAGCCACTGATATGCATGGTGTATGACTAGGTCTTCTCCTTTTGAATTACTTGAAGTAGACCCTAAAATAGAAAGAACCTTGCATACACTTGCTAGAGTACATAGAGCAGCTGATCATATAGAACTAACCATGGCTAAAAATAGACCCCCTATTGTTATCCTTGTTGCTGATCCTATTGATAATGCTAATAGAGCTGATAATGCTAACATGGCTAGAAATAATAATAATAATTTGCAAGCTAGAGATAGAACTCTTAAGGAATTGGCTACCCCTGATGTTGCTTATCCACCTTTAGGGATCCCATATCCTGAAATTGATACTACTTTTGAATTGAAATCTGGATTGATACACTTGTTGCCAAAGTCCCATGGCCTTGCAGGTGAAGATCCTCATAAACATCTAAAGGAATTCCATGTGGCTTGTTCCACAATGAGGCCACAAGGAATCTCTGAAGAGCATATCAAGTTAAGAGCATTCCTTTTCTCCCTTGCTGATGCAGCTAAGGATTGGCTCTTTTACTTGTCACAAGGTTCAGTCAGAAATTGGAGTGACATGAAGAAGCTGTTCTTGGAAAAGTTCTTCCCTGCATGAAGAACTGCTGCAATTCGAAAAGACATTTGTGGCATACGGCAACTGCCAGGGGAGACACTGCATGAATACTGGGAAAGATTCACCAAGCTATGCTCAAGCTACCTTCACCATCAGATAAGTGATCAGCTTTTGATACAATACTTCTATGAGGGCTTGTCACCTTCGGACAGGAGTAACATTGATTCTGCTAGTGGAGGAGCATTAGTACATAAAACACCAACTGCTGCAAGAGCTTTGATTTCCAATATGGCTGAAAATTCCCAGCAGTTTGGTGTTAGAATGATTCCTTCCACTAGGGGAGTCAATGAAGTTTATGTATCACTTGCTGACCAACAAAGAATGGAGCACAGACTTGATGAATTAACCTCTTTGGTGAGGCAGTTGGCAGTGGGACAACAAGTATTTACACCTCAACCTGCAAGCTTGTATGACATTTGTGCTTGTCCATCTTATCCCACAGATGCATGCCCTACACTTCAAGATGGCGATTATGGATTTCAGGATCCCTCTGTAGCTGTAGCAGGTGTTTTTCCTGGTAGACCCCAATTCCAACCACAGCAGCAGCCTAGATATGATCTATACTCTAACACTTAGAACCCTGGTTGGAGAGATCATCCAAATTTCAGATATAGCAATGTTGTAGCCCCACAACAGCAGCCTTCCCAACAGCAGCAGCAGTATAGGCAACCATTCTAACAACAGAACCAATTTCAACCAGCTAGGCAGAGCCAGTTTCAACAAACTAGGCCACCATTCCAGCAGCAGCCTATGCAACTAGCCAACCCGTCAACATCCAAACCTGAGCCTTCATTGGAAGATTTGGTGAAGCAGATGGCCACCAGTAACATTCAGTTCCAGCAGAGGGCAGATGCCACCATGCAGAACTTGGAAACTCAAATTGGACAATTGGCATCTACTGTGAGTCAATTGCAATCCCAGGGTTCTAGCACATTTCCTTCTCAGACCATCCCCAATCCCAATGCGAAGAATGTGAGTGCAATCACTCTTATGAGTGGCAAGTCAATTCCAGACCCTGCACCTACAGCTCAAAGTAAACCAAGTGTGCCAGTTCCACCTGTTGTTGACCCTAGCAGTTCCAGCCAGCGCCCTAGCAGTTCTACTTTAGAGATGCCACAGCAGAAGCCTACATATTCTGTGTCTCTTTCCTTTCCACAGAGAGCCACTCAGTCCAAGAAAACAGATGAGGCTGAAAAGGACAGAGAGCTTCTGAAGACTTTCAGGAAAGTGGAAATCAACATTCCATTACTGGATGCTATCAAGCAAATTCCTAAATATGCCAAATTTCTAAAGGAATTATGCACACAGAGGAGGCGACTCAAGGGCAATGAGAGAATTAGCATGAGTCAGAACGTTTTGGCCCTTATTCAGCCTATGCCCCACAAATGCAAGGATCCAGGAACTTTCACAATTCCATGTGTTATAGGCCAATCCAAGTTTGAGCATGTCATGCTAGACCTCGGTGCTTCCATTAATGTGATGCTTATGTCTGTGTTTAGTTCTCTGGGACTTAGACCCTTGAGAGCTACTGGTGTTGTGACTCAGTTGGCCAATAAGAGCAGTGCGCATCCGGCTGGATTAATTGAAGATGTGTTAGTCAGGGTTGATGAATTGATCTTCCTTACAGATTTCTACATTTTGGAGATGGAGGGACAGTCACAATCCAGCCAGACTCCACTAATTCTGGGGAGACCATTCCTTAAGACTGCACAGACCAAGATTGATGTGTATGCGGGAACTCTATCCATGGAGTTCAGAGATTCTGTTGTGCAATTCAATATTTTTGATGCTATGAAGCATCCCATGGATGAGCACTCTGTCTTTCACATTGATTTGATTAATGATCTAGTTGGGGATGGGTATGATGAGCTATGTGCTGATTTTTCTGATTGTGATGGTGTCGTACCTTGTGTTGTGTGTGCTGAGATATCTGCCTTCTTGAGCAATACTGATTCTATGTGTTGCAATTGTGGTGATTCTGCTTGCCCTACTTGTTCTGAAATTGCGGCATTTTTAGAACGAGATGACTCTATCATAGAGGTTGTGGACGTTGATGATCTTGCAGAGTTAGTGGATGTGTATGAGGAGCTATGTTTTAAATTCCCTGACTTTGTGGGTATAGAGGTTTATGTCCAGTGTCATTCCTATATTGTTTGTGATGGTGATATGAGCTGTGCTATCTGTGCTGAAATTTCTACGTTCTTAAGCGATGGCAATCTTGGTGAATTTGATTCTGGTTCTGGTTCTGGTTCTGGTTCTGATCCTGCGGCTTTTGAAGATGACTCTATAGGGGCAACCCAAGACTTCGTGAGAGTGGTCTTTGACCTCGGTATCTAGCTGTGTTTGCTACAAATAACNAACATGGTTAACAATTAAATGGATCCTTGGAAATCAAGGATGGATCAAAATCAGAATTAGTTAAGACTTGGATTGGTTGCTTTCTCTAAAACTCTACCACTGATAATTAATTTTCGTTAATCACATAAACAAACACAACCCCCCTGTTTATATGCTTCTCCATATGATTCACCAAATAGAACAATCCTTAGGTTCGACTTAGGGTTGCCCTTTGCTGCAAATAGCTTAGGAACCGACCTTAAACTTTAAGTAATTTGAGGAGCCTCGGCAGCTCATCATCATCCCGCTGTCCAGCGTTCTGCAGAAAGATGTGGAGTTTCTGTTTGATCAGAAGTGCAATGAAGCTTTCAACCGCCGCAAGCCATTCTGTGAAGGAGCTAAAGAGGATATAGTGGAGGAGGTCCACTTGCACGATGCAATCTAGCTCACCTGATCAGGATATTTCTTCTCTCTTTTATTTTACTTGTCCTTATCTGCTTGATGTTAATTGTCATATATTGCTACTTTTTGAAGTTTTTACATTGAAGACAATGTAAAATTTAAGTGTAGGGGAGAGATTTCTGTATAGTTTAGTTGCTTTATTGTTTTGCTGTTTAGTTGATTAATTTTTTGTTTACTTTACTATTTCTGTTAATTTTCTGTTTCTGTTTTAATTTTCTGTTTTGTGTCACTTTGCTGTTTTTTGTTTGTTGTTCTTGTTGTTTTTTCTGTTTTTGTTGTCATTTTTCTGTTTTAATTACCTTCCAATGATGTTTTAGGATGTGAAATTTATGAAGTTGTAAGTTGAAGCAATTACGATTTAAGGTTCATAGCATGATTGAATATTTTGTTTTCCTTCCTTAATTTCACATGCTTGGTTTTGGATGTTGGATTAGTGATTAAAGTTTGATAGATGCATGCCTTGTGAGATTTTGAGCCTTTTAATGGATAGATTTAGCATTTGTGCCATTCTTTTCTTTCTAGTGTGATTTTCTCTCATGGATTTTGATCACTCTAGAACTTGTTTTGATTCTTTTTAAAGTTGCATTTTCACTTGCATACATGAATATAATTGAGGCATTCTTTCTTGATTTAGCTACTTTGCTAAATAACCAACCTTATATTATTTTCCTTTGATTACCCCTTTGAGCCTATTTGCCTATCTTTGGTCTTAGCTCATTATCTGCCTATGTGGAAAACTATGTTGTTACCTTACCTTAGGGAATGGGAGAACATTGGTTCATTGTCTTGGAGGAGCTCTTATGCTTGTGGGTAATTAATAATGCAAGTGTGAAGGTTGTGAAATTTACAATGCAATGTGCAAAGTAAGATGTTAAAGAAAGAAAAAAGAAAAAAAAAGAGCCAATTGGTTCAAAAAAAAAAAAAAAAATTCAGAATTGGGAAAAAAGAAAGGAAAAAGAAAAGGAAGGAATATGTGAAAAGAAAAGAGAGTATGCTTTACATGTTTAAAAATTGGGAAAAGTTTCATGCTTGTTAATTGAATTCCTCCCCAATGCTCTTTTATTCTCTTAGGGTATTTAGCTTGTCATATCCATATTATTCCTACCCTTTACCTTGACCCTATTACAACCTTGAATAAAGTCTTCTTGATTTGTGTATGCATTTGTTTGAGTAGTGGAAAAGTAGAAGATAAGCAAGTCTATGGTAGTGCATTTCTTCATGAGTTTCATTGATTGAAATACTTACTTTCTAAACACTTGAGAGATTAAGAGTATATCTTGTGAGAATCTATCATTCTTGACTCATGTTTTTCAATTTAAGTTACCTTAATTGTTGATTTTGGATGTAAAAAAATTTTATTTCATGAATGCTATGACTTCCTTGAATTTTTAAGTGCTCTTCTTGTTTTTGAACTTATGCAATTCTTGAATATCATTGGGAATTTTTGAGTTTGTTTGTTTTTCCTTGTTTCTTAGTTTTGGAATTCTAGTTTGCCCGAGACGTGCAAAAGCTAAGTGTGGGAGAATTTGATGAACACACTTTTTATACAGTAGTTAACCCTCATATTTAGTTTCTTAAACCTCTTTTGGGCCTATTTGATTGGGCTTGGGCCTCATTTCATGAGTTTGAATCCAATTTGGCCTAATTGCATTTTTTTCAGCAATACTGGGCATTTTATGTTGTCTTTGTATTTCATGCATATCTTTAGTTCTGGATGTCTAAAAATTTTGAGTCCTACCTTGTCAGAAAGATGAGAAATTATCTACAACTTTCATTAAGGGCTCCAAAGCCAATTCGGACGTCCTGAAGGTCATATGCAGCCTGGAAACCAGAGAAGAGATGATGTCGCAGGATCCTGACCCGCATGCAGTGTTTGGACCATAACTTGAGTTGTAGGTGTCGTATGGACTTGAAACTGGTCCCATTCGAAAGCTAAGACAGAGAGCTTCAAATATTATGAAGATAGTTCACCAAATTGTATAGTTTAGATGGTCTTACTTCCTGTCAAGTTGGCTGATAGTTCCAGAGACCTGTTAGCACTTAAATGAGCCTAACTTCTTCATTACAAGTCCAATTGAGCCAAAACCAAAGGCCAATGAAAGCTAAGGCCCATGGGAATAAGTGTGACCTAAGGGAAATTTGGGTGTGCATGTATTTTTGGAGGCTTATATGCTCAGAAGGAGGTAGCCAAAATGAATCAGGATATTTTGTAGGAGATATTTTGTAGACAGTTTTTCTTATTTTCTTAGTTTCTAAGTTTTCTCTCTAAGTTCTTTGTAAACTTTGTTTCTCTTGTTCATGGAGGGCTGAATACTCAAATCAATTCAGGTTTTGGCTGTTCTGATTATTGTTATAAGATTATGCTTTGATTGTTATTCATATAGTGGTTAATCTACTTCTTTGCTTCCTCTAAAATATTCTGTTTGAATTGCTTAAATTTGGATTTGGATTTTCATATGTTGATTGCTTAATTACATGTGATAAAAGAGGAAATTAAAGGTTAATTAATGTTTCTAAGCTTTTGGTGGAATTAATTACCCTTGGCTGGATTCTAGACTTAGGTTAAACTGGATTTGAATGAGTGCTTAATTCATTTAGTCTTAGTTGATCTGAATTCTGGTTGCTTAACTAATGGATATCCATAGAGAACTGAGAGACTTCTTGATGTGTTCTAAGGCCAAGAACTAGGTTAATAATTGAATGGATTCTTAGAAATCAAGGATGGATTAAAATCAGAATCAGTTAGACTTGGATTGATTGTTTTCCTTAAGGTTTACCACTTTTAATTAATTTCTGTTAATCACTTCAACAAAACAAACCCCCTATTTATATGTTCCTAAATCTGATTCACTAATTAGAGTAATCATTTGGTTCAACTTGGTGTTGCCTTATGCTACAAGTAGCTTTGGTAAACTGACTATAAATTTTACTAATTTGAAGAGCCTCGACAGCTCATCAAAGTTCTTTGACCTAATCTTAGATTCTGTTTAAAAACTTTATTGACTGCTAACTCTTCATGATTGATCATGTTGATTGACTATTTCTTTTCCAATTTATTGAGCTTATCTACTATTAGGTTTAAGTTATCTTCATTTCCAAACCTAATATCTTTCATTTTTGAAAACTTTGGTATCTTGTAGATAGGCTGTTGAATTTTTAAACTAGAGAAAGTTATTGAAGGAGAAGAAGGAGGTTTTGAAGAAGTAGGAGCTAATGAGGAAGGACCTAATGACTGAACTAATGGAGGAGGATTTAATGAATGACTTAATGAAGGAAGAAAAGAGAGTGTATTCTATACTCTAGTCATTTGATTTGAAACAGTCTTGAGTATTTGATTTGTATAATTATTTTGACACTGTATATTCTTAATATTTTTTAATGAAGGACTATCCTTGTCAGGACTATAAGTCATTTTGAAAGGTGAAGCAACTACTTCTTCTTGATGAACATCTTTGACAATAATTTCTTCTAAAGGAGGATGAACTGTAGTAACAGTTGCATTTGATGAAGTTTTCCAATTTTGACTTATCCTAGTGTTCATATTGATCTTTTTGGGTGGTATAAAAGGATAAAAAATATCATTTACTTTAGCATACTCTTCGAACCACTCGAAGAAAGGTATGTTGTCGTTTATGATATTTAACTCATGATAATAAATTTCCTTGAGTATTTCTCTTGCATGACTCTTGAATTTTTTGAAATACCAATGTCTTTTTTCTTTGTTTGAGACTCTCATGAATTCTTTTCTAAGATATTCTTTATCTATTTGAAATTCTTTTGATAACTTAGAAGAAGACATGTGAGGAGAATTCTGAGTATTTTGATAAAAAGGTTTTGAACTAACTATTCCAAAGTTAATTCCTGATGAATTTATTGAAGAGGAATCTAATGATCTTCTAGGAGAACTGTAATTAGTTGATGGTTCATAACTAATATCTTCTAATTCCAATTCTTCTTCATATGAAATTTCATCATCTTGCTCATATAAAATTTCATCATCTTGATCATCTATTGAATAGTCATATTCTTGAATATCTGAACTAAAAGATTCATCTTTGCTAGACAACAATCCTTTAATCATTATTGACATTATAATCAATCTTAACTCTAATCCAATTAATTATCTCTCTTGAATTCTCCAGGACCACCACGCTGACCAACAATTTTACTGCCTCCCATGGGTCTTACTACCGGGACCACATTTTCCGGCTGACCAACGCTAAGCCAAGAAAAACTCTTAATTTTCTTAGAGTCTTGAAATCTTACAAAGTCTTGGACTTTAAAGATTTATGCCTAACTTGATGAACTTCTAAGACAAATATTTAGAACAATGACTAGACAGCTAGATAAGCAAGCTTTCTGAAATAATATTGAGCAATCTTTTGATAATGTTTAATGTCTTCTATTTCAGAAGGATGTTCTTTTTTGAGGTATTAAACTCTATTACTATAGAACAAGTAAGCATGCTTTTGATTTTCTATGTAAAGACCATAATATCTTACCATCTGACTTAGATAGCTAGATATGAAATTCTTTTTGACCTTAATGAGACTCGATACCTAAGAACCCAAACGTAGTAAAGATCTGCTGTTTGAACAAATTCTTTGTTGAGAAGGAGACTTCTATAATGTCTCTAATTAAAGCTTGATCTTCTACCAAACCATAACCATGATATCTACTGACTCGGTATTCAAACCACCTAGCCATGCAGAATATTTATGTTTATCTTTTAATGACACCCATTACCCCCACCAGTTTAGAGGCGGACAGGCTCTGATACCATTTAGGACAGGATCGCTCTTAATTTTGACTTAATGATTATGAATGAAGATTACGATTAATGAGTAAGTCAAAACATGTAATGAAAGTGTACAAAAATGAATTTAAACATGAAGAAGGAGTAGAAGATTCGGAGTGAACAGTTAACTTATGAATAGTGACGTGAACAATAATCATGAATAGTAATGATGAATATAATTTTGAATAGTAAAATGAACAATAATTTCGAAAATTAAAAAGGGATGCTAATCTAGCGGTAATCCGCATTGGAAAGCAATGGGAAGAGGAAATGTTTATGCAAGGGAGCTAATCCAGCGGTAATCCGCACTGGAAAGCTTAGGAAAATGATAATGAATGCATAATACTAAAAGTATTAAAGTAAAGCTTAATATTAAACAAAGTAGTACTTACAACTTTGAAACTTCTTGAAATACTCTTTGAAAGTAATTACAAGCTTATGTACATAATGAGGAGAGAACAAGGTCTTTAATGAAAGATTGATGAAAGGTTTTCTAACCTAAGTGTTGAAACTTTGATGAAAATCTAAGGAGAAAGCTTTGAAACAAGATGTTAGCCTATTTTTTATGATGATATTGGATGCCTCCATAGTGTGATGAAGATGTCTATTTATAGGCCTTGATGGAAGGGTGGATTCCAAAGGCTTGAAGTCTATTTCTTGTCTTGATGTATGAGGTGTTATGAAGCTTTTCATGATGACTTCTTGTTGTGACACTTGTAATGAGGGGGAGCCTTCATTTCTTCTCTTGTTGACACATGTTATGACACTTGGCATGTTGAGGAGTCTTCATAAAACTTTGTTGACTTGTTGACTATGATGATAAGTTTACTGGTAGCATGTGAACTCTACAGTCTTTTAGAAATCTGCACATGGGCTACAGCCTTTTAGAAACTGTATCAAGATTCCATTTGATTGATGATATCCTGATATCCTTCATCATGTGTGTGATTCCAGTAGTCATATTCATTGTTTTCTACTACATCTCCATACAGATGATGAATTAAGTATAGGTCTTTTGCATGCACCTTTTGACGATAATGATCAATTAATTGTTGAAAATCAGTTCAAATTTTGAAAGGAATTTCTGGAAGGGATAAGTCTAAATATATCTTTTGATGATCATCTTTTGTAACAAGGGTTTGGTATTTGATGGAAAGGTCTTTTGCAATGGTTCTAACTCTCCAATGTCTAATCTGCTTATGTAAGGAAAAATTATGACAAGGCCAAGGATATTCTGAGGAAAGGAGATAGGGTTTGATAATGTGTTTTTTAAGCAGGATTTTATGTTGAGCAGGATAACATGTTCCTTTGATCCATTCTGGAGCTTTGCTTTGAATGATCAATTCAACATATCTTTTTGGGGAAAAGGGTCCAAAAGCACTGATGATACAATGGAATAATTTTCTTCTAAATTCTTTTGATTGGTCAAGGTCAGTAATGATGACATTAGCAAGGTATCCATAATCTAAAAGCTTTTGAGGGGTTAAAATTATTGGTTCTTTGTTGAAATGGATTGTAACGAGAGAGATCTAATGAGGCTCTACAAATGCTATAGGTAAGATGACATTTACAGTCAGGCATAGAAAGGGGAATTTCTTTGCACAAAGGGTCTGTTTTGAGACATTCAAGGTTTTTGAGACCATGATAACATTCCTATGTCCAAGTCATTCTTGGAATGAGTTTGTAGTCACAGGCTAATTCTACTAATATGCTGAAAATCTAATTCTTCCAAGCAAAGAGCTGCAGGAACTTATGCATGCATATCCTGCTTCAGTACTTCTAAAAAATGTTGTATGATTCTGAACCCCACAACAGGCACAGAGCACGGTAAACAGAGCAGTTTTTTGGAAGGAGAGGGGGGCGGGGGAGGAACTTCAATCTATTCATTCAGCTAAAGTTACATTCAGGAAACTTAAGGATACAGATTTAGCACACAAGCAAGACATAACACTTTCATAATAACAATAATTTCTAATAAGCTACCAGTGTGCCCTATTCATGAGAGATTTGGTGTTCAACCTATGAAAGGACAGACTCACAAGAACTGAGAAGTATCCATGAAAAAATTGAAGCCAAAATGAACCAATGTTGAGCAAATTTCAAGGTTACATAGTAAGATAGAAGTCCATCCCCAGGTTCATCAAGCTGAGATAATGTTGAGCCAATGTAAAGAGTATTGATTTCTACTAAGTAATTAAACCATACAACTGTCAACATTTAATTATAGAGATATTAGGAGTTTATTAACTTTATTATAGATCTATTTTTAGAAAAAAGAAGTAATGGTCCAGTTGACTACCAATAAAAATGTCTTCAAGAGAAAAAGTGAGGAAAGAAAATTGAAAATGAATCTAAGACATAATACATGTATTGATACATTATCTCATAACAAAGACAATATATCTAGCATTTATATTCTATCAAAAACAAAATTTATAATGTAATATGACTAGAAGAGCTCCTGCTACAATAATTGCCCTTGAAATGTGAACTTATGGAGGAATATATTACTATTATTGTTCAAATAAGGCCTCAAGGGATAGAACTTCACACAAAATTGGCATTAAGGTGAAATCAACCAAATACATAATCATTGACATGATGCACAGATATACCATGTTCAGGAGCAATACTTTTTAAATGTCAAAGCCAAGCAAGGAGAGTAATATATACAGCAAGTTTTTTTTAATTATTTGACTGCTTCAAAGATGTATATCTGCCAAATGAGTCAATTTCAAGATGACAAAAGAAGATTTAGTTAACATGGATTAGAGATATGCATGGCAAGTGGGAAAGGTCTGCTTAGCTAGAATATCCATGGAATGACGTAGATGTCCAATACTTCTTTCTGAAAGAGGAAACCACGCCAGCTCCACACCTCTTTTTTTATTTTTTTATTCTTAACTTTTATAACCTCTATGATTCAGCTAATCTCAAAAGACAGCCACAAGAAAAGTTTATATGCTACTTAATCTGCTAAAAGAAACATCAATTAACAAAGTGTTTAACTGGCATGAAACAGGAAATAAATATGAAGCAACAGAATATAAGATTCATATGGTTCTATACAACAAGTCCATGCTGGCCGAAGTTTACTACATTAAATTTAACCAGAATAATACACTGACGCCTGAAGAAATATAACCTTCATTACTTGAATAAACATAGGTAACATGAGTTTTACTGTTATTGAACTATAAACAGTCAAATGGAAAGATCCAATGGTAAAAGAGTTATGTTAAGCTCCCAAATAAAAGAATTAGCAATTCAGTCAGGTATAATTCCATAACATAATTCCATTCTCTCAGAATCAGAAATTGATTGAGCATCAAATAATTAACTTTCTGAATTACCCCATCCAATAGGCGGATGCCACTGGATCTGCTAATCCCCTAATCATCATTACCAAGCGTTGGAGATTGTCTACAGGTTGGTCAAGAAGAAAATGCCAGCAAGGCAATATTGCCATCTACAAGTAACTATAGTACAGTTCCAGATAAATAGACAGCATATGTGCCACATTCAGAGTCAGAGCGAAGCAATCTTTAAGTATGACAATTACATTAAAAAATTATTAAAAACTCTGTCAAAAGGTTTCAGAGACTAGGTCTACATTATAGCTCATGCAAGTTAAGCAAGTAAGGCTTAAACAAAGTACTCGAACTGAGCAAACATTTTTGAGCTATTCATATACACAATGTTGGCAAATTTCTATTATGACAGTCATGTTAGCATAAGACTATGGAAATTTGGATGGATACGGTTTATGCAGGAGTTCAACCCTGGGGTAATTATTTAAATGTAGAATTAAGGAATTGCAGCAGGGAACGTGAGGACATCATGAATGGAGTTGGAAATGGCCTCGGAAAGTCTCATACAGATACAATAACATGGAAATTTTGATGGATATGGTTTATGCAGGAGTTCAACCCTGGGGTAATTATTTAAATGTATAATTAAGGAATTGCAGCAGGGAACGTGAGGACATCATGACTGGAGTTGGAAATGGCCTCGGAAAGTCTCATACAGATACAATAACATACACATAGTAGCCAAATAACAAACACACAAATAAAAGAATTTTAAGGAGAAAAAAGAATACAGAGAATGACTTAAATATAGAGGAAAAGATAAGGACTTCACTTTGGTTGAAAACGAGACTCTGCCACTCAAATTGTTGTTCTCCAAATTGATCTCATCAGCAAACTACAACAGCCCAAATTCCTGAGGCAGAGAACATTCAAGCTTGTTATTATCAAGCCCCAGATAAGACAAATTTCTCAGATAAATCCCCATTGAAGAAGGGATATTCCCAATCAAACCCATGTTTGAAAATCCTATTCTTACAACACCCCCCCAGATTTTTCCATATTTCTGGAATTTTCCCACCTAGTAAATTCCCATTCAAGTACACTTCCGTCATCCGGGGTATCTCTCCTAAGAACAGAGGAACTCCAAAATGGTTGAAGCTGAGGTCCAAAAACTCCAAGCTCTGCAAGCGTCTGAAAGTTTTTGGGATTTTACAACCAAATCTATTGGAGCTCAAATCTAACTTGAGAAGCTGAGTGAGAATACCCATTAATTCAGGGACGCAACCTTCAAATTGATTCTGACTAAGATCAAGAACCTCCAGTTTCTTCAACATTGCTAAAGTTCCCGGAAGCTCACCAGCAAGCTGATTTCTGGATAGTGTAATCTCTTCCAAATTAACCAAGTTTCCAATCTTTCGTGGAACTTCACCATAAATATCGGATTATACCACTCAAAGACCCAACCAAAGATGGGTTGTCGATGAACACAAGCTCCTCTAGACTGTTAGTGTTATGGAGAATGTGAAGCTAGGGAAGGAAAGACAAGAAAGAGGGAAATGCGAAAGGGGGAAGGGGGAAGGGGGAGCTGGAAATGACCTAAAAACAACTCCAACGGTATTATTTTAGAAATTACTGTAGGAATTTCCGTGGGAATCAAAAAAATAAATTTTAAAAAAATATAAAAAAAAATATAGAAAAAACAATTCCAACAGTAAATTCTAACGATAATGTAATTCCGTTGGAATTACCGTTAGAATTTTTCAAAAATTCCAACGATATTTTATACCGTTGGAAAATGACCTTTTTCTTGTAGTGAAAATAGATTTTTCACTTGTTCCCCAATTTTTAATCCAATTGGTAGCAACTCTAACTTTTCTTTCGAAAACTATTTTTTTTTTCTCTAAGTCCGCCATTTGCGTCGAAGCAACATTCAAGTACGTTGTGACAATTTGGCGACTCCACTAGGTAAATTCAAGAGTCAAGCCTAAAAAGTTAGTTGTGCAAAATAGATGTGGCGTTTTTGTATTTTCTTTACCCCTTTGTTTATTTAGTTTATGTTCTTTAAATGCTTTCATTATTTACTTTATGTATATATTGTAATTTATTTTTGTCTTGCATTTGTAAGTAACTATAATATATTATGTGTTTTTCCTTGCAGCAGGTAGATGTAGGATGAGGTTCGACTGCTTCCCCTGCACACACAAAACCTAACATTCATACCTCACACACTCTCTTTGGCTCTATACCCGAGTCACTTTTAAACTTAAGGTTAGATAGGGAGTGTGCATTATCCCAAAGGGGCTAAGTACCCTTGCAATCTATGCAAAGCTCCCACTTGGATTGTGACTTGTCTTTTTAACATGAGTAAATAGAGAGGCTCTACCTTTCATTTATTCATGTCAACAAGACAGAGTCTTTGTCATCCCAATGAGAGGCAATCTATAGTATCTTAGACTTTTAAGATGTAGCATAGACCTAATAACCATGCATGTAATTTGACCGTACAAGCCCTCCTTTAGGGAAGACCTTGACCACTAGCAATCCTAAGCCTAAGGCTGGTCCATTCATAAGACATTGAAGGAATATTTCTTTTTGTTATTTCTCTAATTATTTTTCTACATTAAAGTAAGAGGTATGATGCCTTGCTTCTTTTTAAAATAAACCAAGTATCCATTTTTCATTTTCTCATTTACATTTTTTACCCTTCCATTTTTCAAATAAAAAAAGAAGTTGGAAGCCTTGTTCTTTTTTTAATTTGCCATATCAAAACTAGTCATATGCATTTGCACATCATTTCAACCTATGTGCATAATTTTTTAAATAAAGGTCATTAGCTTTCTTCATTCGTCAATAAGGAAAAAGTCATATTTTTTGTACATTTTTTTAACTCGTCAAAGCACAAAAGATTTTGTTGTGTTCATTTGGAAAAAAAAAAGATCAAAAGTCGTGCAATTTTCATTTTTTGCCCATTCTCTAAATTTCATTTTTTTCACATTCATTCTTTGCAATTCTCATTTTTTGAACATAGTTTGCTTTGAAAAAATAAGCTCAATCAAAAGTACTTCAATAAGAGGTCAATCGTACTCAGGTCAAGAACAGTGGCAATCATGGAACCTAAGAATTCAAAGCAAGATAAGGACTTAAGGGTTGAAATGGCAGAGGTGAAAGCTCAATGATAACACATTATTTTACACTATTTGTTTCCCTTATACTTAGTCTTTTAGTGTGTGTTTCTAGTGATTTTTATTGCCTTTAGACATGTTTTGTAGATTTGGACTTGTTGGTGCTTATAGATTTTAATTGCATAATTGTTGAATTCTGGCACTGCTTACGGTTTTCACCATATCTTGGGCTACATATGTCCGACTGATGTGATTCTAGTTTCGTTGGAAATCTGACAGAAATGCTACATTTCATATGAAGAGGCCAGAAGCTGATTCTCGCGTTTGGACAATTGAAATTCGTGTGCAATTAGTCCAGATTTTCTACATCCGCCCAGCATTGACTGATTCCTTTCCTTAGGCCTGCCTATTGGACCAGAGCATGTTTATTTGGGTCAACATCTACTTATTGGGCCAGCACACATGACACTAGGGCTTGATCATGTTTTTACCATTGATAATTTAGGAAATTAGGTTTATTTTGTAATTAGAAAACAATTAGGAAACCTAGAGGAGTCAGCCAGCTAGTATTTATTCTCAAGTTGTTGAGGAAAATAGGATATGAAATTACCTTGAGCAGCTGCTGCCTCCTGTTTCTGAGTTCGAGTTTTAGACTTTTGCCTTGTGTTTAAATCTTCCATAGAGGGTTAAGTTCTTTTGTAATTAATTCAAGAGGAGTCAAACTTACTAATCCGGAGTTCCTGTGCTTCAACCGGGTTTGATTTAATTTAATTTGAATTACTATTTTTTCCATTCTTCATGTAATTGAATGGTACTTTGATTGTATGTTTTGTATGAATTTAAATCGGTTGATTAGATTTATAACAGTAATCAGATTGATAATCATACTTTAAAGGTCTTTAATATATGGTTAACTTGGATAATTCGGTTATTAAATTAATATGGACTTAGTGATATAGAGCGGTTGCCTAGATTCTTAATTTCATGATTAATTGAATCCTGATTGGTAAATCAGTAGGAATTCTAAGTATTACTATTAGTTGTTCCAGGTAACACTTAACCAAGAATTAAATCAAATCTAGATAATCTTTAGTGAATAAGGACGGATTAGGCTTTGGTTGTCTGCTTAAGTTGATTACGTTTTCTCTTATTAGATTACATCATGTTTACTGCTTTCTGAATTCTGATTATTCTGCATTCAACAACAAATCCCTTATTTTGTTCTTGCTTAAGTTCTAATAGATTAATTATTCTGGTGAATCCTTAGGAGACGACACTGGTTGCTTCCTATACTACAATTTAGTTGCAATTAGTATTGTAATTTTGTATGGTTCGGCACCCATCACTCCACTAAGTCAATTGCTACAAGCATGTAATGAAAGTTTGAAGTTGAAGGGAGTGCCTGAAGGTCTGGGTAATGTTGTAGATTCTCCAATTTCTCAAGTGACTCATCTTTTGGCATTGCCTTTGAACCTCACAATTTCTTCAACTTTCCCTACTGACCCTATTTGGGGAATGCCTTTGCATTTGATAATGCCCTCAACTACTATACTCCCTCATATCCCTAGATTGGCTCCAAACCAAGTTTTTCCTCTTATTATACTACAATCAAACATCTCATACACTTTACCCCAACCATCTTTGTTTACCTCGATTGAGCCTTTAATGGGGATTTCATTTAATCCAAATGAGAATCAAGGTAGTGTCCACACATACACACATCTCATCACCCACTACACTTTCCATTTTAACCCTCAAGAACCCCCAATGGCAATCATTTTAGGGAAAGAGAATATGAGAGTTGGAGAAGAGACAATACTTTCTAGAGGAACAGTTGCGTACCATGCAAGGTGTGGGGTTTGACGGGTGCCAAACCGTACAAAATTACAATACTAATTGCAACTAATTTGTAGTATAGGATGCAATCAATGTCATCTCCTAAGGATTCACCAGAACAATTAATCTACTAAGACTTAAACATGAACAGAATAGGGGATTTTGTGTTGAATGCAGTATAATAAGAACTCAGAAAGCAGTAAACAAAATTTAATCAAGTAAGAGAAAATGTAATCAACTCAAGCAGGAAACCAAACCTTAATCCATCCTTGTTCACTAAAGATAATCTAAATCTGATTTAATTCTTGGTTAAATGTTACTTAGAACCCCTAACAATAACATTTAGAATTCCTACTGAATACCATACAGGATTCAATTAATCTTGGAATTAAGACTTTAGGCAATTGCTCTATATCATTAAGTCTAGATTAATTTAAGAACTAAATTGTCCAAGTTAACCATATATTAAAGACCTTTAAAATATGATTATCAATTTGATTACTGTGATGAACTTAATCAACCGATTTAAATTCATAAAAAGCATGCAATTAAAATACCATTCAATCCATGAAGATGAGAAGAAGCAGTCAATCAAACTATATTAAATCAAACCCGGATTTTGAAGCTCAAGAACTCTGGATTAATAAGTCTGGCTCCTCTTGAATTGATTACAAAAGAACTCAGCCCTCCATGGAAGGCATAACACAAGCTAAAGGTCTAAACTCGAATTCAACAACAGGAGGCAGCAACTTCTGATGATAATGTGGTAATCCTCTTTTTCTCAACAACTTCATAAAATAAATACTAACTGGCTGCCTCCTCTAGGTTTCCTAATTACAAAATAAACTTAATTTCCTAAATCTTTAATGGTAAAAACGTGATTAAACCCTAGTGACATGTGTGCTGGCCCAATAAGCAAATGTTGGTCCAATAAACAGGTACTGGTACAATAGGCAAGCCCAAGGAATTGAATAAGTTGATGTTGGGTGGATGCAGAAAATCTGGGCTGCTTCTGTGCGAATTTCAGTTATTCAAACGCGAGAATCAGCTTCTGGACTCTTCATATGAAATGTAGCATTTTCTGTCAGCTTTCCTAAAAAATTGAAATTACATCAATCGGACATTTATAGCTCAAGATATAGTGAAAAACGTAAGCAATGCCAGGAATCAATAATTATGCAATTAAAATCTATAAGCACCAATCAAGTCCAAATCTACAAAATATGTCTATGGGCTATGGAAGTCAGTAGAAACACACACTAAAAGTCTAAATATAAGGGAAACAAATAATGTAAAATAATGTGTTATCAGGGTCATATGAGTTCGTCGATTTAGAGCAGTTACGTCTTACTATTGATGTTATTATCCCAAAAGACTTTAAGCTGCCTAATTTAGCAAAGTATGATGGGACTTCTGACCCTTATCTCTATTTGCTAGCCTACTACAGTAAGATGTCTGTATGGTCCAGAGATGAGAAATTTCTTGTCCATTTCTTCTCTGAAAGCTTGCAAAGGTCTGGTTTAGATTAGTATCTCCAATTGGATAAGTCCAAAACCTAGAGTTGGAAGACATTGGCTGAAACTTTTATGAGGCAATACAAGTTCAATAGGGATAATGCACATACTAGAGAGCAGCTAAGGAGTATGTAAAAAAAGGCTGGAGAGACCTTCAAAGAATATGTTCAGAAATGGTGAGTGTTAGCTGCTCAAGTTCAACCACCATTAAATGAAGCTAAAATGGGCATTTACTTTATCAATACCTTGGAGTCGCCATATTATGGGATAATGATTGGAAACTTTCTAATAACTTTGCTGATTTGATTAAGACTAGAGAGAGGATCGAATTGGGGATCAAAGAAGGGAAGTTGCAAGTGGCTCATTTTGAGGGAAATGGCTTTAGCCAGAAGAAATGAGATTTTCAAAAGAAAAATGAAGGTGAGGTGAATTAGGTCCAAGCACCAGGGGCATTACCAAATCTCCACCCACGAGGTCCATATTACTCTTCAATGACCACTTACTCTCCTCCCTACCATGTCAATGCAATCTCACCATCATTTTCACAACACCTATAAAATCCTCTACAAGTTTATTCTTTTTATCAAACCCCATGTCAAGGATATCCTACTCCTCGACCAACTTTTACAAGGCCCGATTGTGGTCAACCTAGGCCTCCTAGAAATCAAAAACCTTTTCCCAATCTTCCTATAACCAAAGATGAGTTGTCCAAACAACTATGTAATGCTCATGTGTTAGCCCCTTGGCCTACGACTCCCCTCCAATCTCCTTTTCCTCACTAGTACAATCCAAACCTCAGGTGTGAATATCATAGGGGAGTCATTGGGAATTCAATTGAAGATTGCCCTTCTTTTAAGAGTAACGTGATGTACCTGATCACGCAAGGAGTGATCAAAGTTGAGGAAATTGTGGCTGCGCCTAATGTAGTTACAAACCCATTGCCAAATCCTAAGTTTCAAGGTTGAGAAGATCTTAGTGGAGGTTGAATGGTGATTCAGGAAGGATGTTAATCGAGCTTGCTTTATGTTGCTTTAAGTCATTTCTCTTGATGTTCAATGTTTGTCTTGTCAACTTTCTTTTTTTAGCCGAAGTCTAAAGCTAATAGAGTTTACTCAGTGTTTGGACCTTATGTTATTTTGTTTTAATTAATGAGATGATCATGCATTTTCTTTTATTGCCTTCATTATTCTTGCTCTTGTTCTTTTGAAATAATTCAAAAAAAAAAAAAAAGAGGTCCATAAATCTCCTATTTGAGAATCTGTGATTGACACAAAGATGATAAATTTGAGAGTGATGCAAATTCAAGACCCCATAAGAAAAATAGTTTTCAAGCAAATTTTGAGCTCTATAGACAAGCTTTTCCAATGATAAGAGGCATTCTTTGTTTTCCCAAATATTGAGGAGTGTCCTTAGTTACCCCTTTGAGTTTGAAGAAGTAAATCATTTTTTAATCCCCTGATTCATGAACTCCATTGGGAAAGATAAAACTCTAATAAACTTTCATGACAATATTCAAATGCCAAGAAGGATGATTTTATTTCTTTTACCCAAACACATCATATCCCTTGTCAAACCACTTTGAGCTTTAAAATTCTTTCATACCTGATGAGAATCATAACAGGGGTACAATGAAAATCAGCTTGCAAAAGACATCTTCAAAATCTCCATAGACTTGCCAAAAAAAAAAGTCAAAATGCAAAAGAGAGGAAAACTCTCCAAAAGAACTCTTTGAGAAGGAAGAAAACCCTTTTCCAAAAAAAGAAAGACAAATATATATAGAAAAAAAAAGGAATAAACAGAAATATTCCTTCAAAATGGTTGAGGAATAAGAAAGGCAATCCATGTGATAAAAATGAAAATTAGAAGACCACAAGTTGTGAAAAGCAAGATTCTCATTATTGTCCCAACATTAAATGTTTGGGCCTTTATATCATTTCTTTCATTAGTCATATCTTACATCCATAAAATCTCATTACAACCCTTGAGCATCCTCTTGGTAAATGAGTGTTGGCATAAAAGCCAATTAGAGTTGGGCATTGAAGAAAAATGGAGAAATAAGGTAAGGGAAGAAATCAAATTTTGAGTCTTTATCCTTTCATTCTAAACAAAAGAAATTTTTTTTCATCTTAAGACCTCATTACAAGCTTTTAAAAGACCTCATTGATGATTAGTTTGCTTGAACCATAAACTGGGGCAAAAATTTTCATGAAAAATTTTGGTTTTAAAAAAAATTAATGGAGGTCAAGTCTGACTCAAAGAAAACTCTTGTTTGTGTCAATTGCAACGCTCAAAAGGAATATCTTAGAATTCTCACACTGGGGCAAATTTTTCATTCTTCAAATTTGCAAGCAGTCATAAGCTTTTGCCTCTATGATCCTCTCCAATGCCTGACACTAGGGCAAATTTTGGTTACCCAAAATTCATTTCTTGCATAATTTTATCCTTGCTTTGTTTGCATAAATCAAGGGAGCATAAGCTTTGTCTCATCTAAATCATTTCTTCACATTTATGTCATTTCTTGATGCAAAACTCATTTCATTAATTTTTGTTAAATAAAATAAAAGTGGTTCTTATTGAGTTTGATATGACAAGCATTAAGAATTGAAGAATGACTTAAAGCAATACCATGATCTTTGCAAAGGAATAACATTGATGAAAATCCATGCAGGAAGTAGTCCTTTGGATTTGACCTAAACTGGGGCAAAATTTGATCGAGTAAATTTTTCATTGAGCAAGCAACTTGCATTCAATTTCTTTAATTTGAACATGGGATCCGATCCATCATTAAATTCCATCTCATTTTTGTGCTTTAACAAATCATTTAACTTTCCACAACATTTTTTGGGCCTTGACCCGCCATTTCAGTGTCATTTTAAGAATTCGTCATTCCCATCATTTTCTTGCATATCATGCATCTTGGTGTTTAAATCTTGTCAATTCTCAGGCTCGAATCCTGGTTTCAAATTTCTTGCCAATTTTCAGGCTTGAATCCTAGTTTTAAATTTTCATGCCAATTCCCAGGCTCGAATCCTGATTTTAAATTTTCATGTCAATTCCCAGGCTTGAATCCTGGTTTCATATTTCTTGCAAAACCCAGGCTCGAATCCTAGTTTCAAATTTCATCACAATTCTCATACTCAAATCTTGGTTTTAATGTTCTTGCCAATTCCCAGGCTCGAATCCTGATTTTAAATTTTCATGTCAATTCCCAGGCTCGAATCCTGGTTTCAAATTTCATCCCAATTCTCAGGCTCGAATCCTGATTTTAATGTTCTTGCCAATTCTCAAGCTCGAATCCTGTTTTTAAATTTTTGCTAATTCCCTGGCTCGAATCCTGATTTTAAATTTTTTGTCAATTCCTAGACTTGAATCTTGATTTTAAATTTTTGCTAATTCTCAGGCTCGAATCCTGGTTTCAAATTTCTTGCAAAACCCAGGCTCGAATCCTGGTTTCAAATTTCATCCCAATTCCCAGGCTCGAATCTTGGTTTTAATGTTCTTGCCAATCCTCAGGCTCAAATCTTGTTTTTAAATTTTTGCCAATTCTCAAGCTCGAATAATGATTTTAAATTTCTTGTCAATTCCCAGGTTTGAATCCTGGTTTTAAATTTTTTGCTAATTCTCATGTTCGAATCCTAATTTTAAATTTCTTGTCAATTTCCAGGCTCGAATCCTGGTTTTAAACTTTTTGCTAATTCTCGAATCTTGGTTTTAAATTTTCATGCCAATTCCCAGGCTCGAATCCTGGTTTTAAAGTTTTTTTTGCCAATTCCCAGGCTCGAACCTTGATTTTAAATTTATTGTCAATTTCTAGACTCGAATCCTTATTTTAAATTTATTGTCAATTCCTAGGCTCGAATCCTGATTTTAAATTTCTTGTCAATTTCCAAGCTCGAATCCTGGTTTCAAATTTCTTGCCAATTCTCAGGCTCAAATCCTAGTTTTAAATTTTCATGCCAATTCCCAAGCTCGAATCTTGGTTTTAAATTTTTGCGCCAATTCCAAGGTTTGAATCATGGTTTTAAATTTTTTGCTCGTTCTTGGGCTTGAATCTTGACTTTAAGTTTATTGTCAATTCTCAAGCACAAATTCTAGTGATAAATTTCATTTTCCATTGCTAGGCTCAAATCCTGGTTTTTCAAATTGAATCTTGGTCTTTGTAGATTTATTTATCTTTCGCATAATGAGTCACCTCAATTGATAACACTTTTCTTTTCCTCTATTTGAGACAAAATACTTGTCTACTATCTTTACATGTTTCCTACGTGNGGTTTTTCAAATTGAATCTTGGTCTTTGTAGATTTATTTATCTTTCGCATAATGAGTCACCTCAATTGATAACACTTTTCTTTTCCTCTATTTGAGACAAAATACTTGTCTACTATCTTTACATGTTTCCTACGTGAGGACTTGAAAGCTTCACTTCTCACGTCCTCCAAATAGCAAACATGTAAAGAGGTACAAATTGTAGACACCGTATTTTGTCCGGATCTTTTCATAATTTTTAAATATTTTTAAAGATTAAAAGAAAAAAAAAGAGAGAGGAATATAAATTCTAAATTTCTAATTTAGTGTTTTATTTTTTGTTTAGCCTTTTATGTTTAAGAAACCCTAAGCCCAATAGTCTCAATCTCATTAAAATAACTTGTCCAAGCCTAATTACTTATTAGTGTTAGCCCTTTTTTTTTAGCCCAAATATTTTGATCTAAGTGGAGCACCCAAACCCAAAACCCATTTTTTGTTATGCTCCCTTTACAAGAGGAGAACCCTAGCCAATTGAAAGAAAAAAAAAAAAAACATATTTCATTCTTGAATTATTTCATCTCCTCCTCTCCTTTCCTTCTTGATCTTTTTCTCATATTCTCCATTAAATCTTTAATTCCTAAGACCTCATTCCATTTTTCTAACTTCTTATAGTTGATTTTGATCATTATTCACCTCCTTCACACTTTTTCATCAACTTGGATAAGGCAAGGCTGCACCTATTGGGAGAAATTGAAGCTTGAACCTAAGGGTTTGTATGGATTTTTGAAAGTTGAAGGGCTATCCACTTTGATTCTTGACACTAGAAGGCTTCAATTGGGTAATGGTTTTCTTCCACTTCTTAATTTCTTGAACTCGTATATAATTTTGCAGCTACATTTTTTTGGTGCTTAGAAGCTTGATTATGCATGTTTCTAATTGAAATTAGCTTCTTGGATGATTATAATATGACATAAAAGCATGTTCACATGTATTTTTATTGATTTGGAATGACTTTAAGGATTTTTTAACAGTGATTTTGAATATTGATTGTGCATTTAAGGTGTTTGATAAAATGCATGTGTGATGTTATGCTTGAATTTGACTTGGCTTCTAATGTGTTATGTCTTTTATTTAGCTATTGAGATTATGACATGAATTGAGTGCCTTAGATTCATTATTTGAGTATGTATTGCATCATGATTTATTCATACTTTGCATTGGAGCATAATTTCTAAATTCTGCCCAGCATTGACCTTTGTGTGATGTTTCATACATAACTCAAGATATACACAACATTTTCATGAGATTTTACTTTTGTTAGAAGCCTAAGATGCGTGTCTTCAATGTATATTTGTTTCAGACTTTTTGCATGTGTAGTTTACTGCCAGTTCAAGTTTAAACATAGCTGCCTAATGTTACACTGACACTGATACCCTATCCCTGGCAATGTTCGGTGTTTTATTTTTTTCTGAAGTTGTACAGCTCCATTTTACGTGGTTCTTATCTCATTAGAACCGTAAGATGTGTAGCTTCAATTTGTGAAATTTTTATATTTTTTTCATGTGTAGTTTACTGCCAGTTCGAGTTTGAACTTAGCTGCTCAAGGTTGCACTCACACTGATGCCTTATCTTTGGCAGTGTTTGGTGTTTCATTTGTTTCTGAAGTTGTACAGCTTCATTTTACGTGGTTCTTATCTCATTAGAACTGTAAGATGTGTAGCTTTAATGTATGCAATTTTAGATTTTTTACATGTGTAGTTTACTGCCAGTTCGAGTTTGAACATAGCTGTCTAATGTTACATTGACACTATGCCCTATCTCTGGCAGTGTTCGGTGTTTCATTTGTTTCCAAAGTTGTACAGCTCCATTTTACGTGGTTCTTATCTCATTAGAACCGTAAGATGTGTAGCTTCAACGTATGTAATTTTTAGATTTTTTGCATGTGTAATTTATTTCCAGTTCGAGTTGGAATATAGCTACTTAATGTTACACTGACACTGATGCCCTATCCCTGGCAGTGTTTGGTGTTTCATTTGTTTCTGAAGTTGTATAGCTCTATTTTATGTGGTTCTTATCTCATTAGAACCGTAAGATGTATAGCTTCAATGTATGCAATTTTTAAATTTTTTTTCATGTGTAATTTACTGCCAATTCGAGTTGGAACATAGTTGCCTAATGTTACACTAACAC
>QAOA01007208.1:0-11319 GCA_003255065.1 Cercis canadensis | reverse complement strand
TTTAACAGTTAATGGCATTGTAAAAGGAAAAGTACTAAACTTTAGGTGGATTCTACATCGATTTTACTCGCAAAAACTAATGTGGCTGTATAAATGCCTTTGATGAAGTATCTGTGAAAACATTGCTAATTCTAAAACTAAACGAATTTTTTGAAATCCAAAATAGTTCATTTTTTGAGGTAGCTAATTGTTACAAATATCTAGCTGTGACCTTTAGATCAATGTTATAAATCAAATTATTCTTCAAGAAAACAGGTTGCAAGAATTCGAATTATCTGAAAATATTTGAAAAGAGGAGACATACCGAGTGATCATGACCCTCAATCTTTATTATTATTTTTCACTTTGTAAGCCTAATCCTGATTTTGGCAAGTACTACAATGTCGGTCTTTGTCAATCTTTCCCAATATCTATGCGAAATTGCTAATTGGTAACTTTTTATGAAAATTTTTTCAGCACCTTTGTTTATTCCAAAATAAAAACTAAAAAAATTTCTGTAATATATTTCACATACTCTTCATTGCCATGCCAAATTAGAATAGACACTTCCTTTCCGTGTTTTGAGCACAATTGTTTCTGTAATTATGCTTTATATATATAATTGCATTTAGGAAACACCCCAAGTCAATTGAGTTGGTTTTCTTAAACAATAATTGGTAAAGACTACATTTGGATTTTTTCTTTTTTTTCATCCTACTTCAATTTCTATATACTCATGATTGTTACCAATAATATTTGCAAATATCACTTTTCTTCTACTTACTATTGAAGATTGTTTTACGCTTCTCCTTTTCGAATTAAATTCAAAACATTTCTAACATATTGCTATTATTATTATCAGTATATTTGTTATTCTAAATTAAAATTTTCAAACTTGCTTTTGTGCTGAATTATAAGAAACCTTACTAAGGAGATTGTTGATCTTCCACTCATTTGACAATTCTCTTAGTTGTCATTTGTTGATTGGTTGTATTTGAATCTGATGAGTTAGTTTTGTGTCCATCCAAGAGAATCTCAATTTTGGCTGTTTAGCGTTTTCCAAATTATTTTGGGAGATCCTTGAAATAGCTGTACTTCTGTAATTAATTGGTCGATTTAAACTTGAAGTTGTCATACAAATTAATTAGTTTAATATCGATCTACTGTCAATATAAAATTCTATATCCAATTATTAAATAAGAAGTGTTATTTTGTTTTGGTAAACTTTAATTATTTTTCTTAAACATAGCAGAACATGGTTTGATAAAAGTGTAAAACTCTTTTTCTATTTGAATAAAGGTGTAAAGGGCTAACACTATTGGTGGTCAAAATTAAATCCGACTATCAATAGATCAAAATTAAATTCTAACTTTATCAGATGAAACCTTAGATGAAATACATGACTTTGGATAACTGCTATCAATGGGTGATATTATTGCCTGAATGGTCACATGCCTATTTCGCCAAAAACATAAACGTCTTCTTTGTTAAAATAAAAAGAGGACAATAGATATTGAAGAATTTTATGAATATTTATCGCATTATAGAATACTTTCAGGATAAAAGAGGAATTTAATTTTTTATTCATTGAAAATATTAATACATTTCATGGTGATTGAACTATCCAATGCCATGTATTAAAACACTGCTAAAACTTTTTATTGTAAAAAAAAAAAAAGTGGTTACTTTAACGATGAAGCAATTCTTATTTAGTGATAGTATATAGTGTTTGGTCTAGTCATCTCTTTTTTTTTTAAATTAAATATGCTCAATTTTAATTACAATTGTTATTATCTATAAGAAAAAACAAAAATACAGTGGCAGAGCCACATACTCCTGAGCGTGGGAAATTGCCCACTCCGACCCCAACAAATACTCTCTTTTATAGAGTAGTTTTCTTGACAATTATAGTAGTTGTAGTTTATTATGACACCCCATTAGAATTATCCATGCCCCATCTATAGACCAGTTTAATGGCTAGTTCCACATAAAATGCATAAATAGCACAATGCAAGAAAACGTGCCGGAAAATGGTTAAATTATATATATATATATATATATATATATATATCTCTCTCTCTCTCTCTCTCTATGTGTGTGTGTGTGTGTGTGATTTATTTAGTGAAAAATGGTTAAGTTAAGAACTATCCAAATTTCCTTTCACCTATGGGCCATGATCTTAGATAATTCCAGTGTCCATCTTTCCAAAGTAATGGAATTTGAAAGTTCAAATATATGTGATTGCATATTTTTTATTGAAAAATAGTAATGATATTGCATTTGGCTTAGGACAGTGTAGAAACAATGAATAAGATAGAGATATATGTTTGCAAGCATTGACTTCATGAGAACCATTATATATAATACAATTATCTTGCTTTTGTGCTGAATTACAGGAAACCTTCCAAAGGAGATTGCTAATCTTCCACAGCTAAAGATAATCAGTCTTGCATATAATCAGCTGTCCGGTATGATTTTTACTGCTTCTAGACCTTTATTTTTTGTCTCAAATTTATGAATCCAATCGACTTGTGAGTTAAGAATTATCCGAATTTCCATTCCACTAACCATTTTTTTTTTTGGGTCATGAACTTAGATAATTCCATTGTCTATCTTTCCAAAATAATCAGATTTGAAAGTTCAAATATATGTGATTGCATATTTTTTATTGAGAAATAGTAATGATATTGCATTTGGCCTGAGACAGTGAAGAAACAATAAATAAGATAGAGATATGTGTTTGCAAGCATTGACTTCATGAGAACCAATATAATACAAGTATCATATGAAATTTCCAACTTCATTCCTCAGTTTTTCTTAGACTCATTCAGCCTACCACTAAACACGGAGAAATTGTTCTTTTGTGTCCCTGTTTTGGTCTTCTAACTGCATTGCTTAGCTACAGTATTACCAACTCACCACTGCTGAATCGGCACTTCTGCTTTTAAAGCCTCAATCAATTTAGACTCCTAAGACTTTTTGACTAAAAATTGGTGTTACTTATGGTAACTAGCATAACAATGTCCAGGTCTTGAATTTTACCAAACCACATCCCAACAGCTAGGAAATCTTACTTTCCTTGTTCATCTTGACATTCATAACAATAGCTTCTATGGTCAGCTGCCACAAGAGTTAATCCAATTGTGTCAATTAAATCTGTTCAACTTGGGCTACAATTCAGTGGAGAAATTTCCAACTTGATAGGCAGCTACGATTCAGTGCAGAGCTTGGATTAGAGATACAATTTCATCCAAAAAACTATTTCACCTAAGCTTGGTCAACTTTCAAACTAGAAGAGTTTACGTCTTGCACATAACAAACTTAATAATGAAATTAAATTAAAATTTTGGGCAAATGAAATAAAATTATATAAAATCTATTAGAGTCAACATGATTATTAATTTTTTTCACTCTTTGTAAACCTGATCCTAAGTCTTTTTTTNTTTTTTTTTTTTTTTATAAATGTATATATAAGTCAACGTGATTTATTAACTAGGGTTGTTATTCTATTAAAATAAATTATTTCGTTATCCATTCTCGCAATTCATTAAATATGAATTTGGTGCTTGTGGGCTTCTGTAAGGGCTGATTTGAGGAAGTTGTTTAACCGGAAAATGATAGTTTTATTTTTAATTATTTTATCAACCTGTTTTCACTCTTTTTATGAAACAAGAAAGATTGAAGTCAATCAATTTTATGTCTTTTTGTAATCCATTATTTTACTCAGTATTAATAAAATAATTTCATTCATATTTTCTATTTGTGCAACTCTACCCATTTTTTTTTTTTATATATATTTACATTTAGGAAACACCCAAGTCAATTGAGTTGGTTTTCCTATACAATAATTGGTTATAACAATGACAGTGACTATAGTTAGCTACAATATAATTCCATCCTAAAGAGTACAACATTTGAAACAAGAAAGATTGATGTCAATCAATTTTATGTCCTTTTGTAATCCATCATTTTACTCAGTATTAATAAAATAATTTCATTCATATTTTCTATTTGTTCAACTCTACCCATTTTTTTTTTTAATATATTTGCATTTAGGAAACACCCAAATCAATTGAGTTGGTTTTCTTATACAAGAATTGGTTATAACTATGACAGTGACTATAGTTAGCTACAATATAATTCCATCCTAAAGAGTACAACATTTAAGTATGAAAATTATTCATGGCCCTATAGTTTAGTTTCCATACAATTTCGATAGTTTAAGTGTTTCATGCAAGAAAAGTAAGCAAAGAATATTTAAGTCAAGAGAGGAAACAAGTAGTAGCTGAATATTAGTACACTATAGCAAATTAATGATTGCATATAGGTATTCATAGTCCTATTTAAAAAGATGAACTTCTATAATCCTTTTTAAGATCTTCTATTTCAGAGTGGTTGGCTTCAAGTCAAATAAATTGTATGCTAGTCTCCCAAAAAAAAAAAATGCTGTCACCTTTCTCATATAGAAAATATTTATTTACAAGAGAACAAATTTAGGGGAATTATTCTTAAATCAATCACTAACTACATATTGATGAAAGAATTATTTTGGCTCACAACTCTTTCATAGGTATGCTCTATTTGGTCATCTATGACTACAGATTTATTAATAGCATCTCTGTCTATTTATTTATTTTCATTAAAAAATATTTAATTTTTAATGATCTTTCTACTCTTTTAAATAATGTAATTGATTACGATCCAGCACTTTTATTCTATAAACTTATGTAAAAAGTTTCAGTTCAAAACTTCTCATTTATGTTATTTTTAACTTTTCTTAGTAAAATAAATCGAAAAGTCAACATTTATGCTGTTTGGTTTCTTTTAGCTTATCAATGAATCAAAATAAAATCCTAATCATAAAACGATATGCTCTTGCAATGCTTTTTACTGACATTGCAAAAGTAAAAGTACTAAACTTCACGTGAATTTTCAATGCATTTTAGTATAAAAAACTGATTTGGCTATATAAAAGCCTTTGATGAATTTTGTGGTAGTATCCATATTCTTTGATTCAACTGTTCNAAAAGTAAAAGTACTAAACTTCACGTGAATTTTCAATGCATTTTAGTATAAAAAACTGATTTGGCTGTATAAAAGCCTTTGATGAATTTTGTGGTAGTATCCATATTCTTTGATTCAACTGTTCAAGTTAATTCTGTTATGTAATTATGTGTGAAGACCTTGCTAAATAGTAGAGTCTTTTTATAAAACTTAATAGATTTTTTAAAATCAAAATAGTTCCTTTTTGAGATATCCAATTATTACAAATATCTATTTATTGTTAAGCAATCACAACACGTGGCATTATTGGATAATGTTAGACTAATTAGCAGTGATTAGATTAGTTGGTTAGTTAGGACAAGTGTCTATAGTTCTGTTATTCAGTTATGCCACATCAACAAGTTAGTTTTGNGTCTATAGTTCTGTTATTCAGTTATGCCACATTAACAAGTTAGTTCTGAATGGTGTAATTATATCTTTTTATTACTTCCATATATAAATGGATATTACTGTACTGAATCAATTAACAAAAATCACAATTCAGTTTTCTCTTTCTTGTTACTCTTTCTTCTCTCCCTCTTCTCTATTTTCTTTGATTCTTCTCTATTTAGTCTCCTTATCCTCTTTTCCACGATTTAAATTGCTTGCAATTGCTATTTATCTATAGAACAAAAAAAAATAAAAAATATAGTGACGGAGCCGCATACTCATGAGGCAATTGCCCACACTCACCCCAACAAATTGTCTTTTCATAGAGTAGTTTTCTAGCCAGTTATAGTACTTGTAGTTTATTATAACACCCCATTAGCATTATCCATGTCCCATCTATAGACCAATTTGATGGCTAGTTGGGAATGGGGATCTTAACATGGAATTTTCTATTTTCTATTTTCATTTTTTTTTTAATGTTTTGCATAGATAGATAGAACTAAACTTTCTAGCTAAAGATATAGGGAATTAGAATTTAAACTTAATAATGAAATAATATTAAAATTTTGGAATTATATAAAATGATAAGAGTCAACATGATTATTAATTTTTCCACTCTTGGTAAACCAGATCCTAAGTCTTTTCTTTCATAAATTTATATATAAAATCTATATCTCAACATGATTTATTAACTAGGGTTGTTATTCTATTAAAATAAATTATTTCGTTATACATTCTTGCAGTTCAATAAATATGAACTTTGTGCTCGCAGCCTTCCAGAAGTGGCTGATTTAAGGAAGTTGTTTCTATTTTTCTCAACGGAAAATGACAGTTTTTATTTTTAATTATTTTATCAACCTTTCTTCACTCTTTTTATGAAACAAGAAAGATTGATGTCAATCAATTTTACGTCCTTTTGTAATACATCATTTTACTCAGTATTAATAAAATAATTTAATTCATTTTTTTTTCTGTTTGTGTCTCTCAATCCATTTTTATTTTATTTTTATATTTGCATTTAGAAAATTCAATTGAGTTAGTTTTCTTAAACAATAATTGGTGAAGACTATGACAGTGACTATAGTTTGCTACAATATAATTCCATCCTAAAGAGTACAACATTTCTATAGGTAGGTGTAACAATTATTTCTTACAATTAATACAGATAATAAAGATGTTTAGAATTTATGTAAGAATATTCTTGTGGATAAGTTCACTTCCCCAAGCCCCAATTCTCAGGAGGTTCATTCCACTCGGCCAGCAAAGTATCACTCCCTCTAGAGCCTACAAGAGCAGTCCAATCGGTTATTTTATTTTTTATTTGATTTTGTGATGATTCCATCTAGAGCCTAGCAAGAGATCTGTACTTTTCTTCAGCACATGTAATCTTACATGTCCGCTTCAATTATATTTATATTTTTCCTTTTTTGCATCCTACTTCAGTTTGTATAAACTCATGATCGTTTTTAATAATTTTAGCAAAGATCACTTTTCTTCGACTTACAGTTGAAGATTGTTTTACGCTTCTCCTTTTCGAATTGAATTCAAAAAATTTCTAACATATTATTATTATTATTATTATTATNTATCAATATATTTGTTATTCTAAATCAAAATTTTTAATATTGATTTTGTGCTGAATTATAGGAAACCTTCCTAAAGAGATTGGTGATCTTCCACAACTGAGAAAAATCTATCTTGAAGAGAATCATCTCTCCGGTTCCATTCCATTGACATTCTTTCCTAAGGAGATTGGTGATCTTCTGCAATGAGAGAATAATCTCTCCGGTTCCATTCCATTGACATTCTTCAATAATTCAATGTTGCAGAAGATTAGTCTTGGTAATAATAGATTCAGGAAAGGAAACATACCAAGTGACATTGGAAACTTGACCAGTCTTCAGATTTTGGATCTTCATAACTGCAATTTGGAAGGTATGATTTTATGCCATTTTGTAATCCGTCATTTTACTCAATATTAACAAAATCATTTCATTTATTTTTTTAATTTGTGCTTCTCAACCCATTGCATTCACAAAACACCCCAAGTCAATTGAGTTGATTTTCATAAACAAGAATTGTTATGACTAGGACCGTAACTATTCCATCCTAAAGAGTCAATTGTTACCTACAATATAATTCCATTCTAAACAGTACAACATTTCTGTATGAAAATTATTCAAGGTCCTACAGTTTAGCTCCCATGATATTTCTTTAGTTTAAGTGTTTTGGTTCTAGAAAAGTAACCAAAGAATATTAAAGTCAAGAGAGGAAACAAGTACTAGCTAAATATTAGTATACTATATCTAATTAATGATTGCATTTTCGTATTGATAATTCTATTTAGAAACTCTTTAACAAAGGTGAACTTCTATAATTTTTTTATAACATCTTTTCTTTGAGAGTGGTTAGCTTCAAGTCAAATAAATTGCATGGTAGTCTCCCACAAAAAATATATTGTTAGCTTTTTTGTATAGATAAAAGAACTATTTAGGCTTACAATTGTTTCATAGGTATGCTCTATTGGATCAGCTAGGACTACGTACATAGAAAATAATAGCATAGATCCTCCATCTATTTATTTATTGTTCATTAAAAGATATTTTAATGATCTTTCTATCATTTTACAAATATTTTAATGATCAGATTAGAAGAAAAAAAAAATATCGCACAAGAGATAGGCCATCACCTCTTCATTTAATTAATTTAGTGCGTAGTTTAAACATTCCTTTGATTAATTATAAGGGTTTAAATTTGATAGACTGTAGTGTAAATCTGTTTTACATTATCATCCAATAATATATTGTCACATCATTAAAATAATTAAAGTCTTTTACCAAAATTTAACAGTTAATGGCATTGCAAAAGAAAAAGTACTAAACTTCAGGTGGATTCTACATTGATTTTACTCACAAAAACTAATGTGGCTGTATAAAAGCCTTTGATGAAGTATCTGTGAAAACATTGCTAATTATAAAACTAAACAAATTTTTTGAAATCCAAAATAGTTCATTTTTTGAGGTAGCTAATTATTACAAATATCTAGCTATGACCTTTAGATCAATGTTATAAATCAAATTATTCTTCAAGAAAACAGGTTGCAAGAATTCGAATTATCTAAAAATATTTGAAAAGAGGAGACATAACGAGTGATCATGACCCTCAATCTTTATTATTATTTTTCACTTTGTAAGTTTGATCATGATTTTGGCAAGTACTACAATGTCTGTCTTTGTCAATCTTTCCCAATATCTATGCGAAATTGCTAATTGGTAACTTTTTATGAGAATTCTTTCAGCACCTTTGTTTATTCCAAAATAAAAAAATTTCTGTAATATATTTCACACACTATTCATTGCCATGCCAAATTACAATAGACACTTCCTTTCCTTGTTTTGAGCACAATTGTTTCTGTAATTATGCTTTATATATATAATTGCATTTAGGAAACACCCCAAGTCAATTGAGTTGGTTTTCTTAAACAATAATTTGTAAAGACTACATTTGGATTTTTTCTTTTTTTCATCCTACTTCAATTTCTATATACTCATGATCGTTACCAATAATATATATATATATATATATATATATATGTATGTATGTATGTATATTGTTCTCTTTCTCTCTTGCTCATTTATGCTTGGTTTGTCATTCCAGGTTCTATACCAAAAGAGATAGGCAATCTTGATAAGCTTGAGCAATTAATTTTGGGATTTAACCAATTGAGTCAATCCATCCATTCGAATATTTTCAATATCTCAACTTTGAAGTACTTGTATTTGGCATTCAATTCCCTTTCTGGAAGTCTTCCATCAGATTTGGGATGTGGCCTGCCCAACCTAGAAGAATTGCACATGCATTGGAACAAACTCCTTGGAAATATTTCATATAGTATATCCAATGCTTCTAAGCTTATCAAAATCAGTTTGCAGGGAAACAAATTCAGTGGAGTTGTACCTAATACATTTGGGAATTTAAGAGAACTCCAGCAGCTCCTTATATATAACAACAATTTCACAGTTGATGCCTCCAGTCCCGAATTGAACTTTCTAACTTCTTTGGCAAATTGTAGACATTTGAAAGTTCTAGATATATCAGAGAATCCTTTGCATACAGAACTTCCTAAGTCAATTGGAAATCTCTCCAATTCTCTGCAATATTTTGATGCTGGGTTCTGCAGATTTCATGGCAATATTCCTTTAGACATAGGAAATCTCAGCAACTTGTATGATTTAGTCCTAGACGGTAATGATTTAAATGGACCAATTCCAGCTACAATCAAAGAGTTACGGGAACTTCAAGGGTTGAGTCTTGCTGACAACGGGCTGCAGGGCTATGTCATTGATGAGCTTTGTGAAATTAGAAGTTTGAGTGAGTTGTATCTAGGTGGAAATTATTTGTCTGGGGTGATTCCAAAATGCTTGGGAAATCTTACTTCTTTGAGAATCCTTGACTTGAAGTCTAACAAAATGAATTTTGAGATACAGTACTCTTCTCTTTGGAGTCTCAAGGACATATTGCAAGTAGACTTATCTTCCAATGCATTAACTGGAATTCTTCCAATTGAGATCCAGGATTTGAAAGTTATGATACTATTAGATCTATCAAGAAATCAGATTTCAGGCAACATTCCTACAGCTATTGGAAGCTTGCAAAATTTGCAAAATCTCTCCTTAGCACACAACAAATTGCAAGGGCCTATTCCTGATTCACTTGGCAAATTGATAAGCTTAAAATTGCTGGACTTTTCCCAAAATGATTTATCTGGTGAGATTCCAAAATCCTTGGAGTCACTTCAAGATCTTAAATATATCAATTTTTCTTACAATAGATTAGAAGGAGAGATTCCTAGTGGTGGACCATTCATAAATTTCATAGCCCAATCTTTCATGCATAATGAAGCACTTTGTGGCAAGTCAAGCCTACAAGTTCCACCATGCCCTGATAAAGAACATAGGCATACGATAAGTACAAAGTTCCTTTTGATCAAAATAATATTTCCCATAGTTTTGTCAGCCATTTTGGTAGCTTCATGCATAGTCCTTCTCCTATGTAAGAGAAAAAGTGTTGGTACCCAACTTGAAAGAGATTTACCAATGTTAGGAGCACCAAGAAGGATTTCCTATTATGAACTTGAACAAGCAACTGATGGATTTGATGAGAGTCATTTACTTGGAAAGGGCAGTTTTGGTACAGTGTATAAAGGGATACTTTCTAATGGGATGATGGTTGCAATAAAAGTAATCAATTCAGACTTGGAAGTGACATCCAAGAGCTTTGATACAGAATGTAATGCACTACGCAATCTACGTCATCGGAATCTCATTAGGATCATCAGTAGTTGTTCAAATGTTGATTTCAAATCTTTGATAATGGAATTCATGCCGAATGGAAGTGTTGATAAATGGTTGCACTCTCCTGAATATTGTCTAGATTTCTTGCAAAGGTTGAATATAATGATAGATGTGGCATCTGCATTGGAATATCTCCATCATGGTTCTTCAACACCAGTGATTCATTGTGATGTAAAGCCTACTAATGTCTTGTTGGATGTAGATATGGTTGCTCATGTCAGTGACTTTGGCATTGCCAAACTTTTAGATGAAGGACAATCGAAAAAATATACCGGGACATTGGCTACACTAGGTTACATTGCACCAGGTTATTTCTAATCTCTTACAAACTTCTTTTATAGTTATTGCTTGTATCATATGACATATATACCTCTGTGAAGGATTTGTTTTTAAGAACCACAATAATACTCTATTCCCATAAGGCTAGATCATTTTCTTCTAATCTTCCCTTTTTTGTGACTCCTCAATTGTCCAATCTACTTATTTACTTGGCCTTACCCAACCTATCCCTTTGGTTAAGTTTTGATGATTTCTCATTTGATTTTTCTTCCCA
>QAOA01007200.1:0-17363 GCA_003255065.1 Cercis canadensis | reverse complement strand
TTGTCCAGCAGCATTGTTCAAAACTCCAACTCTCTAAAGCACCCCAATTATAGCTTGCTGATATTGTCTTTTTCTACCTATACATCTTTTACCTTGAGCTCCAAGAGATGCCTCCTTAGAAAACCTATCAACTCTGCACTGCCTTCCTCATCTTCTCCAATGGTTAGTGTGTGTCGTTTCCTTGTACTTCATGTTTTTCAAACTTATCAAATGTTCTAGCTAGCAATAAATTACATTCTAAAATAGTGCTTGAGACTACTATCAAGGCCATTTGGGTTTAGCTAAAACTAAAAGGGATGCTTAAGTTAATTAAGACTAAATAGTGCCAACGGTTCTTTGGTCTATTAATTAACTACAAGTCTACAACCATGCTTCTAGTATCCGAAGGAAAGAACATAAACAAGTATAATATGTTACAACCATTAACAAGTACAACACTTGTATTCCATGTGATGGTGGTAAGCTTAGCTTGTAACTATAGTTGTTCATGTTAAGGATCATCTCTTTTCCCAAAAGAAACAAGCAGCTCCTTTTTAAAAAAAATAAATAAAATTAGGTTGGCATGGAACCTTAAAAGAAAAAAAGTAACACAAGCTTTTGGGTGTTAGCTGACAGCCACCCATCAAGATGCCAATACCAAGAAAAGAAACAAAACAAGTACCAGAGACAAGAAAGAGAGACATATATACCTAGACGATCCTCACTCAAAAACTACAAAGAGGTTTATGGGGAAGATCCTCAGCAACAACTGCAACCATTTTTTCCAATGTTTGTAGCTTAGATTTTAACGGAAGTTTTTCATGTTAAGGATAATCTTTTCCAAATTGAACAAGCAGCTCCTTTGAAAAAAATATAGGTTCGCTTGGAACGTTAAAAGAAAAATTAACACAAGCTTTTGGGTGTTAGCTGATAGTTTTGCCAAACATCAAGATGCCAATACCGGAAAAAGAAATTGTAATGGACCATCCTAAAGGCCCAAAAATAGGACAAAAGGCCCAATATACAAGGGGCCCATTTCATAATTAAAGATGATAGGCGACCCAGTAGCCCATTACGCGACCCGGTAGCCCATTGTGCGACCCGCCAGCTCGCCCCGGGCAAACCGCCAGAAGACCCAAATTTCTCCTATAAATAGCCCCTGCTATCAAAGGTATGGGGATCGGAAAACCTGCTTAAATTACACTATCGGGTCAGAACGAACTAACTTAATCTTCAGAGCCCGAAAATAAGAGTCCAGCCCCCATTTTCCTTATTTCAGGAGATCTCGGTCCTCACCGACTCTATAGCACACCAACTTGAAGATATACTCACCTCGGAATTCAACAAGCTCGGACTTGCCGACCTCAACATATCATCATCTCAGAACTTATCTACCTCGGAGGTCTCCACCTTCATCGAAGACCCTTTGAAGTTCCGCCTGACGTACCCCGACCTTCGACTTAGGCATCGTCATTTGGCGCTGTCTGTGGGAAGTGAAGTTTTCTCCCAACACCTACAAATCTCATTGGTTGATCCTGAGTTCGGCATTATGGGTACGAACGCCCCCCCAACTCCCAGCATTTCACCTCCTCTTGTCAGGGAAGGCCAGACCACGCCCCCCAGGGACAAACAGCCTGCGGGCCACTTGGAGACTATTTGCGAAACTCCCCTGGAAGAATCCTGCCCTGAGCAAATTGGCGATACTCTGCAATACCTTCTACGAGAAATCCAAACTCTGAAACGCGAAAGAGTGGAAGATAAGGCTGAAATAGCGGAATTTAAGAAAAAACAGGATTCCTCTAGGAATCGACAAACAGAGGACACACCGCTCTACCAGCCATCTACCGAGATGATAGGTAGCGAGTCAAATTTCGTAAATAGCCGACCAGGAATACGCCGAAGTGGCCCTGAAACCTCATTTCAACCACATAGGGAAAATCCTCCTTACTCCGAAGCTCCCCCGCATTCTCTCAGGGAAGCCTTGAAAAAATAGGAGAGTAGGCCGACATCCGTTCACTCAGCCTATAATGGACTATCAAGTACCAACCGGTTTCCGATTGCCCCAGCTCAAGCCTTTTAATGGCTCATCCGATCCAAGGGAGCATTTAGAAAACTTTAACTCTATCATGCTCCTAACCGGATCAGCAGATGAGGTCATGTGTCGGGCTTTCCCCACTACCTTACGTCGGGCAGCCCTTCAATGGTTCTCAAATCTCCCCCCAAACTAGCATCACCAGCTTCAGTCAGATGTCCGAACTCCTGGTAGCCCGCTTTTCCACCAGCGTAACTCATCAACGCTCATCTGCCATATTAGCCATCCTCAAACAAGGGGAAGCATAATCTCTAAAAGACTACATGAATCATTATACCAAGCTCTCTTTGCAAATTCGAGACTTGACCGATTCAGTAGCAATGCACGCCATCCAGGCAGGACTCCACCCTGGCCTACTTCACGAAAGACTAACCCTCGACCCTCTTGAAAGCTTGTCCGAGCTCCTAACCATGACCTCCAAACACATAAACCTAGAAGAAATACTAGGAGAATCAAAGAAAAATAAAAAAGATAAAAAACCAACAGAAGATCGCAAATTAGGTCGACGAGACAAATCCCCTATCCGTCCTCGTTTCGAATCTTTTACCCCTTTCAATCAATCTAAAACTCGGGTACTTGAGGAGATATGTCAAACAAAGTTAGCCCAATTCCCACAGCCAAAGGGGGACGTCGGTGCGAATAAAGAAAAATATTGTGCTTTTCACTAGGGCCGCGGCCATTGTACCGACGATTGCAAGCATCTCCGTAACCTTATTGAGGATCTGATCCGAAAGGGATATCTGCAAAAGTTCCGGGCTGAAGTTCCAATCTCGGTCCCCAAACCACAAAGCAGGGATAGTCAATATTCATCAAGATCTCCTCAGAAGAATCCTAATACAAGTCGAAGCAGACGTAGAAGCCGATCTCCACCGCGCCGGCAAAGCACCCCGCAAGATGATCCAAGGCGTAATGCCACAGGCACCATAAACACAATTGCAGGAAGTTTCGAAGGTGGCGGAATATCCAAATCCTCTCAAAAAAGACATGAGCGAGCCGCAGCTCGTCATAAGAAAGAAGTTTTCAACACCTCCACTACAGCTCAGAAAAATCGAAAAGTCACGGTTATCTCCTTTTCGGACAATGATTACGCTAGCATCGACCGAGAGCATGACGATCCCGTGGTCATATCTTGTTTCGTAGCAAACTATGAAGTCCGAAAGGTTTTGGTCGACCAAGGAAGCTCGGCTGATATTCTTTTTTACCGAACATTCCATAAGTTCGGTATCCCACAGTCAGATTTAGTATTTTACCCTGGGACTCTCATTGGATTCTCAAGAGCACAGGTAGAAGTTAAAGGCACCATTGCTCTTCGGGTCACCATAAGGGAGTATCCCGACCTTGCCAATGCGACAGTCAGATTCCTAGTAGTAGACTGCCCATCAGCATACAATGTCATTCTCGGCCGACCATCTCTCAATTGCTTGGAAGCTATAGTCTCAACAAAACACCTCCTGCTCAAATTCCTGACGACACTAGGAAAAGTCGGTCAGGCTAGGGGAGACCAACTCCTGGGCAGAACATGTTACAACATAAGTCTTATCATAGACTATTCTCGACCTCCGGCCCATCTAGTAGCCAATCAAATCGGAACAAGTGCACAAACCCCTATTCAAGAACTCGACAACAGAGAATCAAAAGTTGAGCTTCGGCCCGCGCCGCAAGCGGATCTAAAACCTTTTCAGGTAGGGGACAATCAAGGTCAGACAATCCAAATAGGGTCCAGCATAACTCCCGAAAAAGTCAAGAAACTCACCGACCTCCTAGCTGCCAACACCGACCTGTTCGCATGGACAGCTTCAGACATACCAGGTATTGACCCAAAATTTATCTGCCGTAAGCTTGCTATAAATGCAAATGCTAAACATGTCTCCCAGAAAAAACGAATTGTTGGCCCTAAGAAGCATGAAGCTCCTTGATGCTGGATTCATAAGAGAAATACCCTACGCGACTTGGCTTTCAAACGTGGTAATGGTCAAAAAACCAAATGGCAAATGGCGAATGTGCGTGGATTTCTCCGACCTCAATAAAGTTTGCCCCAAGGACCCATATCTGCTCCCTAGCATTGACAAACTCGTCGACGAGGCATCAGGATATAAACTTTTAAGTTTCATGGATGCATACTCCGGGTACAACCAAATCAAAATGCATCCCGACGACAAGGAGGAAACGGCATTCATCAGCGAGAAAGCTATATACTACTACACAGTAATGCCATTTGGTTTAAAAAATGCAGGAGCAACCTATCAAAGGCTGATAGATCGGGTTTTGAGAAAACAGATTGGTAGAAACGTCGAGGTTTATGTCGACGACATGCTTGTCAAATCTAATTCTGATGATCAACATATAATAGACCTAGAAGAAGCATTCACCGAACTCCGAAAACACAACATGCGGCTGAATCCTTCTAAGTGTGCCTTCGGCGTAAAGGCGGAAAAATTCCTCGGTTTCATGTTAACTCATAGGGGTATCGAGGCTAACCCCGATAAATGTAAAGCTATTATAAACATGGAGCCACCCAGAACCATCCATGAAGTCCAGAGACTATCTGGAAGAATTGCAGCTCTTTCCAGGTTCATGTCTAGATCGGCAGACAAAGCTCTCCCTTTCTTCAAAGCCCTCAAGAAAATCAAACACTTTCAATGGACGAAAGAGTGTCAGCAGGCTTTCAACCAACTAAAAGAATACTTGAGTTGCCCTCTCATTCTTTCTAAACCAAGGCAGGGGGAAACTTTATTCATATATTTAGCCAGCAGCGATCAAGCAGTAAGTTCGGCCCTAGTCCGAGAAGAAGCCAAATTACAATTTCCTATATACTACACCAGTCATGTCTTACAAGCTTCTGAGCTCAAATATCGTAAGATTGAAAAGCTAGCCTATGCTCTCCTCCTTTCAGCACGGCAGTTACGACCATATTTTCAGAATCACATCATAACTGTCCATACTGATCAACCAATCTGGCAGATACTTCAGAAACCCGACCTAGTAGGGCGAATGCTAGGATGGTCCGTGGAGCTCTCTGAACACACAATCACCTACGAAAGAATAGGGACTATCAAAGCCCAATCTCTCGCCGACTTTGTAGTTGAGCTCACTCGACCCGAAGCTCCTTATTTCGAGTAAGAAAAACCCTTCAAATGGACACTTTTGGTGGACGGATCTTTCAATCTCAAAGGAGGAGGGGCTGGAATAATGATAGAAGGGCCGGACGGCGTGGTAATCGAACAATCACTGCGTTTTGAATTTACAGTCTCCAACAATCAAGCAGATTATGAGGCGCTTATAGCCGGCCTACGTTTAACTCTGGAGCTCGGGGCCGAAATCCTCAAAATCCAAACCGACTCACAATTGGTCGCTAGCCAAATAAAAGGAGAATACCAAGCAAAAGGCCCACAAATGGCTAAATATTTGGACAAAGTCAAAATTTACCTCAATAAGCTTAAAACGGTCGAAATATACCACATCCCACGAGCGGAGAATACCCAAGCTGACATTCTTTCCAAGCTAGCCAGCAGTAAGAAACCCTGCCACAATCAGACCGTCATACAGGAAACTCTCCTTCATCCGAGTATCACCTACGATGAAATAACTTCCATAGGCATGGAGCGGTCATTTTGGATGTCCCCAATCATTCGTTACCTCCAGACAGGAGAGCTTCCTCATGAGAAAACCGAAGCTCGGAAACTACAGAAAATAGCGTGTAATTACTATTTAGAAAATGACATCTTGTACAAACGTGGATACAGAAAATTCACCTAGGAGTATGCCGACATCACATAGGAGCACGGTCCCTAGTAACCAAGGTCCTCCGATCTGGATATTATTGGCCAATAATGCGGGCCGACTCTTCCGAGCTTGTTCGAAAATGCGACAAATGTCAAAAAAATTCGCATATTCACCAACCACTGTCTTCCGACTTATTCACCACGGTCGAACCCTAGCCATTTTGCCGATGAGGTCTCGACCTCCTAGGCCCTTTCCCCATAGCAACCGGACAAAAGAAATACTTAATCATAGCAATAGATTATTTTTCTAAATGGATCGAGGCAGAGCCCTTGGCCAAAATCACGGCCAAAAATGCTAAAAAATTCCTTCAAATATTTATCATTTGCAGGTTCGGAATATCACACACAATAACCACGGACAACGGGACCCAGTTCACCGATCATGGATTCTAATCTTTTTGCGCGGATTTACAGGTAAAGCTGAACTTTACTTTGGTTGAACACCCTCAAGCTAATGGACAAGTTGAGACAGCAAATCGAATAATTTTAGAAGGGCTCAAGAAAAGGCTGAACCACACCAAAAGCGGATGGACGGAAAAACTCCCTTGGGTACTATGGTCATACCAAACAACCCTTCAGACCTTCACAAAAGAATCGCCCTACAAACTTACATATGGGGCTGAACCAATGATACCTGTAGAGGTCGGAGAGCCAAGCTTCAAAAGAGAGCATTTCGATACCGAGCAAAACCAACAGGCAATGTATACAAATCTAGAATTGCTCGACGAAGAAAGGGAAAAATTCAAAATCAAAATGTTGGCATACAAAGAAAGAATCACCCGATACTATAACACAAAAGTCCGAGCTAGGAATTTTCGATCAGGCGACCTTGTCCTCCGAAAAGCCTCTATCACAAGAAAACACCTCAATGAGGGCAAATTGGCCCCCAACTGGGAGGGCCCGTATAGAGTAGATGAATCCCTTGGAAAATGGGCGTATAAGCTCATAACTATGGAAGGGATTCCAATCCCCTGAACTTGGAATGTAAGTAATCTCCGCATATATGAAAATTAACATTTCCTTTCGAGTACAAACTGATCTCGATCAAAGTTTGTAAACTCCATCGCGAGTACAAACTGATCTCAATCAAAGTTTGTAAACTCCATCGCGAGTACAAACCGATCTCGATCAAAGTTTGTAAACTCCATCGCGAGTACAAACCGATCTCAATCAAAAGTGTGTAAACTCTATCGCGAGTACAAACCGATCTCAATCAAAAGTTTGTAAACTCCATCGCGAGTACAAACTGATCTCAATCAAAGTTTGTAAACTCCATCGCGAGTACAAACCGATCTCGATCAAAGTTTGTAAACTCCATCGCGAGTACAAACCGATCTCAATCAAAAGTGTGTAAACTCTATCGCGAGTACAAACCGATCTCAATCAAAAGTTTGTAAACTCCATCGCGAGTACAAACTGATCTCAATCAAAGTTTGTAAACTCCATCGCGAGTACAAACCGATCTCGATCAAAGTTTGTAAACTCTATCGCGAGTACAAACCGATCTCAATCAAAAGTGTATAAACTCTATCGCGAGTACAAACTGATCTCAATCAAAGTTTGTAAACTCCATCGCGAGTACAAACCAACGTCAATCAAAGTAAGTAAACTCCACGAGTGTGAAAAATAAGTGTTTACTCATTCTTAAAAGTTATTACTCGTTCAGTAGACCTGAGTTATTTAAACTTAGTATCTAAGCTGCAAATGTTCTCTAGGCTAAAATTTTTAGGAAATTATATCTCAAAATAGCCAATCTTATTCTTTCAACAAAACAAAATTCAGACGCAAAAGTCATAAAGGGCACCGTTCTCATTGAGCATTCAAAAATTCATACATGTACAATATCTAAAAATTCACTAAAATATTTACATTAATTCCCTCTTCTGTTCTGGATAAATCTCTTCCTTGCCATCGAAAGGGGTGTCATAATCCTCCAAAGACACTTCAAGCTTCAGAGTCGCATCATCACCCCCATCATCCTCTTCACCCTCACTCTCATCAACCAGCTGGCCGTCCTTGATCTTCTTAAAGTATGTCATCTGGTCTTCTTTAAGGTCGGGAAATTGCAGTTTCGCTTGGTTGGTGGCATGATCGAACCCTTCCTTGAAAGCAGCAGCATAATTCTGCCCTATTTGTAGCTTGGCACGCTCTCTCTGCCTTTGTTTTGACCGGCGAGCACGGTCAAGTCGGCGAGCCATCTTATTCCTTAACTCACCCTGCTGCTTCTACACTTCTTTGGCCACAGAGAGGGTGCGTTCAATTTCTTTGGTGCCAGCTCATGCCGCTCTTCCAGCTCCTGTATATCAAGACGGAGCTGCCTGTTCTCCGCCTCGACTTTGTCTCGAGCTTCAAGGGCCGGAGCTAATTGTTGAACTTCAAGGCTCTCCTTCTCCTCCCTTAAAAGCCGAATCTCGTCCTCCACCTTTTTCAGAGCGTCCAAAGCCGAATCTTTCTCGACTCGGAGCATTTCCTCCTCATCCTGCAACTTCTTTAGAGCGACGAGATCCCCCATCCGTTTCTGCACACCTCGGATCGCAGCAAGATCCCGGGTGGCGTTGGCAAGCAAATACTTCAGCAGCTGGTCCACCGACGACTGGCTCACCCTTTCCACGTCGGCCGCCGGGAGGATGGAGTCAACCCTATCCTGAACAGGAAATCAGGTGTTCCAAAATGAATGGCTTGAATGGGAAAGATTACCGTTGGCCAGCTCAGCGGTAAAAAGGTCTAAAGGTTTGACCTCATTAGAAGACTCTTGCCGCGGTCGGTTGGAAGAAGTGCCCGTCCGAGCATGATCGGAGTGCAAGGTCTTGTGCTTTTTGGATCCATAATCTCCCCGATCCCTCTTTCTAAGGTCGGCTAACAGGTCCTCTTCCACAGGACGCTTCCCTCGAGCCCTGTCTGTAGGCACCTTTGAAACCGGTTCCGCAGCTATAATTCGAGAGGGCTCAGTTGCTCGGACGGCGGTTTCCTCCACGTCCCTAATGACTGGTCCACCTCTCCAAACTTGGCCAGCTTGGACAATCTCACCATCCCGTCCTTACTGATTCTCTCGTCTGCATGCATAAAAGCCAAAAATAGTTAGTCATATTAATAATTCTTTAAAAAACCAAAACTACAAGAAGCCAGAAACCGACTAATTAAATCTTTTGCTTTCAGCCTGACTTGGTCAGATTTGCTGTACGTAAGCTCAGAAATAACCCCTATAATACGACGAGCCTCTGGATCATATTCATCCATAGAGCGCGCTTGCCCTTTGTTCACATACTGAACCCACCTTTAGGGAAAACGGGGTTTCCCATACTCGTCCAAGAAAAAGGCCTTATCCGGCCTGGGTACCCCATCCCAGATCGGCACGGTTACCCGGAAGAATTGGTCCTTCCATCCCTTAGCCGACTCCTAAAAAATCTTCATTAAGCATAATCGAGGGCGGCTCGCTATATATATAAAGTCCTGGTCTGAGTCTTTAACATCTTTTAAAGTAAAAAAATGAAAAAAGACGTCCATTCGGGCGTCTACTAACAGCAAGACGCACATATTCTGAAAAGCTCAGAGAAAACCCCACCCATTCGAATGAAGCTGGGAGGGAGCTGCATTTATTTTTTGAAAGAAATCTACTTCGAATTCAGTTAGGGGGAGCTCGGCTCTAGCCCTATCCATGTATGCTAAGTTAAAAACAAAGAAATTGTTATCAGGACAATTCTCGCAGACAGGAGAATCTCGAGGAGATGCCTCCAGATCGAAATGGTGGCAGTTCCAGTCTATCTCGGAAAAGTTATCTTTCAAATTTTTTATATCTCTAGACCGAATGGAAGACCTAGTGGTCCTAATGGATGATTGAACAAAGAAAGGTACAGAAATTGGAGAAGAGGAAGAAACCCCGGCATTATTCCCCCGAGAGCACCCAGGAATGTCTTGATGAGTTTTTTCAGAAGATCCCATATCTCCAAGAAAGAAACTCGCCAAGAAAGATTTAGCAAAAATAGGCAGAGAAGTCTACCTGTTTTAACAAATTTCGAGCTTCAGTTTGCTGAAGAGCGTCCCTAAGAAGTTCTTTAGTTTTCTCCGACCTAGCCAAACTTTTCGAAACGTCCTTTTCAAAATTTCGGCGAAATCAGAAACTTCCCTATTTATACCATTAGGGATTTTCCATACATCCGTCCATCATGATCTGGATCCTACGGCCAGGGAATCGCCGTTGTTTACTCAAGAAGTACGAACGTCACATCTATAGCAGCTTTCCTTCGCCTAGAGACACGCAATTTTCGGTAGCCATCATTGCACTCAAACCTACTACCAGTAAATGGCAAACACATGGCAAGCTAGAAGAAAATGAAAAGTCATCAAAAAGAACTCATTTTTATACCGACCCCTAACTCGGAGGTAATAGCCCCGAAATCTGAGCTTTTAAGGGGCAAGTGTAATAGACCATCCTAAAAGCCCAAAAATAGGACAAAAGGCTCAATATACCAGGGGTCCATTTCATAATTAAAGATGATGGGCGACCCAGTAGCCCATTACGCGACCCGGTAGCCCATTGTGCGACCCGCCAGCTCGCCCTGGGCAAACCGCCAGAAGACCCAAATTTCTCCTATAAATAGCCCCTGCTATCAAAGGTATGGGGATCGGAAAACCTGCTTAAATTACACTATCAGGTCGGAACGAACTAACTTAATCTTTGAAGCCCGGAAATAAGAGTCTGGCCCTCATTTTCCTTATTTCAGGAGATCTCGGTCCTCACCGACTCTACAGCACACCAACTTGAAGATATACTCACCTCAGAATTCAACAAGCTCGGACTTGCCGACCTCAACATATCATCATCTCGGAACTTATCTACCTCGGAGGTCTCCACCTCCATCTAAGACCCTTTGAAGTTTCGCGTGACGTACCCCGACCTTCGACTTAGGCATCGTCAGAAACAAAACAATTACCAAAGACAAGTAAGAGAGGCATATATACCTGAATGATCCTCACTTAGAAACTACAATGAGGCTCACGAGGAAGATCCTCAGTAGTAACTGCAACCCTTTTCAAATGTCTGTAGCTGATTAAGTATCAAAAGTAGTGCCCTTACTCTTGCTATATATACCTGAGCTAATGTTCGTCTTAAGCAAGAAACAAGATCCTCTAACTCTAGCCAACTATGGCTACTTCTGTTTCTAAATCCTCCATTTTCATTGCCTTCCTTTGGCTTCTCCTCAACAAAATCTCTTTCTCCATACACTGTTGAGAGCAATCAAGATCACTGAAACAAGGCTCTTTCCATATTCTGCTAAGCTTTGGGCAATGATTTTCACAGTTGAATTCAGACCATCAGTCAAAGGCTATAATGTATCCTTTCAGTGCACCCTTCTTCTCCTGTATCATTAAGATTGCTGCTAAAACAATAACCAACCAATATCATCTTATTTTCTTTTCTTTTCTTAATTTCTATATGAGCAAGAGTACCAATAATGGAAGAAAACATATGTAAATTTCCTAGCGCAACATGGAAAGGGCATTGTTTTAGCAGCAATCTTTGTGATACATGAGAAGAGGGTTCAATGAACAGATACTTTATAGCCTTTAACTGTTGGTCTGAATTCAACCGTGAAAATCTTTCTGCAAAGCTTAGCAGAATATAGAACCCCTTGTCTGGCCAACATTGAATGCTCTAATCAGTGTAGGGAAATGGAGAATTTATTTAGGGGCACTAGTTACAAATGTTGGTGCAGCTGTAACTGTAACAAGTGAAACTCCACACTAGCTCCCCACTTTGTGTTCCCAAAATTAAGCTCATGTTCCAAAAATTGCTGTTATTTGTTTTTGGTTCTACAGGTTGTACAAATTAAACAATAAAGTGTATGTGTATTTTAGTAACATGTCCCCTTCTTCGAACAAAATTTGGCTGCTGCAATGGTAGCATCCAACTCCTTCCATACGTTTGGAAATAAGCAATATGCACATTGCAATACATCTTAGACACAAGTTTTAGAAAGACTTAATGCTGTTAATTGGCTTTTGCACTGTACAAGTTACTATTCAATTTAAACCAAAAAATAAAGGGCTAATTTTTTAAAAAAAACATTATGCTAAGACAAAATATATTAAAAATAAGAAAAGAGAAACTATAAAGTGACTAATAAGATATTAAAATTAAAAATGGATAGGTCTCAAGAAGATTTTTTTTAAGGTAGAATATAAATTAGTATGTTTGTAAAAACTAAAAGTAAATTATTTTCCTTTTTTAGTTGTGTACCTCTTACTTGTGATTAAATAATTGATTATTTTGAATGAAAGGTTATTTTGGTCAATGCACCCAAAATTACTTGTTTTTGAAAGATTTTTTATTTATTTTTTATTTTTATCATAGAAGTCCCCCAATCTTCATTATGTCAATCACTTAGGTCCATCGTTAGGTTTTGTTTGAGAAACTTAATGTACTTGTACATGTGGACCAGTAAGTGTTGATTTGGACAGTTAAATATTGACGTAACATTTTTGGGCTGGAAATAACTGAGATGACGCTGAACTTAAAATTCAAGAAAAGTAAAAGGAGAAATGAAGTAAACAGGGATACCACCATTGGTAGGATTTGCAAGCTTCCAAAGGCAATGATTTCCCAAGTTCTATCTCTTCTACTAACCAAAAGCGTTGTTAGAACGAGCATCTTGACATAAGTTCTACTTGGAAGAGCACTACAAGAAAACATACGATTTCTAGCAAAAATTTCTCACAGAATGCAATTCAGTGAGAAATTCTCGCAAAAAACTTGAGGAATTTTTCACAGATAAAAATTTGTGAGAAATTTCGCGAGAAATAAGCATGGGATTTTTTTTTTAATACTTTTCACGCCCATTGTAAGTTCATGAGAAATTCCATGAGAAATTTTCTCACAGTCACTCCTTTTCGTGAGAAATTTAGTTTGTTACGAAGGTTTTTATCTCACCACAAAATTTGTGAGAAAGGCTGTGAGAAACTCATTTCTCAAAATTTATTTGGCATTTTCCCATAGATTTTGTTTCTTGTAATGGAGATAGAATTTGAGAAATCAATGCCTCTAGGAGCTTGCTAATTAATCTATCAATGGCATCCCTGGTTACTTCATTTCTCCTTTTATTTTGTTTTGTTTTTTTTTTTATTTTATTTTTAGTTCCAAAACGGCCTTGTCTAAGTTATTTCTAGCTTAGAAATATTGTGTCAATATTTAACTATCCAAGTTAATACTTAATGGTCCATGTGTACGAGTCCATTAATTTTCTCAAACAAAACTTAATGATTGACAGAATGAAGATTGGAGGACAAGGGGGCTACTGCCTTAGCAAAGCCAAAAGCCCCATAGAGCTGTGGTAGACTCCATCAAAAGTAATTCTTGATTCAAGGCTCCTGTAGAAGCCCAGACCCTAAAAGAGGTCATAAATGCAAAATATTCATTATCAAAAGTAATTCTTGATTCAAGGCTCCCGTAGAAGCCCAGACCCTAAAAGAGGTCATAAATGCAAAATATTCATCTCCTACATAAGAAAAGGTGCCAACAGAGATCATAAATATAAAAATTTTAACTTGGTATAGTTGCAGGTTAGAAGGCTACCGCCCTAGCAAAAGGAAAAGTCCAAAGGGAACCATAGAATGACATTACCTCATGGTAAGTCAAATGTAAGTACTTAGCTTTCTTTATGTTTATTAGCAAAAACAAAGTAATTTCATTTTTTCAATAAACAAATGGGCTAATGTAAATACTAGATTTTTATCTACATGGATAACAATAATGTCCAATAAATAAGATAGACTCAAAAGAGTCCACTTATGGCCCAAAAAAGGCCCAATATGCCAAAAGCCCCTAAGGGGATTGTTGCCGAGGGTCCAACCTAAGATTGGTCCAGCTACAGTTGCCAATTGACCTAGTGGCACTACCTTTTAAAAGAAGTCACTTTGCTATTGTGGCTCCTAAGATTGCCCCACCAAGCGCTTCTTAAGATAATGCCTGGGTACATGGTAATGCCATTGAGAGCGTCCCCAAGTAGAGAAGGTTGATGTCTTGCTCCTTCAATTGTAGTTTTCACTCCCTAAAGGTAGCTTTCTTATCATGACTAAGGCTACGACATCATTTGGTCATGCTTTGAGGCCCATAGACCTCACCCCCATTGAGCTCCACTCATGCTGCGGCTCTGGCCCATCATAAAAGGCCACAGAAATACCAGGGAACCCAGCAATAGTAAGTGGTTTGGTTAGATTTGGGTAGAGGTAAAACCAATAAGATGAGGTCTTTCATGCCTCCTCAAGGCCCCTTAAACACCTTTGTGTGAGGCCATGTAACCTTTGCATGTATGTGATTATGGCACTAAGGCACCACTCTATTACCCTAAGGATAAACCGTTTCCTTTCTCCCTTTCAGCAAGGCAATTAGTTCTTCTAACATGGCCACCCTAGCCATAGCTACATTTCCTAAATTAGAAGTTCTCAGCACTCATATGTTTCCCTAGGTCCTTCATTGTTTCCTCAATAAACCTAGTACATCAGCATAATTCCTAACCTCCCGAACCTTATGAACCTAGGACTGACCATCATGTCATCCTTCAATAAATAAGATAGACCCAAAAGAGTCCACTTATGGCCCAAAAAAAGCCCAATATGCCAAAAGCCCCTAAGGGGATTGTTGCCGAGGGTCCAACCTAAGATTGGTCCAGCTACAGTTGCCAATTGACCTATTGGCACTACCTTTTAAAAGAAGTCACTTTGCTATTGTGGCTCCTAAGATTGCCCCACCAAGCGCTTCTTAAGATAATGCCTGGGTACATGGTAATGCCATTGAGAGCGTCCCCAAGTAGAGAAGGTTGATGTCTTGCTCCTCCAATTGTAGTTTTCACTCCCTAAAGGTAGCTTTCTTATCATGACTAAGGCTACGACATCATTTGGTCATGCTTTGAGGCCCATAGACCTCACCCCCATTGAGCTCCACTCATGCTGCGGCTCTGGCCCATCATAAAAGGCCACAGAAATACCAGGGAACCCAGCAATAGTAAGTGGTTTGGTTAGATTTGGGCAGAGGTAAAACCCAATAAGATGAGGTCTTTCATGCCTCCTCAAGGCCCCTTAAACACCTTTGTGTGAGGCCATGTAACCTTTGCATGTATGTGATTATGGCACTAAGGCACCATTCTATTACCCTAAGGATAAACCGTTTCCTTTCTCCCTTTCAGCAAGGCAATTAGTTCTTCTAACATGGCCACCCTAGCCATAGCTACATTTCCTAAATTAGAAGTTCTCATCACTCATATGTTTCCCTAGGTCCTTCATTGTTTCCTCAATAAACCTAGTACATCAGCACAGTTCCTAACCTCCTGAACCTTATGAACCTAGGACTGACCATCATGTCATCTTAAGCTGCATACCTACCACTGACCTATGCCTATTGAGTAACTTCCATACCAGAACATTTAATGCTTTTTGTCTTTATTTACCTGAGAACCTTGCCATAACATTAAACTACCATCAATGTCCTTCAAACAATACCTCGTATGGATGAAACCCTTTTAAGCATTTAATGCAGAGCCACTGTTGTAAGCAACCTCTTTGGCTTTAGTCAAACCAGAGACTTTCCTTCCAGCTATAAATAGGACCATTTGCTAAACATTGAGACCAAGCTCCATCAGAAGCTGATAAACAACTAGAAACTCTGTCATTTTTAAAACTCTATTGAAGAACACTTCAGTGTATGTTCTTCAACTTCACCAACCTTTAACCATGAAATGTCTTTTCCAAGAAAGAACACCATATTAAATATCCATCTACTACTACAGACACACCAATAATATTTTTATGCTCTCTTAAAGAGGCCATCTCCATAACTCCACCAATCATCATTAGTTAGGAACCTTAAGATTCGACCATTTATGTCTCCTAGAGCTTCTTAGACCACCATGAAACACCTAACAAATACCATTTTCCTAATTGAGAATCTCCAGAACTGGCGGACTAAGAGCCAAAGTGCTGAAAGAATCTATACACAGGTTAGACTTAGCCAAAATAGGAGTTCTTGGGTCATAAGACTCAACTCTCTTTGGCTTCAAGCTCATTGCCCTCAATAACTATCCCACAAAAGTGCTTAAGGTGCCTCAATTGTTTACCAACTAAGTCCACTAGAGCTAGTTCTATAAGAACTCTATTTAAATTGTATTAACATCTCCGTTAGGGTACTAACGAATCAAAAATTGACAAAACAACAACTAAAGCAGAACATAAAAGATATTATTGAAATATTGGAATATATATTGTAAAATGAAAAGATGCCCTTCGTTTGCAAGAAGGTGTAGGAACCAAATGGTCATTAAAAAGACCAACATCACTTGTAGAAGGGTTTCTTGTTTATGGTAGATATAGAGACAAAGAGATCATCATTGAATTGTTACTTTTGGAAGATCCAAATGGTAAGAAAATGTCGGTCATTCCCATAGTGGGCATGGGTATTATTGAGAAAACAACATTTGCCCAACTAGTATAAAATGATGAGAGGTCAAACACAAGTTTGAACTTAAGGCATTGGTATGTGTCTTTGAAGAATTCAATGTTTTAGGGTTTTAAAAAAATCTTGGAGGCCATTATATTGTGCACTTCTACCACCAATGATTTAAATGTGTTTCAAGGTGAATTGAAAGAGAGATTGGATGGGAAAAAGTTTTTTATTGTTTTAATTGATGTTTAGAATGAGAACTATATATAATGAATGGTGTCATCAGAAGAGCCCATTTTAACGTGGGAGTCATGACTTAGTGCAATCTGTTTCAGGAAACTTTTGCATTGGATTGGAAAGTGATGACTCAAATAACTAATGCCCTTAGTTTTGCTTAAAAGAGTACTTTTTTTTTTTTTCTTTTAGTAAAATGCTATGTTGAAAGTTGAAAAACACACCCTAATGCCTTGAAATCCTTTGTGAGCCTTGAATTGCATTTACATAGTTACATTAGTAAATCTCACTCTATCATCTATGTCCATTTGAACTCATCATTTGACCAACTATTAATTTGATTTATTGAAAATTTTTGAAGTGAGAAATTTGGTTGCAACTCCTCCAACGTGACTGACTTGACTATTTTGTTGTTGAATTACAAGTCCCTTAAGGCCAACATAACTTGTTTGTCCTAATGGTTGATGCTAACATACCTAATTATTTGGTTGAGACTACCGTATTTTCAAGATTTGGTCTCTTATCACTATGGTACTTATTTAGCTCAATTATCAAGATTGAGAAAAAAAAATTTACTTTTTAAAACTACTGAATATGGGGTTGTGATGAAAGTCTTAGATATTCTGTCAAAAATATATATTTGAATTTTTACTCCTTTAAAAACATTTTAATTTTTTAAGAAAAGAAGAAAGAAAAAACTTTATTTTAAAAAAATCAACCCATAAATAAAATTCACTGTTTCACTCGTTTAGGAAACAAATAAACTTATTTCAAACTTTGTTTCGCCAATGAACACAATTTTATTTTGGAATATTATTTCGGAAATTTAAAAAATAGAAACGTTTAG
>QAOA01007198.1:344421-447926 GCA_003255065.1 Cercis canadensis | reverse complement strand
AGCAGCTGATTCCTGCTTCAAAACCGTGCCAGAATTAGTACTTTTCTTGAATGGTCCCATGGGCTTGGTTGGATAGGAAATGATGAGCCTTATTATAGATTTACTTGGTGATGAAAAAAAACTCATCTTTAACTGCATTTCTATTTTTCTGACTAATTAAAGCTTTTAATTTGTGATGTCTACAGTTGCAAGTAATTCTAGTTTGTTGCTACAGATTTTCCGGTTGTTGAGGTGGCTCCTCAAAATTCTAACAGAAAGTAACTTCATTCACTGGAGATGACAACACAAATTTGCATCAGCAGTGCCCAAGCTGGTATAATTTAACCTTTGTAATTCCACTGCCAGTGTGCTAGAATGTTGGACCTGCTAAAATGCTAATAAAACAACAGTGATCTAAATTTCTAATAACTATACGCTATCTTTTAAATCATGCTAATTTTACTTTGGTCTAGTCATCACATTACCACTAATTTTAGGGCTTGTATGCCTATATTGTAAGGCGTCACCTGCACATGCACATGCAATTATTTTTTAAGGCTGAATTGAAGCAACCCCATAGTATCTATTACCACAAGTCATCTTTAAAATATAATCCAACTAGATTATATATCATAATACTACAATTATAGGACTCTCAAAACTTGCCCCAAAATATTGTCTGCTCTTGTAATATCTTTTGTCTTCATCATAATTAAGTCCATTTTCATCCAAGATTTCTTTTTGTCTGCTTTGGAATGCGGGTATATGCACCATTAAACTAGATTACCCTTTTCTTAATGTTCTATAGAATGCTCCATGGTCCCCCAGTATTGTCATGTGAATTTTATACTTTAACCACAAATGATAAGGATCTTACTATCCTACATGTACAATAAAGGATCATGTTGGTATCATTATTGCTCGGTAATCATAGTTGAATCAATCACTAATGCACCCTTTTAGCCAAAAAAACACTCACTAAAATAGTTGAATGTGAGGTCACCACTCACCAGATGCTCCCTGTGCCCTAGTCTCCATAGCACGAGGCACATAACAAAGTACTTCACGACATGGCATTTGACCATTCCTTGGAACCCCTTAACCCACTTTACAATTTGTTGACCAGAACTTACCCTCACTACATACATTTAAACGCTCCTCGTTCCTCAAAGATCCCACTATATATATGCTTAGGCTACCACTCCTGTACTCTAAAGTCTTAAACATTCAAGACCAACAACTCCCTACAATAGTTCACATCCCCTTAATGGAACCCAAGTTTACCATCAATTCTCGCCGGCCGGAAATCCTTCCAACCGGTGGCGGCACACATTTGCCGGAGAGCCCAAGAGTTCCAATGGAGTTTCTGTCGAGGTCATGGAGTGCCTCTGCTCTTGAAGTCTCCAAAGCTCTGGCACCTCAACCTCCTCTTCCTTCTTCTTGCATCGCTTCCAAGATTTGTAATGGGTCATCTTCTATTCCCGAAGATACTGCTGGCGAGTCTGAGGAGTTCTCAACTCTCTCCAGGAATCAGTTTTCTTTCGCTTCCTCTGCTACTTCACAGCTTGTCCTTGAGCGCATTATGTCACAATCCGCAAGAGAGGTGCTTAGTAAGCTTTGTTTTGTAGAAATTTTAACGCTCTGTTTGGTTCTCAGTAGAGAAACCAGAGAAGAGAAAGCAAAATGGGCAAAAGTGTTCCTTCTGAAAGCAAAGGAAGCCTTTTTTAGCTTTCCCTTAAGCTTTTTTATTTCGAGCGTCAAACAGAACAGTTTCTGTTTTTCTTTCATCAATTTGCAATTGTCAAGTGTTATCAGAGACCTCTGACTCTGTTATTCAGATATTTCCGAAGAATGTGACGAAAGAAAATAATTTCCAGAAGGAAGAACACTTTACTTCTCCTCTTCTATTTGTATTTTTTAACTGAAATTTTCCATGAAAACAAGCAGCAACATAAAAAATAGGCAGAGGCACGTGTATATATATGCCATTTCCTCTTAGCAATACGATGTTTGGTTTTAATTCATTTGATGTGTGATGTGTGTGGCAGGAAGTTTCACCGCTAACGTCGGGTAGATTATCTCACAGTAGCGAACCTTTGAACGGCGGTGGTTCATTAACCGGAACAGATAGTCCACCGATATCTCCTTCTGAAGAATTTGACGACGTCGTTAAGGTATCTCTCTGTTCCTTTCTCTTTTCTTTAGGATGGAGAGAGTGAGGTGGGGCCGTACTTGTACTTTTGCAGTGATTACTCATTCTCAAGTTCAATATTAGACTAGAGAAGAGCGATGTCTCATCCTGTTCTGTCTACCGCCAACCTCACTTTTTGATGCTTTGTTTGGTTTCTTGAACTACTACTACTACTACTACTACTACTTACTTTCTTTCTTAATTTTCAATCGGGAAAATACAGGGTTTGCTTTTGTCTGCTCTTAGAAAAAGCTTTCCATATTCTGGTGAAAGGGTTTTCAAGGTGTCTTATCTAACAAGCAAGACTAAATCCTTAAAAGACACCGAAAGAAAATAAAATATTGTAAAAGTTTTTACAGCGGAAATAAACTTTTGAGGGCCCCAACTGTGCCTCGTGATGGTGCCGCACCCGCACATAGCCCACTTTAGTAGCCCTATGACTGCATGGAAGAGGAAAGAGAGATCGATGTTCATACCTAGAGAAATAAATTGCTCATTATTTGGAGTTCCATGAGAGTCAGGATTTAGGAAGGGTTTATTTTATTTATTTATTTACCCACCCAAAAACAAAAAGTATGGATTTTTACCACCCTTAAAAGAGGGAAAAGGGAGTTCTGAAGAGTGTAGAGGGTAATTTTTAATTTCAAATCCACATCTAAAGATTTCCCCATCCCAAGGAAATTCTACATTTGGATGAAACGAGCAGAGTCTGAGTCCTCAAGTGGGTAATGACGTAAATTGCCAGACCAGAAGGTCAAGTCATGTATTCCTGCCAAACTTGCTAATGGTTACACATGAGGACACAAAGACTGAATCTGCAGTATCCCTTCTCTCCCCATCCACGAAAACAATCTTTTCATTTTGGCCTTTTACTTTGAAAAACGTGACTGGTCGGGCTTGCACACCCGAGGGCGTTTTTTTTGGTTTCCTTTTAGCTGCAAAAATGACGAAACCAATCAATGAGCACCAATAGAGAGAGTGATACAAGAAAATGTCAGACTTATGAGTGAAAATGGTAATTATTTCCTGAAGTTCTCGAATACTTATATTACCATTACAGCGATTGACTTATTAAAAAAGAAAATTAAAATAGCTAAACGTGAACTTACACTTGCTCTAGTAAGTCAATGCATGTTTATCGTCTAAAATCTTCGGAAATTTGCTTTTATTTGCTTCTGATAGTTGTTGTTGCAGTTTTTCCGGTCGAACAATTCCATACACCCCTTATTCAATGGCGGACGAGCCAGTGCTGCTATAGTCAATGGCACGCCTAGCTCTGGGCCTAAGACAGTTGGGAGATGGTTGAAAGACAGAAGAGAAAAGAAGAAAGAAGAAAACAGAACCCATAATGCTCAGCTGCATGCTGCTGTTTCAGTGGCTGCAGTGGCCGCTGCTGTGGCAGCAATTGCCGCAGCAACAGCAGCTTCATCTGCTCCCAGCAAGGATGAGAGAATGGCCAAAACTGATATGGCTGTGGCATCTGCAGCCACATTAGTTGCGGCGCAGTGTGTAGAAGCTGCTGAAGCAATGGGAATTGAGCGAGACCACCTTGCTTCTGTGGTTAGTTCTGCTGTCAATGTCCGCTCACATGATGATATCACTACTCTTACTGCAGCAGCTGCCACAGGTAGACCCTTCGTTACTTTTTGCTTAACCAAAATTATTGATAATCTTCGCAAACTATAATTGCTTGATCATAGAGAAATAGCTAACTAAGTTATTTAAACGGTCAAGAATTAACTACAATCTACAGTTTTGTTATTAATCTCAAAGTCACGGTCATGTAAACGAGGGTAATGAAAATTCGTAACGGTTTTCTTTTTTTCTTTTTCTCCTCTGCTTTGGCTATTGATGGACAAAGTCCTTCGTATGCAGCTCTACGTGGAGCAGCAACCTTGAAAGCAAGAGCACTGAAGGAGGTGTGGAATATTGCTACGGTGACACCAGTTGAGAGAGGCATGGGGATTGGAAAATGCGTTAAAGGTAATAACAGTAATACCAGCACTAGCGATAGTGGAGAGATTATCAATGGAGAAAACTTTCTGGGTGTCTGCAGCCAAGAGCTCCTAGCTAAGGGCAGTGAACTACTTAAACGCACCCGAAAAGGTTATTCGTATATGTATTACCAGCACTAGCTATGAGTCTTTTTCTCATGTGGAAATTGGCTAAAATCCAATTTGATGGTAACTGCAGGTGATCTTCACTGGAAAATAGTTTCTGTTTATATACATCGAACAGGGCAGGTAATTCTTCCTTTAAAGACTCATAGTAGGTGAAATTGTGCATACATCTTTCTATTCACTGCAAAAAAATGAATTAATTTCAGGTGATGCTAAAAATGTTCACTGCAAAAAAATGAATTAATTTCAGGTGATGCTAAAAATGAAGAGCAAACATGTTGTAGGAACAATTACCAAAAAGAAAAAGAGTAAGCTGTCTTAGCTTCATAATTTTATTTCGTAAAAATGATAGGTGACCTTGAACTTAAACAAAAGACTTAATTTGTGCCATTGAATTGCAGATATAGTATTTGATGTGTGCATGGATGTACCAGCATGGCCGGGAAGACATCTATTTAATGGGGGAGAACAAAGACGATACTTTGGATTGAAGACAGAAAATAGGGGAATTGTGGAGTTCGAGTGCAGGAGTCAAAGGGAATATGATATCTGGACTCAGGGGGTTGCAAGGCTTCTATCCATTGTTACAGAAAGACAAAACAGAAATCCGGTCTGATATCAACGACAGAAACTCTAGCTAGTGCTCACTGCTGAACTTAAATAGAGCTAATATGAACCTAGTTGTGTTTTGCAAATCTATGTCTATTCAATGTGAGAGAGACAATCATCGACGGTAAGGATGCAAATGGGCTTTTGTAACTTAAAAAATATGAAATCTGACGATTAAATTTGTAGGAAGTAGGGAAGTAAAGGTGACCATTTTTCTGGTGGAGGAAACGTGACGTCAAAAGCCTTGTCGTACTCTTTGTTAGTTAGAGGTTCGCAGTTGAATTAAGAAACTGTCTTAATTCCGCCATTGCCATACGAGCAACTGGATGAACAACCGTGTTCTATTTCCAAACATAATAACAGTCATATATGATTTGTCTTTTCGGTATAAGAATGATAAAAGGAGTCATTTTAAGTTAGCAAGCGAATATCGATCATACATTTCATCTCCATTATCAAATATGCACGGGGCTGCTACATATGGCCCTCCCCTTATCCGTATATGATGATAGCCTCATAACTAACGTTCCTCTTTGTTTAGAATATACTCCTACTTAGTTGGGTACGAAATTTAATTAATGTCTTCTCTGGTAGAAATTTAATAGATGTTTTAAAGTTATTTATGAGCATCAAGTGCCTTCTTTTTAACGCCGGAAGGAGTGACTAGTTTCACGTGATACGGGTCAGACTGAAGTAAACAACAGAGGAAGGGATCGGAAAGATTGAGTCTGAATCCGAACAACAGACACCAAAACACCTATGAAGTATACATGTCAATATAAACCAANAACCAAAAAAAAAAAAAACACACACACACACACGCACACACACACAGACCCAATTAAACGCTGATTTGTTTGTGCTTTTTGGTGAGCTCCAATTTTAGCATATAGATTTAGCAAAAAAAAAAATTAAGTGAAACAATCTAAATTCATATTCTACTAATTGTGAAGTTTATGGAATATTTGTAAATAAAAATTATGTAATTTTCATTATTCTTCTTTCATGTTTTTTGATTGCAGATTATATAATTTTATTTGCAGTAACAATATTTTTTTTATCTATCCAAAACTAACATAATAGAAGGAGCTTGCTTGTCTCTCTTTTTTTTTTTTTTTTTAAACAAGAGTCATTTTTAATAAAATTTAAACTTCAAATGTCATTAATCTATAGCATTCTTTTTTCATGTCAAAGTGCGACAATCAACTGAAATGCTAAAAAAAAAAAAAAAATACAACAGTGATGTAAATTGTTTCAAAACTACCGTTTATGTAAAAATAGTTTGCAAAACTACGTTCTTCAAGGAAATCACTCCAAAATCGGCAACCAGAATCTAGAAAGCATTACATAAACAATTATGCAAAAATTCTTCATTCAATCGACTATTTACCAGTAGAGTGATACAATGCCATTCTACGAGGAATATTATTGATTAGCAAGAATTCTTTTTTCTCTTCCCCACAAAAAAATATAAAAATGAGAGAAACACATGAAGAAATATATGCAGCAATACTTCCTCAACTATCAGCAGCTCTAAAAATAGTAAGCAGAGAGAGGAAGAGGTTGATGATGTCCAGATACAAGGAGACTGCAGCCCAGATGTACTCATCGTAGGAGAACCTTTTGATCAGGTTGTCTGTATCATATACGATGTAGCCACAAAATATGATTGATGCCAAGCAACCATAGATCATCACTGATATTTTACCCAGTGGAAACAGAACCTGCAAGGAAACGAACATGTTATTACAACACAAATCACCCAGCAAATCGGAACCTCAAAAATGATCACAAAGGCTAATACAGATACAGATCAAGCAGAAACGTGAGACCACTGTACCTGAATCAGAGCAAAGACTATAAGAACTAGCACTGCACCGAACAAGAAAGGACCAAGGAAGTTAAAATCATGGCCTCTCCTTGCGGCCCAAAATGTATACAGAGTCAGGCTGATGACAACCACAGTAGTCAATATGACAGATTCCAGAATAACTTTCCCTGTTTCCAATAATTTAAAAAACAGTTCAGCATGATAGGAAAATTGGAAATTAAAACTGACGAATTCTACTTAAACGAAATTAATTTCATGGACCAGCGTAATTCAAGATCTCAAATAGCCGTTAACATCTAACAAGCAAAAATATTTACCACTACATTCAGTACTCTATATCCAGATTAGTTTTTACTATAATTTCATCTTCCATTGACCAAATCGAAAGCAAATAATAAATCTAATCTTCTCTGCTTAGCTGATCACACATCAGTATACTGCTCATTAACTAAGTCTACAGCAATAGGACCAATAATACAGAGCACAGGACAAACGCAGAAGTATTAGTTCCAATTCATAAAAATGGATGCGTTCCTAAAATTCCATTTCATATAATAGAACACCTACACGCAACTCTCCGTTGCAAAACATCAAGGATGAGAACAGTCAACACTGTTTCCTCATTCGAAATGCCTGCAATTCTATTAAAACATAGAAAAAACTCGAAAATCTAATTAAAATCCCCCATCCAGCCTTTGAAGTTTTCATTCGTCAGAGTCTAAGCAGGAGATTATCTCCAATGGAACAAGATTACAGTCGCCGACTCAAAAACCAGACACAGTTTCTAGGGTTTACCTCTTAAAATTGATCTTTCGATTTTATAGAAATCCTAGGTTTCTAATGCAGAAAATGCAATATATACACAACTATTGACGAATCAATAGCTTGTTTATACCCAGTTAGCAATTCAATTTGGTCGCAGTATAAAAAAGGGAAGTAAAGAAATTAAAGAAAACAGATGACTCAATCTTACCGCTAGTAAACGCACAAGTCAATCCAACAACAAAAGCTAGAGAAATAGTGAAAACTCCAAGAAGAAGGTAATTGACCGGGTGCTTCTGGTGGTAATAGTATAAGGGGCATAACACTGCAACATCAACACATAGACAATCATCAGAAAATTAAACAAGAAAAACTACCCGAAAAGAGCAAGTATTCAAGAAAATGAAAATTGCACATACCAATGAAGGGGGTGATGATAAGGACAATGTAGAGAGCCAAGCCACCGCTCGAACTGACGAAGAAGTGGGCAATTGGACGAACGGAAACAACGACGGAACCGACAGCAATGGTGGCGAGCAATTGGAGGGTTATAATTGAGTACACTTTGCGGATGAAGGACCATCGGAGTTCGGGGCTCTCAAGCATCATAGGGTACAGAGGCCTTGCTCCAGTCTCCACATCGTTCTTCCGGTAAGCCTGGTTCCACATCTTCGCAGTTATCCAAAATTGCAAGAAACACCACGACCAATTTGATAACCTGATTTAAAATTTTCTTTTCCGATATTCTTGACGGGAAAGTGAGGGAAAGCGAAAGAAAGAAGGCTTTTCGGTTTCTTCTCTCTGCGGATTGAGGAAATGCTGCGTGGAAGTTTAATGAAGGGCGGTTTACAGTGGAATAGTAACTGAGTAAGAAACTTCGTGAGACATCTCTTGCACGTGTGGGAAAACTATCCCTTACGCAACGTAGATTACTCCATTCGGCGACACGTGAACGGACGGGAAAGCTCTAGACTTCTCTAACGGTGATCAGCAAAACTTTGCAGCGAAAGCATTTACGAGAATTGTTTAGAAATTTCTACCTTCAACTCCGGATATGCTCTCAGGCCCAAAAAATTTCCGAATATGCTCTACATCAATTTGGGCATCATTGGAAACTTATTTTTTATGCCACTTGAATTTTAAAAAAATAAAAAAAAATTAGCTGACAGCTTGTCTAAGTTATAATTAATTTTATAAATCAATAAAATAAATTTAAATTACTTTTAATCAATTTTTAAAGTAAATAATGTAAATTATTATTTTGTGAATCATTTGTCATTTATAATCCATGAGCATGGGTTCCTATGTGTGTCGTAATAGGCTAGCCCATGAGACTCGGGCATGTGTGTCCTAGCCTTGGGTTTTCATTTTTGGGTTAATAGAATTTTTTAAGAAAAAAACAAAAAAAGATCGTTGAAGCCCATATTACTTATGGGCTTCGGAAGATAGTTGTTTGATATTAGCTAAATAATCCTTCAAAATTTTGGTGTCTAAATTTCTTTTTTTCCGAACGATTGTGTTTTATTATTGTATTGGATTTCAAGATTAATTAATCATTATGAAACATTTTATCCAAAATTCGTTTTTCAAGTCTTTTTTTTTTCTCCTTTAACCTTGTAAACAAATAATGCATAGAAGAGTATTTAGTTTACCAAATAGCAACTACGTTGGGTCCAGAGCCTGGTTTTTCTTTTCTTAAGACGAATGAGACTCCCGTTGTGGGTCAAAACAATTGGTTTAGTGACTGAATTATAGGAATGACCTTCTACCTTAATTTAATAAACTGTATGGGATTTACCGAAGAACTTTTGCTAACTCTTACAGCACAATTCGATTGTTGCCAGAAAAGAAAAGAAAATTCAATTGGTTTTGGCTGAAAACGAAACTTCGGAAAGGCACATGCTTGTTAAAGACAAAATCCAAAAATATCCAACGCATAATTCCAATAAGACACTTAACGCAACAGTAGCAGCCAAGAAAGATAGCTTTACGCATACGTGACATTAAATCTTTCGCCAGTATAACTGTATACACATAGTACCACTCAATCTCATCCCCTTCAAGCAAGAGCTTTTGTGTTTGAGTTATGGCCTTGTTGCAAGCTACAGCAGCTTCAGCCACCACTAATGTTTTTCAAGAAGGAGATATCAAATATACACATTTCAACCTTGATAAATCAACCACTCCTTCACTCCCAAAACCACTACTGATCTTCACACCAACTATGCCAGGCTTGTACCCAGTCATATTGTTTTGCCATGGCTTCTACCTTCGCAATGACTTCTACAAGAACCTCCTTGGCCACATAGCTTCACATGGATTTATAGTTGTTGCTCCTCAGGTACTATCAGATTTATCCTCCTTCTTATTGTACATTTTTTCTTTGGATTATCAATTTAAACAAATAATTAATTTTATTAAATTGCTATTGCATTCTCATTTCCCAAATATTAATTTCTGATTTTAAATCTTATTAGTTCTATGAGTTCCCTTGCTATATGCTTGGACCCATAGAAGTACAATGCGCGGGGAATGTAGCAGACTGGATAGCCGAGAAGCTTCAATCAGTGCTGGCAGAGAACGTGGAAGCAAATTTAGAGCAATTTGTTCTAGCAGGTCACAGTAGAGGTGGAAAAATAGCATTTTCTGTGGCACTAGGGCATGCTCAAACCAAGCTTAAATCTTCAGTGCTTGTAGGCATAGACCCAGTGGCTGGGGTGAGTAAATGTAAGCTTGGCAGGACATTTCCTCATATTCTCAGCTATGTCCCTCGCTCTTTCAATTTAAGCATACCCGTTGCTGTAATTGGCACTGGGTTGGGCCCAGAGAAAGCAAATAGGTATTCAATACCTTGTGCTCCTGATGATGTGAACCATAAGGAATTCTTCAACGAGTGTAAACCTCCTTGTGCTTATTTTGTAGCAAAGGATTATGGTCACATGGACATGTTAGATGATAATCCACCAGACATTATGGGGAAAATCTCAAGCTGTATGTGTAAGAATGGGACGGATCCCAGGGACCTTATGAGGAGAACTGTGGCTGGCCTAGTTGTTGCCTTCTTGAGGGCTCACTTGAATGGTCAACGTCAGGATCTGGAAGCCATATTTCTGGATCCTAATCTTGCTCCTGCCAAGCTCCATCCAGTTGAGAATGTAGCAGCATAAGTCATCTAGCTTTGTTTCAAAATTCAATTTGTACCATTTTCTTCATGATTTTGACATCCTATAATAATTTCTTCTTCTTTTCTTTTAGTTAATCATAATAATTCCTTGTTTTGAAATTGGTATTTCTACAAGGTTCTGTAATTTGGAGCATGGAACTGAGCAAAAAATTGGAGGTCAAAATTGGAATTGAAAATCTTAATGTCTGTAAAGAAATAGATTTTATCTGCCGAAAAAAAAAAAAGAAATAGATTTTCAATTTCACACAGCAATTCCATAAAATTATAATATATCTAGTTATACCTTGTCACAATTTTGAACCAAGACTTTACAAATTATAATTTTACTGTTCTAACTTATCTCTATCATTCTATCAAGCACCTGCAACGTACTAGTTGAAAACTATATTCACAAGCCTTGTGAGATTTTCAAAATCCTCAAAAATAGCAAAAATGAAAAAAAAAAATAAATGAATTATACCCAAAAAAGTTTCAATTTAAAGTAAGAAGGTAATTTTTTTTTTTTGGTAAATAAGTGAGTAGGTAACTTGAACTTTTATATAAACTTAAGTTGAAGAAATTCAATTTGAATATTTTTTTCATAAAAGTTTTGAGTTTATTCTCATAAGAAATTAAAATTGTGGCACATGGAAACACCCTAGGAGTACAAAGAATCAATTAAACATTTCAATACACTTACGTATGTATTTGTCATGCATTTGCCTTGAAATTACAGAAATGAACAGAACATATATGGACAAAAAAAAANACAGAAATGAACAGAACATATATGAAAAAAAAAAAAAAAAAAAACAGAACATATGTATCATGTGTATGATGAATCAATTTGTGGGGCTAGAAGACCAAACAAAGTGTACTATATGTTGTGCAAAAGGTTAACAACGTTGGTCCAGGGTGAACAAGACAAATCGCTGTACAATTAATGTAGGGATCACAAAGGACAATAATGTGTAAATTAAAATGAATTTATCTGATTACTATTTTTTATGTATTCCCATTCAAAAACTGATTTATCTGTTTGTTGTGTTAAAAATTTCTCAATAAAACATTTATGTGTATTCAATATATATTGTGAAACCAAAGGGTAATTAAAAATAAAATTATATGTCTATAAATAAAAATGTATTTCTCTTAGAATTTTATATGAAATTACCTTTATTCTTTTAAAAATATTTTTTAGTCTCTAGCTTAATATTCAGACAGACACTTTATAATAAGATATGAAGATTAATACGTGAATATTTCAATATTGAATATCAAATTTTTTTATCTTTGATTCATTTTTATCGTCAAAGTAATTGGTTTAATAATTGAACAGGATTGACGTTGTTTCTTTCATATAAACAAGGTATACACTATAACATTTTTAAATTCATTCTATAAATATTTTGAAATTACACTATAACATTTTGAAATTACCATTTTTGAAAATACCTTTACAAGTTTACATTACACTTTATAAATATCCTATCCAAACATATTAACAAATGCATAACTCATGTGAATTCTTTAGATGTAATTAAGCTTTGGAGATAATCTTTTAGGTCATTGTGTGTCCTTTGGTGAAATTCTATCCATACTACTATTTTATGTTAAAAGAAAAATCAATAATCTCATAAAATATAAAAGAGTTCGCCTATATCTTTCTATCAACAATTTTGTCAATTGAATTTTTAACATTTTTCAAATAAAAATGATATATCTAACATTTTTCATAAAAGAATCCCAATGTTTGTTGACCGAATCCAATGAATTATCACGAATTATCATGGAAAATTAGTATGGACATTAAAGCCACCCAACTTATAAAACACGACACTTAAAAAGAAAAGAAAAGAGTGGTACCCAATAAAAACATGTCTTAAACAGTAAACACTGACGCTGAATACAACACCTTATCTATAAACAGTACTCCTGAAAATAAATAAATAAATTTCAATACTTAGTTCTTAGCCACATTTTAACTGTACTACTTTTCTGGGATTATCTAGAACTGGTAATTGACATATGAATTAAAATAAACATTGTATTTTCAAGTAATGCTTTAGTTGAATCATTTTATGGGTAATTTTATGCAGATTATTTCAATATTAAGGTATAAGTAATAACAATAGTTAAACAATAATCACATATTTTGAAAGCGAGGATATTGAGTCATTTCGTTTAAGATGTAATAACTAATAAGTATACACATGTATGCCTTAGCTTTTATTTTCTGGCCACATCATGTGTATATATGACTCTCTGCTACCTAACTCCCGGAATGCTCAGAGACAAGAATCACTCTTTTTCATCTTTTCACGTTTCTTTACCCTTCGTCCTTTTTCTTTACAGCTGATAAAATTAAAAAACAAAAAAAAAGGGGAATAACTTGATAACACGGCAAGTAACAGAAAAAGCGACATACTGTAGTATATAAATCATTAGCACGAATTGTATCAGCGAGTTTCCATAATTGCTAACAAAAATCACAGTCCTTGATAGCGAATTTTGGTATGTGATTTTCGTAGAAAGAGAGACAAGAATGGCAAGGGACATGGAAAACATTAAGAAGCGTGTGTTCGAAAGTGCCATGAAAGGTAAATGGGATGAAGTAGTTGATATCTACAAGGAGGAGCAAATGGTTCACGAGGCCAAGGTAACAAGGTCAGGGGACACTGCCCTGCACATAGCGGTCTCTGATGGGCAAGAAGACGTGGTGGCAGAAATGGTGAACTTAGTTCAGTCTAATCTGCAGGCTCTGGGAATTCAGAATGAGACAGGGAACACTGCCCTGCACTATGCGGCTTCAATGGGGAGTGTAGCAATATGTTCCCAAATTGCAAGGGTAGACGCCTCGCTGGTGAATATTCGGAACGATGAGGGAGAGACACCTATGTTTTTGGCAGCTCTTCATGGTAGAAAAGAGGCTTTTCTTTTCCTTCATTATACCTGTTTCCCGTCCCGGGACCAACCTGTTGAGTACATAAACTGTAGAAGAAACGACGGTGATACCATTCTTCATTGTGCAATCGCCGGAGACTATTTTGGTAAGCTCAGATTTTTCTACCATTTAATTTAATTCATTCTAAATTCTAAACATAAACCCGAGAAGGTGTTCTTAGGTAAGGTTTTTTTGGGCATTTCCTTTTGAATGAAGTTTCAAATAAAGAGTAAAGCACTTCAACTCTGTAACACCAACTAATAACTATAATCTATAAAGTGCATCCAAATTTAAAACTTCAAAAAATTTTCTAGTGTTTTAAAAATTGAAATTTAAGTACATTCAAATGTTTGGTTCTATAAATTTAGATTTAGATTATGATGAAATAAGTTAATCGGTTGCACCATTAATTTCTTTTTATTCTGTTTTATCTCAGATTTTATAAAATAACTTTCACATTAAAATAAAATCTTTTCATTTTTGGTGATGGCATTTTTCTTTTAGTTTAACTGAGTTATATAAGGGATAAATCTCATCCCGTTTTATGTACTTAGTTGTACTTAACTCAATAGGGCTTTCCAATTTTTCTAATTAAAATATACCCAATCAATTAGACTACATTATGCCCTTGACAGATTTGGCATTCCAAATAATTCATCTTTATGAACACCTTGTCAACTGGGTGAACGAGAAAGGGTCCTCTCCGCTCCATTTGTTGGCGACTAAGCCTTCAGCTTTCAGAAGTGGTAGCCGCCTCGGAAGATGTGAAAAGATCATTTATCACTGTGAGTGTTACTGTATATTTATATAGACATGCATGCAACAGTGAATAGTATTCAGGAGTAAATTAACACCTTTTTCATTTAATTTTTTTTCTTCCGTTTTTCCATTTTTTTTAAATCTCATCATCAACCAAAATCATTAATTATGTGCTTTTTGTTTGGAAGGTATATACATTGACGAGCTCAAGGTAGAACCGTATGATCTACAATCATTCCGAAATGCAGACAAAAATAAAAAGGATCACTGTTATTATCCGCAGAATTACAAGACATTCATGGACCTTTTGCATGTGCTCCAAAAGGGAATCAAGATTGGTACATAATACATATGACATGTGACCGTATTTTGGTTTTTAATAGTAGTTACTGTAAGAATATTTTTCTCATATGCACAACATGCTTGAGATTCACATTACTTAACTTCACGATTATCTTGGGAGTAGTCATTAAGATATATATGAATGGTCAATGCTTTTGATTTTCCATGTACTCTTGCTGATCTGCATTGTTGTGCAATCTAAGTATTATAAATTTCCATATCCAGTGGCCAAACGTGTACCGAAAGAACTACCAAGAAGTGGAACAGAGGCAAAAGGTGAAAAATACATACTTTTTTTTGGGTACACAATTATTTATTCTTTATTATCAAACAGCAAAATCAACAACCGAATTTTTTTTTTTAAAAAAAGAAAGACACTGTTTAATTTAAAGCCATATATATCACTCTCGGTATTATATTGTGTAGGATCACAAGTCAAAGCTCAGGGGCATCCGTTACTTCCACCAAATTATAATAGCTGCTTTCAGTTTGTCAAGTTTGTATATCTTGCAATGTTGGTAATTCTTGGCCAAGGTATATATGTCTCTATGAACCTTTTTATTTTTACAAAAAAGAAGTCTTAAACTTTGTCAATTTTCTTATTTCTTTGGGTCATTTCTCACATATTTATACTGAATATGGTATTTGTATTAATAAAACTACAAAGGATCAAACGGGATAAAAAAGATACGTAGGAAGAAGGAGAAGCACATATGGTCTGCACAAATTATGAATGAACTTCTAGAAACAGCTTCTATATATGAATATGATGACAATGGGAGTAAACCACCACCAATGTCTTCGCCTACGGACACCGACGGAGAGACAGCGCCTTATTTTTTTCATCCAGGCGGCGCAGTCACCATTAGCAATATCAACAAAGAGCAGGAAAAGGCCCAACAACACAACACCGGTAAGAGATTGTTATTTAATTGAAGAATTAATTAACCCTCATACCAAACACATTCCATAAAGTTTTATGTTATGCTTTATAATTAAATAGGCTGAAAAAGAATTGAAAAAAAAATCAAATTTCAGTTCAATTACATTAATAATAAGGTTTTATTTGTAGGAGATCAAAAAGATAAAAGTAATTCAGATAAGGAGAAGAAGGACACTAGTACTCCCATACTAATCGCAGCAAAGAATGGTGTGACCGAAATGGTAGAGAAAATCCTAGAATTATTTCCGGTAGCGGTTCACGACATGGATGCAGAGAAAAAGAATATAGTGTTATTGGCAGTAGAGAACAGGCAACCCCATGTATATCAACTCTTGCTCAAGAGGAATATCCTGAAAGAAAGTCTATTTCGGAAAGTGGATGATCAGGGAAACAGCGCACTGCACTTGGCAGCCAAGCTTGGAGACTACAAGCCTTGGCTCATTCCTGGCGCAGCACTTCAAATGCAATGGGAAATCAAATGGTACGAGGTAATTACATGATTATATTTATAAGCCTAAATTTAATTTGGGTTAGTTTTGATTTCTAGTTATTATAAGTTTCTTCTTCAAACTCTTAATCTGGCTTCAACTTGATGATCAATTTATATTTTATTTAAAGATATAGCCTTAATAAAAATGGTTTGATTTGATTTATATGTGAATTAATAGTAAGTGGATACATTTTAAATTCTGAGATGCAGTTCGTCAAAGACTCTATGCCAGCGCAATTCTTTGTCCGATACAATAAGGACAACAAGACACCAAAAGAAGTATTCACCGAAACACACAAGGAACTCATAAAAAGTGGTGGGGAGTGGCTGAACAAAACCTCGGAATCATGCTCCGTGGTGGCCGCACTGATTGCCACGGTGGCCTTCGCCACATCCACCACCGTCCCCGGCGGTGTCCAAGAAAGTACCGGTACTCCAACCTTGGAAAACAAGCCAGGTTTCAACATCTTTGCCATCTCATCTCTTGTAGCACTGTGCTGTTCGGTCACTTCGGTGGTCATGTTCCTCTCTATACTAACATCTCGGTATCAAGAATATGATTTTGGTAAAGATCTGCCCAACAAGCTTATACTGGGATTGACTTCGTTGTTCATGTCCATTGCTTCCATGTTGGTTTCTTTCTGCGCTGGCCATTTCTTTGTGCTCAAAGACGAACTAAAATACGCAGCATTTCCTATATATGCTGTGACATCCCTGCCAGTCACGCTTTTTGCTATGGCACAATTTCCACTCTACTTTGATCTTGTGTGGGCTACCTTTAAGAAAGTACCACAACGAAGCTATAAGACCACTCCACTCTAGTTACTTGGGCTTCAATTGCATTTTTCACCTTTAGCGATTTTAGTGAACGAGAATATGTATTTGATTCAATATTAGAATGATTATAAATTAAGACCTGAACATCTAGCATCTCTGTGTTCGAACATCTAGCATTTGATTATATACCAGCAATGGATTAAAGTCATCAATTAAGCAAATGAAAAATGTTTAGAAAAATAAATTATAAGTATAAACAATTAATTAAAATTGGAAAGCTCTCATAAGTCACAACTTAAAGGCCTTTTCATGACAATAGACACTAAATAGTCATTTCCAATGTGATGGAAATTATATGTTTATCCTACTATTTGTTTGATACAACAACTCTTTTTTTTTTATGTTTTTTGTTACCCATGTACTCTTGGTTCAAACCCTAAACAATTTTTTCATTTAAAAGTAGTAAAGAGCTAATAGGATATAAAATTCTCCCCATAATTTCATATTTAAATTAACTACAAAAACGAATAAGAGCTTTTAGTTCACCATTAATTAAGAAAGGTATTAGTATATATACAAAGATAACTGCATGAAACACGAGAGGCTAGTTATGTCAGGCATATGCTGGCTTTTCTAGAATACTTGTTGGTTACAAAATATCAACCAGACACACCTGCAACTTTTTCACTTTCTCTCTTAACACTTGTTTCGCATGGTTCGCACATTCTAGTAATTTGTTGTTTAAAAAAGAAAAATTCCAATAGAAACTAATCTTCGTAGTTTATTCCCGAAGGAGAAATTAAGAGCCAAAGAAAAAACCTCCAGCAACACTAGAACCAGCACACTCAGTAGCCATAATTTTCAACCACTCGTTTCTATACTCAATTTCTCAGATTAGTAACCCCATTTGCTTTACGTAACCAGTAACCATCGTCAACAAAAAAAAAAAGGAAAAAAAAAACCACTGCTCAAAGCTACCATGATTAACAATTCTACAAGTGATTCCCACAAGAAGATATTTAAGGGAAAAAAAAAAAAAGAAAAGAAAACACTCTCCTAGTATTTGTTTGTTTCAACAACTCTTTCATTTGAAAGCAGTAAAGGGTGTTGAGTGAGTTTTATATCCAATCTTTAGATCTCTTTGACTTAATTATTTGGTTGTTTATTGAGATTTATTGTTATCTAATGGGATGTTTTATGTTAAATTGTAGGTTTCATAGGTTAGAATGAAGAATTGGGAAGTTTCTAGGCCAGAATTCAAGCGCCGCGGCGCCCATAACCCAGAGCCGTGGCCCTTGGAGCATCAGAATGGAAGACCTGGATTGCAGCTCAGGGCCGCACCCCTTGAACAGTAGCGCCGTAGTGCCTGTATGTGAAAAAATGGAAGACCTGGACAACAGCTTAGGACCGCACCCCGTGAATAGTAGCACCGCGGCGCCTGTGCCCAAAATCTTCATACGTAGCTCCTTTTTCCTTACTTTTTTAGAGCTTTTAGAGTCGAATATAAAAGGGAACTCTTAAGAATTTTTAGGAGATGCTTTTCTGGACTTTTTGGAGGCAAGAAGGAGAGCAAAAACAAGGATTGGAGGAGGGCAGCACAAGATTGGGGCTTCTCTTCAGAGTTTTTATTTTTCTTCTCTTAGAACCATGCCTAGATTTAATTTTACCTTGTTCTTCATTTTTGCTATGAACTAAATTTCCTTCTAGGGCTATGATGTAGCCTAGCTAGGAGGATTTGTTATTTTCTATTTCTTTAATTCAAGAACTTCTTTATTAAATTGTCTTCTTTTTCTCAAGTCTTCATGCTTCTAATTGCTTGATCACCAATTAGTCGATTAGATAATTACAATGAGACTGAGAGGTAATTTGTAATTAAAGATCATAGAGATTAAGAACATAGGTTGCATGTAGGATATGAATATATCTCCATGGTCTGTGTAGCTATTTAAAAAGAACCATAGAATTAAGTGAATTTCTAGGTTGTTCGTAATTCACATAGGAATATCGTGGGTTCATAACTTAGAAATACTTTTGTTTGACCTTGGGAAAAACTAATAAATAATTTAGGGTTCTTAGTTAGCAATTAGGAAGATTGTTCTTGGTTAATGAATTAGGAATAGCAAATCAAAATAGCTATGGTGAAATCAAAAGCCCTAGATGTTTTCTCTCTTAATAATTCTATCATTTTACTGGTTTAAGTTTGTTTTCATCATATTTTAGTTGTTTCTTGAAAATCTATCCATATTGATTGATTAGATAAAATTAAGGTTAACCCAATTTCGGTAATTGATACATTAGTCCTTGTGGGAACGATACTCTATCTCATCTTATTACTTGGAAATGATAACGTACACTTGCGTTAAGATTTCTCACAACAAAGGGCTGACATAAGAACATGGTATAAAAATTCCCCTAGTACTTAATTACTTAAACTAGATATATAAGGAATAAGAGCTTTTATAAGGAACATGGTTCTCTTATACAAGTTTTAAGGTATTTGAGAAGTGAAATCATCTCTTTTGTGTCTTGAGAGTAAGTTCTTGGTTTGACAAAATTACGCAACAAAAAGAATAGAAAAGCAGAAAACGATACTATTTCACTACTTTCTTTCTAAAAAGAAAGTTAATTTAATTCTCCCTTCCATGCATACACGAAAGGAATTACATAATAAGAGAAGATGCCTTGGATTCATGGCTTCTTTTAAATTCATTTTCAAACATTGTCCTGCCCAATTCTCTTTTCAGTTCTGAATAAGCTGTATTTACTATTTAGCAGCGGAATTTAATCTTTTATACTAGCAATCTCTTATCATTATGATTATTAAACTATAAACTTATTATTTATGGTCAGTTTCAAAATCTAATAAACCACTTACATGCACTTTGAACATTGTCAAATAAAGAAGAAGCTTTTATTGTATTACACGAAAAGAACATCAAACTATTAGATTCATTGCCATTGTTTATGTTTAATCCCTTCCTTGTTCTTTGGGTTTCCCCTCAGACTTGGGAACAGAGGCGGAGCTTTTAAGGGGAAGGGGCCACTGCCCCTCCCAATTTTATTTTTTTAAGTAATTTATTTTTAAAAAGTTATTTGGAAATTAAAATTTAATTTAGTTCAAATTTTGCCATTGTTTGAGAACAAAATGTTAATACATTCTTTATTTTTTCTTGATATTTCTTCTCCCTTTCACGGACTTTAAATTAGACATTAATAGGCTAAAGGTAATAGGTTTTAATTTTTCTTTTCTACTCAATGCTTACTTTTAACGGCAAATTAAGAGTAGTATCGTTTGTCTCTCAAAAAAAAAGAGTAGTATTGTTTGAGGTGGGATACAGGGGCTTATAAAATTAAACCACGCCTCCCAGCTTTGCTACTGCATTCTAGAGCTCTGCCCTGTATTCTCTTCTCCTGGCGGGTAACAAATTTGCTACTACATGCATTATGAACATTGCCTGCTCTGCGTAGCTGGTATAATTAGCTTGCTATTGTGCTTTCAATTCTATCTCTCTCTGCCCCATATATATACCTACATCATCATGGGTACACCACAAGAGAGTGACACGAATGACATCAAGCAATCTCTGTATTATAGCACCGTGAGACGAGATTGGAAAGAAGTTATTAGGATTTACAAGGAGCATCCAGAGATATACGCTACCAGGTTCACCAAATCCGGAAACACTGCATTGCACGTGGCTGCCACTCTTGGTGCCGGAGACACTCTTGTACAACTTATTGATGCTATGGAGAATAAAGACGGCGATGCTGCCAATAAGGCTTTGCAAGCTAAGAATACGAAAGGGGATACCCCTTTGCACTGTGCTGCCGCAAGGAGTTCTCCTTCTTCTCCCACTATGTGTGAGCGCATTGTACGTATTGCTCCAACGTTGGTTGGTGAGCGTAACAACGAGAGAGAGACACCTCTTTTCTTGGCTGCTCTTCACGGTGACAAAGAGACCTTCCTTTACCTCCATTCAGTTACCAGTAACTTGTTTTCAAGCACAATGACACACCCCTGGAGAAGGAAAGGAGGAGAAACAATTCTTCACTGTACCATTCAGAGAGAGTACTTTGGTGAGCGCTTAATAATTTCATATCAGTTTATCTTCTTCTGTTATCAAATTATCTAGCTCTTCTTATTCTTAGCTACACTTGTTACTAGTTTAATTAATTACTGCTGTTATAGCTATTAGTTCAGTTTCTTAATTTCTGTATTTTGTTTGCTGGACAGATTTAGCATTGCACATTATTCATCTGTATAAAGATCAATTTATTGCTACCAGTATTGATGAAAAAGGAATCACACCGATACATGTCCTTGCCAGTAAGCCTTCTGCCTTTGAAAGCGATACCCGCCTTCGATGGTGGACAAAGATCCTATACTACTGTAAGCATTGAGGTTAAAATGAATTCTGTTATTAAGTGCTTTAGAGTTGCTTACTGACCAATTAACCTGTTACTTACGAAACGTTATTATATGAGAAGAGTAGTTACTCGTTGATTTATGAGAAGAAACTGATTATATGTGCTTGTGTCATTATTTTCTGCCAAAAAGGCATGGTTGTAGAGCCACTGAAGTTTGATGATGCTCCAATCGAGTCCAATCTTCATGTACAAATTGGTCAACCCAAAGATGAGGAGAGGAAAACAGTGTTTGATAAAGCTGAGCTCCCAAAGAATTACCACACATGCCATGACTTCTTCGGGTTCTTGTGGGATCTAGTTCGGAGGGGTATGTTATGTCAAGCCTCTATTCGTCAATTAATCACAGTATAATACGTAAGTTACCTAAATGAACAGAACACATATGTTAAGTATCATTAGCAATTAGTTTGCTTAAGTCCTCAATGCCCCTTGACCAATCTGATTTGCTATATCAGTTACTTGGAAAGAATGTAACCGAAGAAACTCGGAGACAGAGGCCGGAGATTCAACTACTTACGAAAATTCGTATTTCCCACTAAATTATGCTACATATTTTGAGTTTTTCAAGTCTTCATACATGTATGTTTTCGGCCTTGCAGGAATTGGTACGCCACAATCTTGATCTCTTACAATTTCTTTTATTCTATTGGCACTTCAATATTCTGTCCATAATTATATGCTTGTTCTTATGGTTTGCTTTAAATGATTAGTTTTGGCCTACCATTTTTAAATACTGGTTTAGGCTTATTGGGCATAAAGAAGATCAAACAAAAACACGTTTGGTGTACCCAGATCATGGATCAACTTGTTGAACAAACTGCTAAGTATGAGTGGACAGGTGGTAGTGATCCCAGATCTATATATAAATCTGATGAGGAGCAGGAGAGTATTTTAAACTTTAGAAACAAACCGAAGACTAATTCATCTCCTCCTGGCCTGACAAATGCAAATGGGGCTCAACAAAAGCAGCAAGGTAATCCAATAATTAAAGAGTGGATCAGAATAGCTCAAGCATCTTTTATACTTTTTTCTTTTTCTATAAAAAATGTTCTGAATTGAATAATACAGCTCTGACTTGTTAGCATTTGGCAGCAATATTAACAAATTTTTTTTTTTTTTTTTTGCATATGTTAACCACATTGTTAACATCAAAACAATATGCTCAACCAAAAGAAATGGACAAACTTGAAGCATTGTTAACCAAATTGTTAAAACTACAAGAAGACCGTGAACAAGACCGTGAAGACGAAGAAATGGACAAAAAAATTACAGCATTGTTAATAGCAGCAAAAACTGGTGTGATCGAATTGGTGAAAAAATTCCTAGAATGTATTCCTGCGGCCATCCATGACAGTACCAAGGAGAACAAAAATATATTGCACGTGGCAGTGGAGAACAGGCAACCTCACATATTCAAGGAATTGAAGAATCACGATCTCTGGCACAGCCTGGTACAAACAGTAGATGTCAATGGGAACAATGTATTGCACTTGGCAGCCAAGGTATCAAAATATAAGCCTTGGCAAATACCTGGGTCTGCTATGCAAATGCAATGGGAAATCAAGTGGTATCAGGTACAAAAGAGTTAGCTTCAACTTGGAATTTTTGTTCTATTTTTCATCCACCACCTTATTAGAAGAAGGTTCTGTGTCTAAGATTGCAGGGGCTGGGTTGTGGGGCTTAATATGTGTTTCATGTTTCACTAGAGAAAATATAACTAATTAACTCAATTTCTTTCGATTCAACTCTCATATCTCGCACCCAATATATAGGCTGCATATCTCTGATTTGGTATGTATTATGTGGTCATGAGATTACAAGCTATTTATTAATATATTATTTTATCTTTGAGCAGTATGTGACAAAAGAAGTGCCCCAGCATCTGATTTTCCAAAGCAACAAAGATGACGACACTCCAGGGGAGATCTTCAATGAGAGTCACAAAGAACTCGTCAAAGAAAGTAGCGAGTGGCTTAAAAGCACGTCTCAATCTTGCTCTGTTGTGGCTGCACTCATAGCTGGTGTTTCCTACGCCACATCCAGCAGCGTCCCTGGTGGCATTGATGACAAAACTGGGAAACCAATCTTTGAAGGCCAGCCTGCATTCAACATATTTGCTATCACTTCACTGGTTGCACTTTGCTTCTCTGTTACTGCATTGGTAATGTTCCTTGCCATTCTCACTTCTCGCCAACAACAAAAAGATTTCCGCAGAGATTTGCCATTTAAACTTCTTCTGGGCTTAAGCTCACTTTTTGTGTCCATTGCCTCAATTTTGGCTTCTTTCTGTGCCGCACATTTATTTGTGCTCAAAGATAAATTGTCTAACGGTACATATATCATTTACAGTGTAATTTGTCTACCGGTGTCACTTTATGCAGTAGCACACTTTCCGCTCTACTTGGATCTCTTAAAAGCCATCCTCACGGAGGTGCCACAGCCAAGCTATAAGGATGATGATTTTATAGTTTCATCTAGGTTTTGAGGTGTTACAAATCTCCCCAAAAAAAAAAATAATGGTTTGAAACATTATTATTTTCTATGAATTGTTTTGTGGTTTGTATCAAGTCTTTAGTTAGTTTTTTTTTTTTTTTAAGGCTCTTGTTTGGAAGGATGTGTCATTTCATGTTAAATAATAACATTGAATTTTGAGTTCTAAGAACTTTAGGTTACAGGTGTCAAATGTAAATTATTGTGTTTTTTTTTTATAACAATGTTAGGAGTGATATAAGGATTGAAATCTTTAATATCGTCTTATATATATATATATAAAAGAGGCTTAAAGCCCTTCTCATCAGAAGTACAGGCCATATTAGCGAGTGCATTAAAAAAAAAAAAAAAAAAAAAATCAGGTCTGTTATGCCTATACGTGGAAAAAGACAAATTAGACCAATTCTAAGTGGTTATACTTATATCTATGCTTAGAGGTCCACAGTCGGTAGTTTTTGACTTTTGTAATTTTAAATTGACTCTGACATCAACTTAAATATTATTTAAAATAGAACAATTATAACATGAAATTAGTATTATAAATTTTAAGTTTAATCTATTTAAAATTAGGACTTGGCCCAATTAAAATCGAGTTAGGATTTATTTTGTAGGCTTGGCCCAATTCGGGCCACCCTTGTTAATTTTAATTCTATTTTTATTTTATTTTTTATTTTTAATTAATTTTTTAGCTATTTTTGTTTATTTTAAAAATAATAAAATAATACAAAATGAGATCGTTTTGATTATTAAACAAACTTAATAAGGCTGGGTCGAGCCTCATTTTTTGGCCCGATTAAATTTGGACCCAAACTCGGTCCATTTGACAATGTTACATGAGATGGTGCTAATGATAAAAACAAAGGATGAAGAATATACATATCATCAATTAATTTTTGGATAAAATTAGAAAATTTAATCAAAATAAAAAAAATAGTTGTTATCATTATTTATTTTTGAGGTAAAAAGTAAATCGTTTTTGAATATTGTATAGTAGGAAAATGCTTTTAAAATTTTGGGATCCAAAAATTAAAATTCATTTATGAAATATCTTCAAAATTTATCATTTTATCTTACGTACATTAAATAATAAGTTTCACATTAATTAATTTATTTTTTAGTAAGAAGATTAAAAGAATGAATGAACTTAGGTTACATTGTTAAATTAAAAGATTTAAACCTTTAAAGTTTAAACTCTTACAAAATACTATATCCCTCAACTATACCTAGCGGTTTACCTCTAAACTCATTTAATATAAAATTTTAGATTTAGAAGAACAAAAAAAGAGAAATGTATTATTTAGTAGAAGAAAAACCATGTGCAATTTTCTTCATTTTTGTTTTTAATATAAGATAGATACATAGGTAATGTGGTGACACTCAATTATTTGGTAATAAAACGCACTGGGCCTTTGGCCCCGTTGATTCACCAAAAAAATAAAATGGCACTGCATTTACAATGAGGTTGAAACTTAGAACCAAAAAAGTATTTAAGATAGGAGTTTACAGTACCCTACCACTTATAAAAACGTTATTTAATTGACATAATAGAATCTTAATAAAGGAATAGAGACATAATGGTTAGATAGAAATTCCAATAGGTGACACACGTCACTTTAACCAAAATGATAAAAATTGCACACAAAATGGTTTTCTAATTCTCCACGTGTAATGTATTAATTGTATATCTAAATCTCACATAATCATATAATTGTTACTGGAATTACAAATACAAAAAGTTATTCTGCTTAAGTTAAAAAAAAAAATCTGAAGAAATTATATCGAAATTTATAATTTGTATACTTATCTAAATCTAATCTAATTTTAAAATTTTAAAAAAGTATGATAAGTGTCCTAATTTTAAGATTTATCATTTGGAGTAAGATATCTTTTAGCTTTTAAAAATATATACTATATCTAAGTTTAAAAATCAATATTTAATTAATCAAAAAATATTTATTTATTTAACTTTTAAAAATATTTTTTAAAAAAAAGCTTTAATTTAAATAATACTTGTACAAAATAACCCCTACTACTCCTACTATGTTAATAAGTTCAAAGCACCTATCTGGAAATACAATTATTGATGAAACAAATACAAGATTGTTTGATTCGTTTGAACTTCTGTCATTTGCATTCTGAAACAACGGTGTATACGCCTCAAATTGAGTCTAAAATCTGGCAATCTCGTACTTTTTATTTTTCTTTTTCAATTTTGTCATACTTTATTATATATTATATTTTATTTTATTTTTCAGTTAAGTTTTTTCTCTTCTTTCTAACAAACAGTAGTTGCAAATTTTGTGGTCTCCAACGGAAGCAAAGCGAGAAAAAAGAAAAAGAAAATTACTTTCCCTTTTACCAAACAAAAGTAGGAAAAAGAAAAGTTAGTTAAAGTCGGAAAATTTCAATTAGATTCCCTCATGACAATAGGAAAAACAAAATTTCCATTGCCTAAATCTTGATTTCTTTCTACGCCGCACATTTCTTTGTGGTTAGGGATCAATTGAGCAAGTTGCTATTCCTTATTTATACTGCAACTTGTGTTATTTTATACAGAAGCGCAGTTTTCACTCTACTTGGATCTCTTAGAAGCCATTATTTCGGAGATGCCACAACCAAAATATAAAGAGGATGATTTGTAGTTTTTGAGTTGCTACAAATAAATAAATAATAATAATAAATAGGTTAGGAGATGGTTTTGGTGAATTGTTAAATTGTTTTTTTTTTTTTTTAAGTATGTATTGGATATTTAATGGGCATGAAATTGTTCAACAGCAATAACGAAATGTTTCAAGCCCAAGAACCTTGTGACCGGCCTAATTGGCAGTGCATTGATTGTATCAATTTTTTATCCTTTTACTGTAACTTAAAAAAATTAAGTTGTTTTATTTTTTATTTATTTTTGACGTAATAAATAAATATGTAAACATATGCCCAATAGTTTTTGAATATTGTAAACATGACCAATCTGTTAAGTATATATGATTTTTAATGAGTCAAATAGAATATTTTAGAAAAATGGTTTTAAAGTAAGAAGGTAAAAAAAAAAATGTATTATTCAATAAACTTAAATGTGTGAAATTTTCTCCTGTCCTTTATTTTAATTTTTTTTTTATGAGAGACCTTTTTGTTTTTAACATAAAATGGATGCTAGGTAATGCAATGTCGCTGGTGGTGAAACTCGACTAAAAATAATATGATCGCACTTACAATATGATAGGTGTTATAGTTTTTAAATTTATTTAACTTTGTATAATTTTCAAAATCTTTCAAGCTGTAGTTTCCTGGCTTTTCTCTTGTACACAAAAAAACAAAATCTATTTTTCATGCTCACTATTTGCGCGTGTTCTAATGCTTATTTCTTCTTATTGTAGGGAAAAAAAAAAAAACTCTAAATATAACAAATACATTTTTGGCAAAAAACTTAATAAAGAAGTCTGCAAATGCAAAACAAAATTCATATTATTATTTTTTACAATGTATAGGGACAGCTTATATTTGACGCTAATTATTTGGATATTTCTAATAAAAAAATTATTTGGATATTTATACGCAAATTTACTGAGCTTGAACTTTTATATAACCTTTGGCACTACTTGTTGGAACGTAAACAAAACTCGATGGTTTCTCAATCGCATTAATCACACGAATTACTCACTTGTTTTGGATTCTATAGCAAAATTTTGGTATTTCTTAATGTTGATGTTAGCTCGGTCGAGATCCCTTCTCTCCTCAATAAATTAATGAAACTATCAACTTCTATGGAGGGACCGGCACATACATGAAACTCCAAGATATATATATGGAAAGGGAAAGGCTTTCGGTCCCATGTTAGCTTTACTCTATTTTGTCATTGACACACTATCGAGCATATCAATTTAATTTCTCAGTTCCAGTCCTTTACCTCTGCTTTACTTCGCTTTACGTATGTGCATGCAACATGTGTTCGACAAAATGACACATGTACAACGAAACAAGATCTGCATTGATGCAAGTAAGATAAAATCCTTCTTTCCTAAAAGAATGAAAATTAAATTCCCCCTTCCTCCTCCAAAGTGAAATAATCTGCTATATTATCTCTTTTGCAAAAAGAAAAAGGTGCGAAGCTGGGCTGATAAAGAAGAAGCGTTTATTGTATTACACCAAAGGAAGATTAAACTATTAGATCCATGGCCATTGTTCATATTTGTTTAGCTACTCAATTTTGGTAAAGACCCCCCCTTTTCCTTTCTTTGGGTTTTTCTTTCCTAACTAATGCTTATTTTTAACGGCACAGAGCAGCATAGCATCCTTTGAGAGGGGCTTAGCTTATAAAACCATGGATCCCAGATTTGCTACTGCGTGCATTATGAACATTGCCAGCTCTGCCTAGCTGGTATAATCAGTTTGCTATTGTGCTTTCAATTCTATCTCTCTCTGCCCTATATATATATACCTACATCATCATGGGTACATCACAAGAGAGTGACCCGAAATACATCAAGCAATGCATCTTGAGACGAGATTGGAAAGAACTTATTAAGATTTACGAGAAGCATCCAGAGATTTACGATACCAAGATCACCAAATCCGGAGACACTGCATTGCACGTGGCTGCCACTCTTGGTGCCAGAGACTTTGGGTTTTTCTTTCCTAACTAATGCTTATTTTTAACGGCACAGAGTAGCATAGCATCCTTTGAGAGGGGCTTAGCTTATAAAACCATGGATCCCAGGTTTGCTACTGCGTGCATTATGAACATTGCCAGCTCTGCCTAGCTGGTATAATCAGTTTGCTATTGTGCTTTCAATTCTATCTCTCTCTGCCCTATATATATATACCTACATCATCATGGGTACATCACAAGAGAGTGACCCGAAATACATCAAGCAATGCATCTTGAGACGAGATTGGAAAGAACTTATTAAGATTTACGAGAAGCATCCAGAGATTTACGATACCAAGATCACCAAATTCGGAGACACTGCATTGCACGTGGCTGCCACTCTTGGTGCCAGAGACACTCTTGTACAACTTCTTAATGCTATGGAGAAGAAAGACCGCGATGCTGCCAAGGAGGCTGTGCAAGCTAAGAATAAGAAAGGGGATACCCCTTTGCACTGTGCTGCCGCAAGGAGTTCTCCTTCATCTCCCACTATGTGTGAGCGCATTGTACGTATTGCTCCAAAGTTGGTTGGTGAGCGTAACAACGAGAGAGAGACACCTCTTTTCTTGGCTGCTCTTCACGGTGACAAAGAGACCTTCCTTTACCTCCATTCAGTTACCAGTTACTTGTTTTCAAGCACAATGACACCCCCCTGGAGAAGGAAAGGGGGAGAAACAATTCTTCACTGTACCATTCAGAGAGAGTACTTTGGTGAGCGCTTAATAATTTCATTTCAGTTTATCTTCTTCTGTTACCAAATTATCTAGCTCTTCTTGCTCTTAGCTACACTTGTTACTAGTTTAATTAATTACTGCTGTTATAGCTATTAGTTCAGTTTCTTAATTTCTGTATTTTGTCTGCTGGACAGATTTAGCATTGCACATTATTCATCTGTATAAAGATCAATTTATTGCTAGCATGGTTGATGAAAAAGGAATCACACCGCTACATGTCCTTGCCAGTAAGCCTTCTGCCTTTGAAAGCTGTACCCGCCTTCGATGGTGGACAAAGATCCTATACTACTGTAAGCATTGAGGTTAAAATGATTTCTGTTATTAAGTGCTTTAGAGTTGCTTCCTGACCAATTAGCCTGTTACTTACGAAACGTTATTATATGAGAAGAGTAGTTACTCGTTGATTTAGGAGAAGAAACTGATTATATGTGCTTGTGTCATTATTTTCTGCCAAAAAGGCATGGTTGTAGAGCCACTGAAGTTTGATGATGCTCCAACCGAGTCCAAACTTGATGTACAAATATTTGACACCATTGAGAACCAGTCCCAAGGTTCGCATACACCGATTCAACCCAAAGATGAGGAGAGGAAAACAATGTTTGATAAAGCTGAGCTCCCCAAGAATTACCACACATGCCATGACTTCTTCGAGTTCTTGTGGGATCTGGTTCGGAGTGGTATGTTATGTCAAGCCTCTATTCGTCAATTAATCACAGTATAATACATAAGTTACCTAAATGAACAGAACACGTATGCTAAGTATGATTAGCAATTAGTTTGCTTGAGTCCTCAATGCCCCTTCCTTGACCAATCTGATTTGCTATATCAGTTACTTGGAAAGAAGATATCGGAAGAAAGTCGGAGACAGAGGCAGCAGATTCAACTAGTTATGAAAATTCGTATTTCCCACTAAATTATGCTACCTGTTTTGAGTTTTTCAAGTCTTCATACATGTATGTTTTCGGCCTTTCAGGAATTGGTACGCCACAATCTTGATCTTTTGCAATTTCTTTTATTCTATTGGCACTTCAATATTTTGTCCATGATTATATGCTTGTTCTTATGGTTTGCTTTAAATGATTAGTTTCGGCCTACCATTTTTAAATACTGGTTTAGGGTTAATGGGCATAAAGAAAATCAAACAAAAACACGTTTGGTGTGCCCAAATCATGGATCAACTTGTTGAACAAGATGCTGAGTATGAGTGGACATATGGTAGTGATCCCTCCTCTATAGATCAATCTGATGAGGAGCAGGAGAGTATTTTAAACTTTAGAAACAAGGCGAAGACTAATTCATCTCCTCCTGGCATGACAAATGCAAATGAGGCTCAACAAAAGCAGCAAGGTAATCCAATAATTAAAGAGTGGATCAGAATAGCTCAAGCATCTTTTATACTTTTTTCTTTTTCTATAAAAAATGTTCTGAATTGAATAATACAGCTCTGACTTGTTGGCATTTGGCAGCATTATTAACAAATTTTTTTTTTTTTTTTTGCATATGTTAACCACATTGTTAACATCAAAACAATATGCTCAACCAAAAGAAATGGACAAACTTGAAGCTTTGTTAACCAAATTGTTAAAACAACAACAAGACCGCGAAGAAGAAGAAATGGACAAGACAGCATTGTTAATGGCAGCAAAAACTGGTGTGATCGAATTGGTGAAAAAAATCCTAGAAAGTATTCCTGTGGCCATCCATGACAGTACCAAGGAGAACAAAAACATATTGCATGTGGCAGTGGAGAACAGGCAACCTCACATATTTAAGGAATTGAAGAATCACGATCTCTGGCACAGCCTGGTACAAACAGTAGATGTCAATGGGAACAATGTATTGCACTTGGCAGCCAAGGTATCAAAATATAAGCCTTGGCAAATACCTGGGTCTGCTATGCAAATGCAATGGGAAATCAAGTGGTATCAGGTACAAAAGAGTTAGCTTCAACTTGGAATTTTTGTTCTATTTTTCATCCACCACCTTATTAGAAGAAGGTTCTGTGTCTAAGATTGCAGGGGCTGGGTTGTGGGGCTCAATATGTGTTTCATGTTTCACTAGAGAAAATATAACTAATTAACTCCATTCCTTCCAATTCAACTCTCACATCTCCCACCCAATATATAGGCTGCATATCTCTGATTTGGTATGTATTATGTGTTCATGAGATTGCAAGCTATTTATTAAAATATTATTTTATCTTTGAGTAGTATGTGAAAAAAGAAGTGCCCCAGCATCTGATTTTCCAAAGCAACATAGATGACGACACTCCAGGGGAGATCTTCAATGAGAGTCACAACGAACTCGTCAAAGAAGGTAGCGAGTGGCTTAAAAGCACGTCTAAATCTTGCTCTGTTGTGGCTGCACTCATAGCTGGTGTTTCCTTTGCCACATCCAGCAGCGTCCCTGGTGGCACTGATCACAAAACTGGGAAACCAATCTTAGAAAGCCAGCCTGCATTCAACATATTTGCTATCACTTCACTGGTTGCACTTTGCTTCTCTGTTACTGCATTGGTAATGTTCCTTGCCATTCTCACTTCTCGCCAACAACCAAAAGATTTCCGCAGAGATTTGCCATTCAAGCTACTTCTGGGCTTAAGCTCACTTTTTGTGTCCATTGCCTCAATTTTGGCTTCTTTCTGTGCCGCAAATTTCTTTGTGCTCAAAGATAAATTGTCTAACGGTACATATATCATTTACAGTGTAATTTGTCTACCGGTGTCATTTTATGCAGTAGCACACTTTTCCCTCTACTTGGATCTCTTAAAAGCCATCCTCACGGAGGTGCCACAGCCATGCTATAAGGATGATGATTTTATAGTTTCATCTAGGTTTTGAGGTGTTACAAATCTCCCAAAAAAAAAAATAATGGTTTGAAGATGGTTATGATGAATTTTACTTTATGATACCTATTAAAACATTATTATTTTCTATGAATTGTTTTGTGGTTTGTATCAAGTCTTTAGTTTTTTTTTTTTTTTTTTTTTTTTTTTAAGGATCTTTTATGTAAGGATGTGTCATTTTATGTTAAATAATAACATTGAATTTTGAGTTCTAAGAACTTTATGTTGTGGGTCGTCCTCAAGTGTTCCGCATAATTTAAAATAAAAAAAAAAAGAAGAAAATAAAGGAAAGAAAAGAAAGGGTTTCCCTGGGTGTGTTACTTTCTTTTAGTTTTGCAAGCCGCCGAAGGGTAAAGAAAAATAGAAGAAAGAAGATGACATTTTTGCTCACTTTGTGCTCTTGATTGGAAGATCATTTGTGCTCCGATTCTCATGAAATTTCAATATGTTATTTTTGGCACTGTGAGTCTTTTATTTGTGTAATTAGATTATTTTTTCTCTTCTCTTTTGGCTAGGTTTCAATACTGTTAGCTTGCTTTTGTACATTGACACTGTAGTGAGTTTTTCACTTTGTTGATAGTGAGTAGGGGCTGGATTGAGTCATGATAAATTGTTAGAGACTCTTTGCTGTACTCATTGATCAGTTGATAGTGAAATTTTTCTGGACTAAGTCCCGTGGTTTTTACTTCTCATATTGAGGGGGTTTTCCACGTTAAAAATCTTGTATTTATTTATTTGTGCAGTTCTATATTATTTTAGCCTCTCAAAGATTCTTTCAAGCAGGGAAAGGTTTAGAATTTTTTCCTATTATTATTTCGCTGCGTACATCCTTTCCCAACACTTTAGGTTACAGGTGCCAAATGTAAATTACAATGTTTTTTTTTTTTTTTATAACAATGTTAAGAGTGATCTAAGGATTGAAATCTCTAATACCGTCTTTTATATATATATATATATATATATATGAGGCTTAAAGCCCTTCTCATCAGAAGTATAGGCCATATTAGCGAGTGCATTAGCAAAAAAAAAAAAAGTAAAACCCTTTTTTAGTCCTTGAAAAATGCAGTCATTGACAAATTCGTCTTCCAAAAATTTTCGGTGACAAATTGGTCATTGAATTATTATTCCATTGGACAAATTGGTCCTTAAATGTCACTAATGGGACCCTACTGGAGAACTAATTTATTTATTCTATTTATTTTTAATTAATTTTTTAGCTATTTTTGTTTATTTTAAAAATAATAAAATAATACAAAATAAAGTCGTTCTGATTATTAAACAGACTTAATAAGGCTAGGTCGAGCCTCATTTTTTGGCCCGATTAAATTTGGACCCAAACTCGACCCATTTGACAATACTACGTGAGATGGTGCTAGTGATAAAAATAAAAGATGAGGAACACACATATCATCAATTAATTTTTGGATAAAATTACAAAATTTAATCAAAATAAAAAAATATTTGTTATCATTATTTATTTTTGATGTAAAAAGTAAATCATTTTTGAATATTGTATAATAGGAAAATGCTTTTAAAATTTTGGGATCCAAAAATTAAAATTCATTTATGAAATATCTTCAGAATTTATTATTTTATCTTACGTACATTAAATAATAAATTTCACATTAATTAATTTTTTTATTTTTTAGTAAGAAGATTAAAAGAATGAATGAACTTAAGTTACATTGTTAAATTAAAAGATTTAAACCTTTAAAGTTTAAACTCTTACAAAATACTATATCCCTTAACTATACCTAGCGGTTTACCTCTAAACTCATTTAATATAAAATTTTAGATTTAGAAGAAAAAAAAAAGAGAAATGTATTATTTAGTAGAAGAAAAACCATGTACAATTTTTTTCATTTTCGTTTTTAATATAAGATAGATACATAGGTAATGTCATGACACTCAATTATTTGGTAATAAAAATACCACCGCACTGGGCCTTTGGCCCCATTGATTCATCAAAAAAAAAAAAAAAATACCACTGCATTTACAATGAGGTTGAAACTTAGAACCAAAAAAGTGTTAAGATAGGAGTTTAAGTTTAAATTTATACAAGGACAAATTTAGTGATCACTACCCTACCACTTATAAAAACGTTATTTAATTGACGTAATAGAATCTTAATAAAGGAATAGAGATATAATGGTTAGATAGAAAATCCAATAGGTGACACACATCACTTTCACCAAAATGATAAAAATTGCAAACAAAATGGTTTTCTAATTCTCCACGTGTAATGTATTAATTGTATATCTAAATCTCACATAATCATATAATTGTTTGAGTGACAAATACTGGAATTACAAATACAAAAAGTTATTCTGCTTAAGCTAAAAAAAATTATGAAGAAATTATATCGAAATTTATAATTTGTATACTTATCTAAATCTAATCTAATTTTAAAATTTTAAAAAAGTATGATAAGTGTACTAATTTTAAGATTTATCATTTTGAGTTAGATATCTTTTAGCTTTTAAAAATATATACTATATCTAAGTTTAAAAATCAATATTTAATTAATAAAAAATTTATTTATTTATTTAGCTTTTAAAAATATATTATATCTATTTAAAAAAATATTTAATTTAATAATATTTGTACAAAATAACCCCTGCTACTACTACTATGTTAATAAGTTCAAAGCACCTATCTAGAAATACAATTATTGATGAAACAAATACAAGATTGTTTGATTCGTTTGAACTTCTGTCATTTTCATTCTGAAACAACGGCGTATACGCCTCAAATTGACTCTAAAATCTGGCAATCTCGTGCTTTCTAACAAACAGTAGCTGCAATTTTTGTGGTCTCCAACGGAAGCAAAGCTAGAAAAAAGAAAAAGAAAAAGAAAATTACTTTCCCTTTTACCAAACAAAAGTAGGAAAAAGAAAAGTCAGTTAAAGTCGGAAATTTTCAATTAGATTCCCTCATGACAATAGGAAAAACAAAATTTCCATTGCCTAAATCTTGATTTCTTTCTACGCCGCACATTTCTTTGTTATTCCTTATTTATACTGCAACTTGTGTTATTTTATACAGAAACGCAATTTTCACTCTACTTAGATCTCTTAGAAGCCATCATTTGGGAGATGCCACAACTAAAATATAAAGAGGATGATTTATAGTTTTTGAGTTGCTACAAATAAATAAATAAATAAAAATAGGTTAGGAGATGGTTTTGGTGAATTGTTAAATTGTTTTTTTTTTAAAGTATGTATTGGATATTTAATGGGCACGAAATTGTTCAACTCCAATAACGAAATGTTTCAAGCCCAAGCACCTTGTGACATTGTCATCAGAGGTACCGGCCCAATTGGCAGTGCGTTGATTGTATCAATTTTTTATCCTTTTACTGTAACTTAAAAAAATTAAGTTGTTTTATTTTTTATTTAAATTTGACGTAATAAATAAATTTGTAAACATATGCCCGATAGTTTTTGAATATTGTAAACATGACCAATCTGCTAAGTATATATGATTTTTAATGAGTCAAATAGAATATTTTAGAAAAATTGTTTTAAAGTAAGAAGGTTAAAAAAAAAAATGTATTATTCAATAAACTTAAATGTGTGAGATTTTCTCGTGTCCTTTATTTTAATTTTTTTTATGAGAGACCTTTTTTGTTTTTAACATAAAATGAATGCTAGGTAATGCAATGTTGCTGGTGGTGACACTCGACTAAAAATAATATGGTCGCCCTTACAATATGATAGGTGTTATTGTTTTTAAATTTATTGAACTTTGTATAATTTTCAAAATCTTTCAAGCTGTAGTTTCCTGGCTTTTCTCTTGTACACATAAAAAAAAAAAAATTATATTTTTCATGCTCACTATTTACACGTGTTCTAATGCTTATTTCTTCTTATTGTAGGGAAAAAAAAAAAAACTCTAAATATAACAAATACATTTTTGGCAAAAAACTTAATAAAGAAGTCTGCAAATGCAAAACAAAATTCATATTATTATTTTTTACAATGTATAGGGACAGCTTATATTTGACGCTAATTATTTGGATATTTCTAATAAAAAAATTATTTGGATATTTATACGCAAATTTACTGAGCTTGAACTTTTATATAACCTTTGGCACTACTTGTTGGAACGTAAACAAAACTCGATGGTTTCTCAATCGCATTAATCACACGAATTACTCACTTGTTTTGGATTCTATAGCAAAATTTTGGTATTTCTTAATGTTGATGTTAGCTCGGTCGAGATCCCTTCTCTCCTCAATAAATTAATGAAACTATCAACTTCTATGGAGGGACCGGCACATACATGAAACTCCAAGATATATATATGGAAAGGGAAAGGCTTTCGGTCCCATGTTAGCTTTACTCTATTTTGTCATTGACACACTATCGAGCATATCAATTTAATTTCTCAGTTCCAGTCCTTTACCTCTGCTTTACTTCGCTTTACGTATGTGCATGCAACATGTGTTCGACAAAATGACACATGTACAACGAAACAAGATCTGCATTGATGCAAGTAAGATAAAATCCTTCTTTCCTAAAAGAATGAAAATTAAATTCCCCCTTCCTCCTCCAAAGTGAAATAATCTGCTATATTATCTCTTTTGCAAAAAGAAAAAGGTGCGAAGCTGGGCTGATAAAGAAGAAGCGTTTATTGTATTACACCAAAGGAAGATTAAACTATTAGATCCATGGCCATTGTTCATATTTGTTTAGCTACTCAATTTTGGTAAAGACCCCCCCTTTTCCTTTCTTTGGGTTTTTCTTTCCTAACTAATGCTTATTTTTAACGGCACAGAGTAGCATAGCATCCTTTGAGAGGGGCTTAGCTTATAAAACCATGGATCCCAGGTTTGCTACTGCGTGCATTATGAACATTGCCAGCTCTGCCTAGCTGGTATAATCAGTTTGCTATTGTGCTTTCAATTCTATCTCTCTCTGCCCTATATATATATACCTACATCATCATGGGTACATCACAAGAGAGTGACCCGAAATACATCAAGCAATGCATCTTGAGACGAGATTGGAAAGAACTTATTAAGATTTACGAGAAGCATCCAGAGATTTACGATACCAAGATCACCAAATCCGGAGACACTGCATTGCACGTGGCTGCCACTCTTGGTGCCAGAGACACTCTTGTACAACTTCTTAATGCTATGGAGAAGAAAGACCGCGATGCAGCCAAGGAGGCTCTGCAAGCTAAGAATAAGCAAGGGGATACCCCTTTGCACTGTGCTGCGGCAAGGAGTTCTCGTTCATCTCCCACTATGTGTGAGCGCATTGTACGTATTGCTCCAAAGTTGGTTGGTGAGCGTAACAACGAGAGAGAGACACCTCTTTTCTTGGCTGCTCTTCACGGTGACAAAGAGACCTTCCTTTACCTCCATTCAGTTACCAGTAACTTGTTTTCAAGCACAATGACACCCCCCTGGAGAAGGAAAGGAGGAGAAACAATTCTTCACTGTACCATTCAGAGAGAGTACTTTGGTGAGCGCTTAATAATTTCATTTCAGTTTATCTTCTGTTATCAAATTATCTAGCTCTTCTTGCTCTTAGCTACACTTGTTACTAGTTTAATTAATTACTGCTGTTATAGCTATTAGTTCAGTTTCTTAATTTCTGTATTTTGTCTGCTGGACAGATTTAGCATTGCACATTATTCATCTGTATAAAGATCAATTTATTGCTACCAGTGTTGATGAAAAAGGAATCACACCGCTACATGTCCTTGCCAGTAAGCCTTCTGCCTTTGAAAGCGGTACCCGCCTTCGATGGTGGACAAAGATCCTATACTACTGTAAGCATTGAGGTTAAAATGATTTCTGTTATTAAGTGCTTTAGAGTTGCTTCCTGACCAATTAGCCTGTTACTTACGAAACGTTATTATATGAGAAGAGTAGTTGCTCGTTGATTTAGGAGAAGAAACTGATTATATGTGCTTGTGTCATTATTTTCTGCCAAAAAGGCATGGTTGTAGAGCCACTGAAGTTTGATGATGCTCCAACCGAGTCCAAACTTGATGTACAAATATTTGACACCATTGAGAACCAGTCCCAAGGTTCGCATACACCGAATCAACCCAAAGATGAGGAGAGGAAAACAGTATTTGATAAAGCTGAGCTCCCAAAGAATTACTACACATGCCATGACTTCTTCGAGTTCTTGTGGGATCTGGTTCGGAGTGGTATGTTATGTCAAGCCTCTATTCGTCAATTAATCACAGTATAATACATAAGTTACCTAAATGAACAGAACACGTATGCTAAGTATGATTAGCAATTAGTTTGCTTGAGTCCTCAATGCCCCTTCCTTGACCAATCTGATTTGCTATATCAGTTACTTGGAAAGAAGATATCGGAAGAAAGTCGGAGACAGAGACCGGAGATTCAACTAGTTATGAAAATTCGTATTTGCCACTAAATTATGCTACCTGTTTTGAGTTTTTCAAGTCTTCATACATGTATGTTTTCGGCCTTTCAGGAATTGGTACGCCACAATCTTGATCTTTTACAATTTCTTTTATTCTATTGGCACTTCAATATTTTGTCCATGATTATATGATTGTTCTTATGGTTTGCTTTAAATGATTAGTTTCGGCCTACCATTTTTAAATACTGGTTTAGGGTTAATGGGCATAAAGAAAATCAAACAAAAACACGTATGGTGTGCCCAGATCATGGATCATCTTGTTGAACAAAATGCTGAGTATGAGTGGACATATGGTAGTGATCCCTCCTCTATAGATCAATCTGATGAGGAGCAGGAGAGTATTTTAAACTTTAGAAACAAGGTGAAGACTAATTCATCTCCTCTTGGCTTGACAAATGCAAATGGGGCTCAACAAAAGCAGCAAGGTAATCCAATAATTAAAGAGTGGATCAGAATAGCTCAAGCATCTTTTATACTTTTTTCTTTTTTCTATAAAAAATGTTCTGAATTGAATAATACAGCTCTGACTTGTTGGCATTTGGCAGCATTATTAACAATTTTTTTTTTTTTTTTTTTTTTTTTTTTTTTTTTTTTTTTNCACATTGTTAACATCAAAACAATATGCTCAACCAAAAGAAATGGACAAACTTGAAGCATTGTTAACCAAATTGTTAAAACTACAAGAAGACCTTGAAGAAGAAGAAATGGACAAGACAGCATTATTAATGGCAGCAAAAACTGGTGTGATCGAATTGGTGAAAAAAATCCTAGAAAGTATTCCTGTGGCCATCCATGACAGTACTAAGGAGAACAAAAACATATTGCATGTGGCAGTGGAGAACAGGCAACCTCACATATTTAAGGAATTGATGAATCACGATGTCTGGCACAGCCTGGTACAAACAGTAGACGTCAATGGGAACAATGTATTGCACTTGGCAGCCAAGGTATCAAAATATAAGCCTTGGCAAATACCTGGGTCTGCTATGCAAATGCAATGGGAAATCAAGTGGTATCAGGTATAAAAGAGTTAGCTTCAACTCGGAATTTTTGTTCTATTTTTCATCCACCACCTTTTATAAGAAGGTTCTGTGTCTAAGATTGCAGGGGCTGGTTGTGGGGCTTAATATGTGTTTCATGTTTCACTAGAGAAAATATAACTAATTAACTCAATTTCTTTCGATTCAACTCTCATATCTCGCACCCAATATATAGGCTGCATATCTCTGATTTGGTATGTATTATGTGTTCATGAGATTGCAAGCTATATATTAATATATTATTTTATCTTTGAGCAGTATGTGAAAAAAAAAGTGCCACAGCATCTGATTTTCCAAAGCAACAAAGATGACGACACTCCAGGGGAGATCTTCAATAAGAGTCACAACGAACTCGTCAAAGAAGGTAGCGAGTGGCTTAAAAGCACGTCTGAATCTTGCTCTGTTGTGGCTGCACTCATAGCTGGTGTTTCCTTTGCCACATCCAGCAGCGTCCCTGGTGGCACTGATGACCAAACTGGGAAACCAATCTTAGAAGGCCAGCCTGCATTCAACATATTTGCTATCACTTCACTGGTTTCACTTTGCTTCTCTGTTACTGCACTGGTAATGTTCCTTGCCATTCTCACTTCTCGCCAACAACCAAAAGATTTCCGCAGAGATTTGCCATTCAAGCTTCTTCTGGGCTTAAGCTCACTTTTTGTGTCCATTGCCTCAATTTTGGCTTCTTTTTGTGCCGCACATTTCTTTGTGCTCAAAGATAAATTGTCTACCGGTACATATATCATTTACAGTGTAACTTGTCTACCGGTGTCATTTTATGCAATAGCACAGTTTCCGCTCTACTTGGATCTCTTAAAATCCATCCTCACGGAGGTGCCACAGCCAAGCTATAAGGATGATGATTTATAGTTTCATCTAGGTTTTTGAGGTGTTACAAATCTCCCAAAAAAAAAAAATAATGGTTTGAAGATGGTTTTGATGAATTTCACTTTATGATACCTATTGAAACATTACTATTTTCTATGAATTGTTTTGTGGTTTGTATCAAGTCTTTTGTTTGTTCTTTATTTTCAAGGATCTTGTATGTAAGGATATGTCATTTCATGTTAAATAATAATAACATTGAATTTTCAGTTCTAAGAACTTTAGGTTACAGGTGCCAAATGTAAATTACTCTATTTTTTTTTATAACAATGTTAGGAGTGATCTAAGGATTAAAATCTCTAATACTGTCTTATTTAAAAAAAATAAAAATAAATAAAAAGGCTTAAAGCCCTTCTCATCAGAAGTACAAGCCTAATTAGCGAGTGCATTAGCACAAAAAAAAATAATCAGGTCTGATATGCCTCTTACGTGGAAAAAGATAAATTACACCAATTCTAGGTGATTATATTTGTACTTAGAGATCCAGAGTTGATACTTTTCGACTTTTGTAGTTTTAAGATGTCACATACATCAACTCAAATGTTACTTAAAATAGAATTGTTATAACATGATATTAACATTGTCAATTTTAGGTTTGGTCTGTCTAAAATTAGGCTAGGATTTATTTTGTAGGCTCGGCCCAATTTGAGCCGTCCTTTTTAATTATATTTCTATTTTTAATTAATTTTTTAATTTTTATTAGTTTTTTCCTATATTGTTGTTTATTTTAAAAATAATAAAATAATACAAAATGATGTCATCCCAATTATTAAACAAGCCTAATAAGGTTGAGTGGAGTCTCATTTTTAGGCTTGATTAAATCCAGACCCAAACCCGAGTCATTTGACAATGCTACATGAGATGAGCTAGTGATAAAAACAAAGGATGAAAAACACACATATAATCAATTATTGGATAAAATTAGAAAATTTAATCAAAATCAAAAAATAATTGTTATCATTATTTATTTTTGAGTAAAAAATAAATTGTTTTTGAATATTGTATAGTAGGAAAATGCTATTAAAATTTTGGGATCCAAAAATTAAAATTCATTTATGAAATATCTTCAGAATTTATTATTTTATTTTGCGTACATTAAATAATAAGTTTCCCATTAATTAATTTTTTTTATTTTTTAGTAAGGAGATTAAAAGAATGAATGAACTTAGGTTACATTGTTAAATTTATTTTTTTTGTTATACGACACAAAGGTTTAAACCTTTAAAGTTTAAACTCTTACAAAATGCTATATTCCTCAACTATACCTAGAGGTTTACCTTTAAACTCATTTAATATAAAAGTTTAGATTTAGAAGAAAAAAAAAAAGAGAAATGTATCATTTAGTAGAAGAAAAACCATGTGCAATTTTCTTTATTTTCGTTTTTAATATAAGATGGACACATAGGTATTCCAATGTCGTGACACTCAATTATTTGGTAATCAAAATACCACCGCAAGGCCCTGTTGATTCACCCAAAAAAAACAAAATAGCACCGCACTTACAATGAGGTTGAAACTTTGAACCAAAAAAGTGTTAAGATAGGAGTTTAAGTTTATATAAGGACAAATTTTTTTTTTTTTGTTTTCCACCGATGTCCGGGTCACAATGGTAGCAAAACTCTCTCAACAAATATAGCTGTATACCCAAGGGCCACTACCCTACCACTTATAAAAATGTTATTTAATTGACGTAATAGAATCTTAATAAAGGAATAGAAACATACTTGTTAGATAGAAAATCCAAAGAGGTGACACACATCACTTTCACCAAAACGATAAAAATTACACACAAATGGTTTTCTAATTCTCCACGCGTAATGTATAATTGTACATCCAAATCTCACATAATCATATAATTGTTTGAGTGACAAAAACTAGAATTACAAATACAAAAAATTAGTCTGCTTAAGTTAAACAAAATTCGGAATATATATCGAAATTTATAATTTGTATACTTATCTAAATNATTATACTACTTTGTAAATAGCGTGTCAAATGTTATAATACTTATAAAGTAACGTGACATTTTTCTCTACGTAATAAATAATTTAATCAAAATTATTTCAAATTGATAAAAATATTTCAAGCTACCTTTTGCAAAACTATTATTTTTTTTTTAGTTATGTTACCAAAAAATTCTCATTTTCTAGCAGCTAAGCAATATGATTTTGTTTTGTGAAGATAAGAAACATGCTCTGTGGGTTGAAGCATGAATTAAAGTAAGTAGTCGACAACTTTTCCACGACAATGACATTACGTTGCCTTCACAAAGAATCCGGTTTCCTTGGTCAAAGCAAAGCAAGTACACACTTACACACCATGTTTCACTACATTTGTGAGTTGGTGAAAGCAAAACAAAGTGATAGTGGTCCAGTTTAAATTGTTGGTCTCAATATCAAGATGATAATGTTTTCATGGCACAACCTCAAAGTTGACATGTTCCTTATTTATTTATTTTTGATAGTGAGCATTATCCTACCTTCTCTCAGAGAATATAGCGTTATTTTTCCATCAGTTGGATGTATTTGGATATGACCCATATAATAATTTTAGTGTCATTGTGAAAATTTAAAAAAAATTAAGTCATATAGTATGTACTGAAATACACAGTTTCTTATAAAATATAAGAATAACATAATATAAAAAAAAATTATTTTTTAACACACTTTTTTATATCATAATATTTTTATATTTTATAAAAAAATTATGTGTTCTATCACATATTAAATAATTTAATTTTTAAATGTATTCACAATAATACTAAAATTACTTAATAAATCTCATTTAAATTCGCATAACTAAAAAAATGTAGCTCTACCACGAGAAATGATAACTTAGCCTTCACCCAAACAAATACAAAATTGTTTGATTTAGTTTGAACTTCTGTCATTTGCATTCTGAAACATCGGCATATACGCCTCAAATTGAGTCTAAAATCTGGCAATCTCGTGCTTTTTCTTTTTCTTTTTCAATTTTGTCATACTTTATTATATATTTTATTTTATTTTATTTTCCAGTTAAGTTTTTGCTCTTCTTTCTAACAAACAGTAGCTGCAATTTTTGTGGTCTCCAACGGAAGCAAAGCGAGAAAAAAGAAAAAGAAAATTACTTTCCCTTTTACCAAACAAAAGTAGGAAAAAGAAAAGTTAGTTAAAGTCGGAAATTTTCAATTAGATTCCTCACTTTGATCTCCATGCCTCTGAATCTCTGCTCCTAACCCCTGATTTGATTATGCAGATTCAGGTTACAAGTGAAGTGGCTGCCTCTCGCTCTCGCCTCTTTGGTTTTTATGCTTTCGGCATTTTCTGAGTTGATTCGGTGAGCTTAAATTTGAAATGCGGTCATTTTTCTGATAGAGATCTTTCGTAGCCATTGGCGAGTGTTTGGCCACTTCTAGTTTATTGCTTGTCTTGTGCTGAAGCCTGAAGAGACTAATGATATTTTTTCGTAGTTGATTTGAATTTTGTCAATCGGAAGAACCCATCATTTTTTTTTTCTTGTGTCAACTCATTAAAAAAGATTTTTGTGATTCTCCGAGTTTCTTTTCTGTTGTTTCTTTCTGGGGCTGGAAATAATCTAGCCGGGGGTAGTTGAGTGCGACGAACAGGCGCAGTTGGTCTGTCTCTTTTGATAGTCCTTGTCTGTTCTATTTCCCCCAATTTGTGAAGGCTGATTTTGAAGAGGAAAAGGAAGCTTATATCGCTATTGTGGAGATCTGGAACTTGTTTCGTCTCATATGCCCCATGAGGACTTTCTTCACCTCAGAATCCTGTAAAGACGCACACCCAAATGCTCTAAATCCACAGTCCTGGCTCCAAGTTGAAAGAGGAAAAATTCCCAAACTGTCGTCACAGTACTCTTCAGCATCAATGTAAGTTTATCTTCTCCTCAATTTCAGTTTGAAGTTCTTTTTTTTTTTTTTTTTTTTTTTTTTTTTTCTGTCCAATTCAGTTAATGAAATTCTGTGTTCTTTTTCTTCCTGGGTGTGGGGGCTGCTCGGTGTTAACTACTATAGAGAGTCTCTAATCAAGGTCCCAGAGCCGTCTATACTCCCATTCTTTAAACCTATTGATTATGTGGAAGTTTTAGCTCAAATCCACGAAGAACTAGAGTCATGTCCACCACAAGAGCGATCAAATCTCTATTTGTTACAATTCCAGGTCTTTAGAGGCCTTGGGGAATTTAAATTGATGCGTAGAAGCCTCAGGGCAGCATGGCAGAGAGCCAACAGTATTCATGAGAAGCTTATATTTGGGGCGTGGTTGAAGTATGAGAAGCAAGGGGAAGAGCTTATAGCTGACTTGCTGACAACTTGTGGTAAATGTGCAGAGGAGTTTGGGCCCATAGATGTAGCATCTTATCTTCCTTTTGCTATAAATGTAAGTTCCCAGGAAAGAATTTTGATGAATGGGAACCACATTTCGAGAAATGTTATATTTACGATTGGGAATGAGAAAATAATTTGTGATAGGCAAAAAATTTCTGAACTTTCAGCACCATTTCATGCAATGCTCAAGGGGTATTTTAGTGAATCACATTCTGAGACTATAGATTTGTCTGCAAACAATATCTCTCCTTCAGGTCTGAGGGCAATAAGAGATTTCAGTTTGACAGGAAGTTTGCACGATGTGCCTCCAAATCTTTTGTTGGAGATATTAGTTTTTGCAAACAAGTATTGTTGTGAAGGACTCAAAGATGTTTGTGATAGGAGACTGGCATCTTTGGTTTCATCCAAAGAAGATGCTGTGGAGCTCATTGAATATGCTCTTGAAGAGAATTCTCCTGTCCTTGCCGCATCTTGTTTGCAAGTCCTTTTACGTGATCTTCCAAACTGTTTGAATGACAACCGGGTGGTGGAGATATTTATTTATGCTAATAGGCAACAGCTAGCAGTCATGGTTGGGCCAGTTTTATTTTCACTTTACTGTTTATTAAGTGAAGTTTCTATGAACCTTAATCCTACGTCAGATAGAACAGCTCATTTCCTGGAACGGTTAGTTGATTTTGCTGAAACTGACAAGCAGAGACTGCTGGCTTTTCATCAATTGGGATGTGCGAGACTCTTAAGGAAAGAATATGATGAAGCCCGTTGCCTTTTTGAGGCGGCTGTAAATGCAGGCCATATTTATTCTGTTGCTGGTTTAGCTAGACTGGATTATATAAATGGCGAGAAGCTTCCATCTTATGAGAAGCTCAGCTCAGTCATTTCCTCTGGCAATCCACTTGGATGGATGTACCAGGAAAGATCAATATATTGTGAAGGTGATAACAGGTGGGAGGACCTTGAGAAGGCAACTGATCTTGACCCTACTCTTATATATCCCTACATGTATAGGGCTGCTTCTTTAATGAGGACACAGAATGTTCAAGCTGCACTGGCAGAAATCAATCGTATTCTTGGATTCAAACTTTCATTAGAATGCTTGGAACTACGGTTTTGTTTCTATCTGGTTCTCGAGGACTACAAAGCAGCCCTCTGCGATGTTCAAGCAATTCTTACACTCTCTCCAGATTACAGAATGTTTGAGGGGAGGGTGGCTGCATCCCAACTCCGTACTCTTGTGCGTGAGCATGTTGAACATTGGACAACAGCAGATTGTTGGGGGAAACTGTATGATTGTTGGTCTGCAGTTGATGATATTGGCTCTCTCTCTGTTATCTACCAGATGCTCGAATCTGATGCAGCAAAAGGTGTTCTACACTTCAGACAGTCATTGCTTCTCCTAAGGTATGTTTTGAATCTTGGATAATTGATGGTGATCTCATTAATTGTTGAAAAGGCTTCAATTCTGCCTAACTGCATTTTTCAACTAACAAGTGTCTTAGGAAATCTGATATGGTAATCTGTGCTTTATGTATACATATCTTTGATTTTATAATAAATATCATAACTATCAGTACAGATCAATATTTTTGACAGCAAATATAATGAAGAAATACATGTACACACACTTGTTATATTATTTTATTGTTAATCAAGCTACTCGTTAGCTTAACAAACTGAGCAGTAGTGTGTTTAAGCTCGTTTGTTTATTAAATGAGCTAGCCAAGTGGAGCTTTAAATGAATTGAGCTCGAAGATCTCATTACACACATATTTCCCTTTCAAGATCCAAGTTTTTCCCATGGAAGTGTATCTGGAAAGACAGATTCTCTGGCTACAAGATTCATTTCCATGTATTTGAAATACTGACTGCAACTTTGATTTGCTAAAGACACTAAAAATCTATGTATTTTTTTTGATTTAGGCTGAACTGTCCTGAGGCAGCTATGCGAAGTTTACAATTAGCTCGCCAACATGCATCCAGTGAGCATGAACGGCTGGTGTATCAGGGGTGGATATTGTATGATACAGGTCATTATGAGGAAGGGCTTCGAAAAGCTGAAGAGTCTATTTGCATCAAAAGGTCCTTTGAGGCCTTCTTCCTTAAGGCCTATGCATTGGCTGACTCTAGTCTAGATTCATCATGTTCTTCAACTGTTATTTCACTTCTTGAAAGTGCGTTGAAGTGTCCTTCAGATAATCTGCGCAAAGGTCAGGTATGGTTCTTCTATTGTACTACACTTTTGGAAATATTTCACTTCTTGAAAGCTGCTGGCTGAACATGTGTTAATAGCAGACTTGCAATCACCTTGATGGCATTCTTGCATTGTACTATCTAATGATTTACCTGACCTTCCTAATAAGAATGCTTCTCCACCCAATCAACTCTGCAATCGGAATTCTGGCTTTGCATATCCATGGATTGTGGTGGTTCAGAGTTGTAAGCTTGAAAACTGTAAAAGTCCTAATAGTATGACATCAAAAGTCTGATGTTTGAGCTGTAGGTAAAGTGATAACAGACAGGAATCTAGGTATATCATGTCACCAACTACTGAGAAATAAAGGCTTCTGATAAACTAGGGAGCTATTATATTTCACCAAGACATGATATCAGATATATGTAATTATGCAGCATTGGACACACATAGTTTCCAGTTCCGCTATTTTATTCATGAAATTTAATTTTCCAGGCCCTGAACAATCTTGGAAGTGTTTATGTTGACTGTGGGAAATTAGACTCGGCAGCTGACTGCTATATCAGTGCTCTTCAAATCCGGCACACCCGAGCCCACCAGGGTCTTGCTCGGGTTCATTTTCTCAGAAATTGTAAGGCTGCTGCATATGAGGAAATGACCAAACTTATCGAGAAGGCAAAAAACAATGCATCTGCCTATGAGAAGAGGTCTGAGTACTGTGATCGTGAACTCACTAAGGCAGATCTGGAGATGGTGACTCGATTAGATCCACTTCGGGTGTATCCTTATAGATATCGAGCTGCAGGTTAATTGTTTGCCTTCTTCACCCACATGATCTGTGTAGTCATAATGTCCGTTGAAATTTAACTCATTCCCAGTCTTTGCTTGTGTACATCTATATATGTATATGCATCTGTGAGTGTGTATGCTTGCAATAAAGCAAAATATGGAACATTTGGCACTCAGACAGGCTACCTTTGATCGCTAAACTCCTACACATTCTAGTTGGCCTGTTTCAGGATTTCTGTTGTCTCATCTTTTCTTCGTTTTATTTGCAATCCATCAACATAAATATCTTTCCCTGATTTTGACTTTGGTCCAATTATACTGCTGTGTCTGCTACATTGTTTACAACTAATCAATATGTCCAATTATACTGCAGTAGCAAATTTTATTCTTATCTTTCTAAATTATTTTATTGCAGTTTTTACTGAACTATATATATTCATGTGGTGGTTTTTGGTTGCAGTGTTGATGGACAACCACAAAGAACAGGAAGCCATCGCTGAACTCTCTAGAGCAATTGCATTTAAGGCTGATCTGCACTTGTTACATCTACGTGCAGCATTCCATGAACACACGGGGGATGTCTTAGGTGCCCTAAGAGACTGTCGAGCTGCACTCTCAGTGGACCCAAACCATCAAGAAATGTTGGAACTTCACAGCCGTGTAAATAGCCATGAACCATGACTCAACAACATCACTTCTGTAAAATGGGCAATTACATTTAAACTTATAACCAGATCATCAAGAATGGTGGAGAGTACCGCTATCTGAGAAGCCATCAGCTAAAAGTGAAGAAAATCAAATTTGTACAATTGGAAAGTATAGTTAATTATATGATCACTGTCTCGTGTCTATAGTAATGGACGTCTGAATGTTAACCATTGTTTCTTCTTTCATTCCATTGAGGGGGGTGTTCCAAATTTTGTAATTTATTTCTAATTTAGATTTTTTTGAGGGTATATTATGAATGTTATATGTATTCTGTTTATCTTTCATCTTTCTTGGATCGAAATGGTCTATTAATATTTGCAAGGCAATCAATGGAAGTTATATGTAAATAAATTTGGCATTATCTCATACTAAATTCACTAGAAGTTTGTTGGAAAATTATAAGATATCATAATAGAACTTTATAGAAACATTTATAATTGATAATATTTTTATCTGGAAATATTCATGAGTTTATTTTCCTCCATTTTTATAATTTTTAAAAAAATTATAAAAATTATCATATATATAAATAAAATAATCACATAATATTAATAATATTTTTATTATTTTTTAAAACCTTAAAATAATTATCTTCCTAATATTAATAATAATTCTCTTCTTAGAACTAATTGTGTGCTTAATATTCAGCAAACTTAATTATGTGTTGACATAGCATATAGCAATTAGCAAGAATATGTTCTGATATTTCGAAAAACAAAAAATTCAAAAATGATTTTCTTTCGAGTTTTTTTTAGCATTGTTTTTAATAATTATGGCTAACACAGTACACATTCCCTTCCCGCCCCCCACCCAAGCCAAAAACCCGCCGTCCTTTTCTCTTCCGCTACGCTCCCTCTTCCTGGCTAGTGGCTATGGCGTATCTGTTCGTTCTAGAAACAACGGAAACGAAACGAAACGAAAGCCAAAGAAAATGTTTGATCGCTTGGAAAGTAAATCTAGGTCTTGTTTTCGTTTCATTCAGTAGTGTATTTCGTTACTCGAACCGTCCAACATAAATTTAGTTCTTCTTTCTCTTGCTGTGCTTGCAGCTGTAACTGAAAAAGGTATTGAGACCTTTCAATTGCTCTTCTTCTTCCGATATTGAATCATGTATTCGCTTCCTTGATTTAACTTTGATTGTCAGCTTGCCAAGTTGTAACTGATCGATTGGAAAGCAAATCTAGGTCATATATTCGCTTCCTTTGATTTAACTTTTTTTTGAGTTTTATTGGATGTGAGAATTATGGACTTTTGATCTAAAACTCAATAAGATGAACAATTACCAAATAATTGTTTTAGTTTGTTTTCGATAATTATCTGCTAGATCTTTCATTGATGAAGAACACTCATTTTGAGTTCTTAAGAACGCGATTTGAACATTGAAACAGCTTATATATATCAGTAATGTACCAGGAAGATGCTGCTTTTGTCCCGAAGCTTTTATGTATTTTCATTAAGATGATTTAAACTACACCGAAGGGGAAAAGAAAAAAAGAAAAAAGATTTTTAGTACTTTATGAAATAATCCTCAATAAGGACATTTGGCTTTAATAAATGGCAAGTGTAGGATCTTTGCTTGTTGATTTATTTGTTATGCAGCTTTGTCTTCTCTTAAAATTTACAATTATGCCTTATTGAATTTCAATTTGATAGATGAATTACCTACATAATGTTTAAATGGATATAATAATTAATTTGTTTCTTATTTAGATCTTAGACTTTTGAATGCACAATATCTGTTTATCATCATTTTCCTATTGCTTTTTCATTATTTTCACGGAACTTTTTAATTTCAGCCTGTGCTCCTTTATTTACGTCTTCAATACATTCAGAAGGAAGGAAAGTTCTGTCCCCAACTTGAGAATGAATGGGCTAATCAGTGCAATGTCTGTTGGGATTTTCCTCATTTTGATCCCCGCTTTAGGTGGATTATCTGTACCATGTATGGTTGCATATGAAGAAGGTGGTGTTCCAGCTGTGTTTGAGTCTGCAGAATGTTCCTATTTGGTTCAGTCCTCAACATCTCTGAAGAATCAAACTATGAATTGCCAGTTTGCCACACTCCAGGGACATAGGGAGTACCAAGAAGATCGCATATTATGCAATCTTGATATGAAGATACCTCTTCTAGGTACAGACATGGAATAATTCTTTTTACTCAGCTTGTCCTGTGTTATTACATATCTATCTCATATATATCAAACTGTGGAATCATTCTGGTACAAAAACAAGCTGCATAATGGATTTCAGTTTTTTCCCTAATAATTAATTATCGAGTTTCAATAAATGCAAGTGCAAACAAGCACACACCTGTATTACTTTCCTTCAAGTTTGACACAATGTCCGGAGTTTATTACTGGTAGAACTTGCTTTTACCATCTGTTTAATTCACAGAATTAAGCAACATATTAGCTAAACTGTTGTAACTTGTAAACTCTTAATGAAAGGGCCAGATGGAACTTTAATATGATCTTAGTCATCGAAGCAAGCTAACTTTCAAACCTTTAGATTAATGCAGGCAGAGATGGGCTGAAGGAGATGACAATCGGACTTATGGCAATATTTGATGGGCATGGTGGCAAGGAAGCTAGTGAGATGGCTGCACATCTTTTTCAAGATTACTTTTACTTACATGCGGTATTTAATTTGTTTAAGGCAATTGATTATGAATCTGAGTCCATTGTCCTTGAAACTTTGAAAGAAGCATTATTGAGGGCAATACATGATATCGATGTCAAATTTTCTCAGGCAAGTAGCATTGTCCTGCTAAAAGTTTTTCTCTGCCATAATTTAACCGGTGAACCTTTCCCTTCATCTATAGTTCAATATATAATTTTCAGGAAGCCCTTCAGAACAAGAATCTAGCAGGGTCCACAGCCACAGTTGCTCTAATGGTTAATGGGAAGATTTTAATTAGTAATGTTGGTGACTCAAGGGCCCTTATTTGCTCAGAAAAGATTGGAACCGGTGGAGAGGAGGCAGGTGCATACTCAATTGATTTTTGGATCTATAAAGCAACCTTTATTCCGTTAAGCCTCTTGGACATCCTGTATTCTTTTTGGGTTTAGTTTATATATCTCATGGCAAAATGTATATGAAATCTTGCAGTAGTTATTTCACCTTCATTATTGACCAAGGATCATCATCCAGACAGAGATGATGAGAAAGCTCGAATAGAAGCAACTGGTGGATCCGTTATTGTGTGGGGTGTACCTCGAGTCAATGGTGTGCTAGCTCTTTCCAGATCCATTGGTGATGTGTACCTAAAAAGGTAAATTTCTTTTTTCTATTTTTGGTTAAATTTTTTACTTCCCTGATATTTGATATCGATGTGACATTGCCGCTTAATGTTGCCAAATGTGCCAACCAAACTTCGGTGGTTATGCTTCAAAGTTTTCCAACTTCTACTGTCTGGATTCCATATAAATGTTGGCGTTTTTAGAACAATCTCAGATAACTTCGCATTTCTTGTTCACATGAACGTTATTTTCTTGCAAATTATTGTCAATTTTATTTGGTCGTCAGATATGGCGTTATAGCTGTTCCTGAAATAACACATTGGCTGCCTCTAAACGCTACGGATAAGTTTTTGGTCCTTTCATCCGATGGAATATTTGAAAGCTTGACTACTAAAGACGTCTGTCATCTGGTATGGGATCCCCATGTGTGCTCATCCTCTGCGTCACTAGCCGAATGTGTACTAAACGCTGCTTTAAAAAGAGGCAGCATGGACAACTTATCCGTAATAATTCTTCCTCTATAATCAACTTTATTCCTTAATTATTTCTCCCATACACATAAGGTATTAATTATTACCATCCCTTGCTTGGATCCAGTTTCCGTCCAAATCTTCACACCTGTTAGATAAATATTTAAATTGTAATTTTAGGAAAATGGAGAAAAGCCACGATGTAATGGTTCGGAAATGCAACCAAATTGTAGAGAGTATTTTTGCTTCTGTAGTTTTTTTTTTTTTTAATATTGGAAAGGGATTAAAATGAACGTGTTATTTCTTGTGTTTCCTTTCATTTTTCATTTGGTTCATTACATTCTCTACGTCCTACCTGAATTCTCCCATTAAGATAAGCTTGAAATTATCACGTTTTATAGCATAACATAGTTTATTTATTTTTTACTTCCTATGATTATCGTAAATCTATCAAGAGCAAATGCAGTCTTTCCGAGGCCAGAGACCTTACCGATCTTACTCATACGATGAGGATAAGAAACTTTTGAGACAAATAACGTATGTATTCTATATATCATCATTCGTATGGAATTTAAGGTACATTGGAAGTTACCCGAATGAATCATACATGTTGAGGTTTCGGTATTCCTTTTTTCAAAAGTCAGTCTTACAGAAAGTGATTTATCTTGACATCAATCTGCATAGTGTTTTCTTTGCGGCTACTGATCTGTAATGTAGGTGATTTTGCAGTTTTCCCACTTCATCTACTTCCGTTTTGACCTTGATTCAGGGAAATAAAGACAGATGTTTAGCCACACTTTATGAATTAAATACGTTAAATTTTCATCGATGCATATGTATTAAATACCTGAATTCAAAATTTATGAACTTATGATGTTGGTCCCATGGGAACAGATCTGACTTTTACTGAGCAAGATTAGCTGCATAAAAAGAAGATAAGCATGCATAAAAATTAGATAACGCACAACTTATCTATTAGAAGATGCTGAGGATTAAAACAACCTGGAAATGGTCATTTGATGCGTAAAAGACAGGCAGTTATTTCCCATAAACTCATCCTCTAGGCTGAGGTTGGAAATAGGGATGCTGCAATGCCTCATCAACACTCGGTCGATCCTCCTAAAATTTTTCATTTCATGCTTTCATTAGATTCATCTATACCAAACTAAACCAGTGATTATTGCAACGTTAAACGAGATAAAAGTCCAAGGTGTGAGCTCTAATTAGGCAACAAATGTGACGTTCTGCTTTATTTATTTATTTAGGGCTGTGCGTGTGCTTTTTTGTTTTTTTTTTTTGGGGGGGTTATAAATTATATTTGCATTTTTCCGTTGATGGATCACCTGTGATTCATGTGTTATGCACAGTTTCATCTTACATCACTAACATCATTAGTTCGAATATAATACTTACGGTTCCTGTTTACTGTAACATATCATCAAAAGCGAAGGTTAGGACCAGAGGGGAAACAATTTAAAGAAGTCATTCGGTTCAACAATATTAGAAGTAGAAGTTAGTAGATCACAAATACGACAAGCAGTTATTCTTGATCCGTAGATACCGTATGCAAAGTAGTACATCAGCAATGCATGTGCATATGTGCGCATGTATGCGTGCACACATGGATATTTGTGCCATAAAAAAGTATACTGCATAATCAGGAAACTTACTGGGTCCCAGAGTAACAGATGGCGCACTAACCGTAAAGCCCAGATATTTGAAAACCTGCAAGATTATGTGAACAAGATCTTAGAAAACAATTGTGCCATGGTATAAGACTTGATAATGTATCATAATAATATAAACCTGAAAGAATCAGAGGTAATAAGCTGACCCTAATTTAAGAGGATCCCGACTCTTAATTTGTTGAGAAAAGAATTCCTCAGAGCATTTCCAGGATGCGGGTGAAAATCCACCCTACGTACTCAAGGAAAAAAATTCGTTAGGGGGGCCATACATAAATTTAATACTCCAAAAACACCTGGATAACATAAATCTAGACTCAAATACGACCCAACAAATACCCCTAAACAGTGAAAATTACAAATAGCCCCAAAACCAAAACTAAACCAAAATATTAATTTAAACTTCAGTTTTCTCGATGGTGATGCATCCTGCATCACACAATTATGGAGACTTGGCTACTCCATAATTCTATGAGCTTTTCTGTTTATTTTGTGCATGCCCACATATTCTGACACCCTCTTAAACGTTAAGTATTAGCAACATAAGACAGACTATTCTCTCCCATCGGTATTTCCCTAAAGTTTCTGGAGAATGGAAAAGAACTTTCCTGTTAAGATGGTAACTTACTTGGTTCATTGTCCGATATTGTTTTGAAGAACTGCCGGAAATCCCAGGGATTAAGATACACAATTCCATGAATGACCTAAGTCTGTCAGCACATATTAAAAAGCAATTATCAATCCTGAGAACCAAAGGAACTAACAAGCATTTAATTCTCACAGAAAAAATCAATTAAATATTCAGAACATGAAAACAGCTCTAGGCCTAAACCATCAGCTATACTTGGAACCTGAGATGCATGCTTATATAAATAGCAAGTTTCAAATATTTAGTTGCTCAACCATTTAGTTGCCTGTCAACAATAATATGCCACGTTTCCAAGGGCTTTTCTATTTGCATTTTAATTGTCAATATTTAACATGTAAAAAATCTATAGAATTGGTGGCAATGAAGGTGTTTAAGAATAAATCCTAAATATAGAAAAATAACTGCAATGGTGCTTTAAACAGTGATAATGGTAATCACCAATCCTAGGTCACCCATCCTTTGATATCTCACAGCAATCTCTTCCCTCATCCACATTTTTGAGAAATGGAAATGTAATACAACAATGCCAAAATGCAATTAGCTCAAATGCCAAAAAGTCCTTCTGAAGGACACACTTACTTGAACGCCAGCTCCTTTAAGCCCTCATTCCAGCCCTCAAGATGCTGGTCCAGAAGAGTGCGTGTTAAAGCATTTATCTGGAAAACATTTGGTGTCCCTAAGACCAACTCTAGCATCACCACACCGACACTCCACATGTCATATCTGTGATAGTAGAAAGATCAGCTAAGGCTCAACAGTTGCAAGTCAATCAGTAGTGATGCTGTTTAAATCCAACAAATGAACCAACATATTCCATTACAAACAATGTAAAAAGGAAATAAAAATGCACATTGCTCGTACTCTTAAAAAGCACCAATGTTAAATACAACAACAATTCTGAATGTACTACATAAAACATGACATACTTCATAGTTGAGCTTGTTGGCCCTTGATACCAAGAAGCATTAAGTAAAGCTTCAGGAGGAGTATACTCGTAAGTTTGTTCGGCTCTGTGGAAAAAACAGAACATAATTTTACCATGATATTCACTAAAAAATTCAAACATGAATATTCTTGAAAGAGGAGTGATATACCTAGAAGGTCCAGTAGAACCATATAAATGCTTCAATGTAAATTCATCTATTCCACTGCCAAAGTCGATAATACGCCTAAAGAATGAGCAAAAGGGCAATCAAATACATTAAGCAACACATGTAAATAATACACACATAGACACACAAACAGTAAACAGTCAAATCAAAATCTAAAACCCTGTTTTCTTGCTGCAAATAGCAAAGACCTAAATCAATCACTATCAGTGGAGAAGAATAAATTCAAGAGAGAGAAGACAACACTAGTTGTGCCTAATGCCAGAGTAGCAACATAAAAGGGGTAGTATGTATTTAGCCATATCTATAGATCACAGAGAGCACTACACAACCTAAATCTTCTAATTTTCCACGCAGTTATCATGAGGTTGTATCCAACAAAGCCAATATTCTCAACCACACCCTATGCTATGGGGGTTATTATGGTAAAAATAAAAAGATAAAGGGGAAAAAAAATCCTTTCCAGGACAAAATAATCAGGGAGAAAACCCTACATCTGAAGTTATACCAAACTAAGGATCTAGTATTACATCACAAATATAGCATATATATACATAAGGCACAGACTATTAAGCTAAGTATCTCAGTAAATGCCTTTTCCTGCACATCCAATCATTTGAAAATGGCTCCACCACCTTTACCTTTGCTGAAGCCCAAGATAAATGACAATAACCATATATCATGGTACATGAACAGAGGAATGACAACTGTGCATCCAAATTGCAGAAAATTAAATGAGAAAAACTGTAGTCAGAAAGAAGTGGAAAAGAGATCTAACTCTTCCCCTGCCAGGGAGATGTGAAGTCATACCAATAACCTAACAAATCAACATGTCATGCAATCCAAGGAAAACGAAAACAGCTACTACAGTTCATGAGTGAAGGTTTAAATGTTTACCATCAAATCTAACCACCACCAGCACCCCAACAAAAAAAAGGAAAAAAGGCAGGGACAATATAACTAAGGTAGTTCAGCGTACATCTTGGTGGAAATATTCTTATTTCTAGTTGCAGTCTCCTTTAAGCATCTCCCTGTCTCCTGATCTTCAAAGCATATCACCATATTCTCTACAAAAATGAAAGCAGTCTCAGTCAGTTAGTTTTTCCAAAAGTAAATTCTTCCAATTGAAACTTCATCATAAAGGAAACATAAAATTTAAACACAGAGACAGATACACACTTAAGGATCACAGATAGCAAGTTTGTAATGAACTATGGAGAAAGGGATCAACATAAGTATAGAGCTTCAATAAAAGGGCATCAGACAGATGCAAAAGAGAAATGGAGAACCCACAAATTCAAGAATAAGTTTAGTTAAACCAGATTCAACCTTCATTTATAGGAGTGAATATATGAAATCCAAATGCAGAGAAATTGATTTAAAATTTGCTTTATTATGCAGTAATGCAATATCAATAGCTCTGAAAGTGAAAAGTTTGCCAAAGGGAAGCCAATTGCTTAGCAAACATTGACCACTTGGAAAAGAAAAACTTGAATCTATCAGTGCCAACTAACAGATTTCCTACAGACACATCACTTTAATACAACAATTGCCTCCAATGTCCTCACCAGGTTTAATATCCCTGTGTGTAATATTGCGATCATGACAAGACTTAAGTGCCGTTAACTGAGCAAACAAAACAGAATTTGTTAAGAATAATATAATAAAAAAAATGAAATAAAATAAAAGGTAAAACCAACAGCAGAAATTGGTAAGTTTTATCCATGTCCAGAAAAACAATACTCTTCTTTTGTCCTTGTTAAAAATTTTATAAGAGGAAAAAAGAAAAATTGGTGCTGTACATCCCAGTTAAGTTAACCCTGATACATATCAGGTTGTTAAACTAAATATAACTAAAAATTTCAAAGGCCAAGTAACCATAACAGTTAACAGAATAATACCCACAAGAAACCATAAGGAAGACATACCAACTGCAATATAAGGTTGCGCATTTCCTCTTGCCCCACTTCTGTTGTCTTTAACCAATGCCACCACTTTGATGGACGTAGTATCTGAACATGTTTTACTTGATCATTTTTTTCTTCCTCAGCACTACCATATGCTTCTTCCACAGTATACATAAGTTTTGACAAAGACACGCCTTCATATCGAAATACAAGCCATATTTCATTGGATCGAGACTCAAAAGACTCCACATATCTTGCAATATGGTTCAAGCCTTCTTCATAGATGACTGTATTGAGCTGAAACTTGTCAAATTGTGACGTTTCCAAAACACAGTTTGATTTTCCAGCTGATAGAAGATCTTCAAGGCATGAAGAGGCATTTAAGAAAACTTCTCCAAAATACTTCTCCCTCAGACCACTTAAGTAAACAGCAGCCCCTCTCTCTACCTGTTTAGTACAGCCAATTACTTGTGCTACAGTCTTCAATATGCATAATTAAACATGCCTCCAAAAACAAGATTTGCACTTAAAATTCTGGGCTAAAAAAATATACAGTATACAAGCATAACTCTTAACACTGTCACACCCCCAAAATAAAAAGAAAAAAAATAAACTCCCGAGGCTTCCCTTTTCTGCATAATTAGAAATTGATGAGATGGAAAATTCAAAAGTTTTGAAGCAGATTATACAAATATAAGAAGCAAAAACCAAATAAAGAACGTGATCAGATGACTTAAGGAGGTGTAACATCCTTCATTTCTCAAGCTGGGGCATTTATGATACCTATTTACGCCTAAAAGGTATAATTACCAAAGTCCTAATGCATTGAAATCATGAAAAGTTTTAACACATGAAAAGACAAAGTCCTAATGCATTGAATCATGAAAAGCAGTTCTAGTTCACTAAAGTCCATTACCATTATGCGTTTCAAAATGTACAAGTTGTGGCTAGTGGGACCATCCTCACAGTCATGATTAGTTGAGCTGCTATTTCTATTGTATGAGTCAGAGTCAATATAAAGAGAGTTATTTTTGTTGTCCGCACTCCATTCTGAAACATTGCCACTCTGATAACAATTCCAATGGAAAGCCAACCATACTTCACCATATGATCCACGACCAAACCTCCTCTTCAACACATACCTATTACCAAAGTGCAAATTGGCTTAAATGTCAGGTCTAAAGAAAATAATATATAAGTATTAATATCACAAATGACATGGCAAACATATTTTTTCTCAATTTTCCTCTCATACAATGATTCATACTACCAGTCATGATTGTACCGACCATCCATAAAAGCATCAAGAACTAAGGGAATTTCAAAAGGAGATTATATTTGCTTCAAGATGTTAAAGCTCCGGCACTTAGGAAAATCAAATCTGAGAACTATACCTCAAATCAGGGGTTGAATAATCAAAAGACCCATTATTTGAACCAGTATCATGTAAAGGGATGGATTCGAGCAGACCAAGAAAACTAGCAAAACCTTCAGGATTTAAGCATTGATCTTTGGCTCCATTGACAGTCATGCCAAGGTGAAAGCAAATATTCTGGTTGTTGTATAAATTTATAGGACCATCTACATCCAAAAAACAGAAACAACCAAAAGTATTTGATTGTCAACAGAAAAGTTAAAGCCTAATCCAAGGAAAAAAAGGCAAGGTAAGAATAGCATAGTAATAATAACAATGACGATAAAGGCGCACAAGGATCATGTGCTTAGATACCTTTGCTTACCAGAATGTTGATGAAGGGCGTCTGGTAAAGGCTGAGGTAGCTCATGTAAATAGTCTACCCAATCAGTCTTCTTAGGTTGCCGCATATAGTCCATGTGTTCATCAAGATTTTCAGATAAATAAAAACATCCAAAATCACCATGTTTTACTTCAACCTAACAAAAAAATAAAATTGCAGCCAAAGGTATTTATTCATAGAGTCACGTTGATGATAAAAATTGAAGCAATGAGATTTGATGATACAAAAAACATACACAAATATTGCAAAAGGGTTACGGTTTATTGTTAAGACATACAAATAAAGACAATACCAAAGTCCCAGAATGAAAATTCACCCGTATCTCACTGCTAAGGATGGAACTTATGCAAAATAAATGTTTCCTGTTTCAAAAATGTACACATTTCTGCTAAAAATGCTTACAATCAGCCTTGTTTAAAAGCAGAGATGGATAGTATGCACCACTCCCCTGACTTTAACACATGCAGCAATAAACTTACCCCTTGACAATATGTCTACATTGAAAAATTAAAAAAAAAATTCCTCACAAATGACATCAGAGCATTCAATTTACAATAGCAATACAAACAAACAAAACATAAGAGAGACTGAATAACAATAAAGTTTCATGGCTTTTGCTCTTACCAATATACGTGCAAATTTGGTCTTTACTGGATGAGGATGCTCCAATTGCATTAGATCAGATGTAATGACATTAGCTGTTAAGAAAAGAGGGGGGGTTATGTCAAAATAAAAAAGACACACAAAAGCTTGCTTATTAGTTTTACTGGTTAACAATTAATGTAATAATTTAAGACAGTAGAAATAGAATCAACTAAAAAAAGATGACCAGTTTTGGCTTTTAAATCATTTAGTGATAACACAAGTGCAAGCAAGATGTTTCAGTCAAGTAAGGCACAAAGTCTTATAATGTTGCACATAAATACCAATTTTATATTATGTTCCTGATAAATGGAAATGTGAACCCTACCCACCAGATGTTTCCATATTCATAAATTCTCTATAAACTTTTACAAACAAATTAGAGGTACTGAGCAAATATTGAGGTGTTGAATCTTTGTAAGGAAATGCTTTGATGTTAAGTTTCATCATTTAAACCCAAACGATATACCTGGGCTACTGGAAGCAAATTCCTGCAGTCCAAATGACGGGCAATCTATATCCCCCTTTTCAATAGAGCTTCTCCTAAGCAAGGTTTCAGAAAAACTAGTAGATCCCAGAGGAACCACAACTGCTGCCACATTGTCTGTGCTGCCCTTTTTGATGGCAGTGTTTACAATATAATCAGCCAGTGAATAGGAGCATGAAGGAGAAAACTCTGATTTTATGTCACTATAACTGTGTAGTTCCCACAACAAGTCACATACATCCTCTAAGCTCAACTTCTCAAAAACACCATCAGATGCAGCCACCAAATAGCTATCATTGACAGTCAGAGGCTGCCAATCCGTCACTTCTGGTGCAGATATAACACCATAACTGCTGACAAATGCATGAAAATCTGCATTAGGATTTCAATGTAAATTTCTGATCCACCTACATAAAATTGTCCCCACATATAATACTGGTGCTTAACAAGTAAGCAAGATATACACATGCTTTAGTTATAAGATTTATAGAAATTCATGATGGCATTCGTGGAAATAATATTCTACTGAACCTACCCTTTCAAAGATACATCACCAATAGCCCGTGTAATTGCTAGCTGACCATTTATGCGAGGAACACCACCCCAATTTAGAACTTGACCACCAGCAGTTTCCACCCGAATTCTTTCATCATCTCTGTCTGGATGATGATCACTGGTCAATTCCTTTACTGCAAAGTGAGTGAGTCCATGGGAAGAAGCCAATCTAAACTTGTCACGATTCCACAAGCGAGAAGCAGAACCATCAAGCTCCTTCTGCCTGTATAGCTTTAATAGCGAGGCTACAAAACACAAGAAACTAAAATTAAAAAAATTCTTGTCTGGCTTCCTTAATATGAAAAGATAAGCACTTCATACAAAGCCGCATATCATATTTAAAAAATTACAAAAAAATGACAAAATCAAAAACAAGCTTCCAACTATCCTATGATAAACTTGCATCTCTATTGAAATGTTTGATCGCATGTCAAGATCATTCTCACCTTTAGCTTCTCCAGGAGACAGAAATTTTTCAGAGCACAAGAAGGCTTTAGAGTCTCCAATATTGGCAACCAAAATCTTATCATCTGCAACCAATACAACTGTTGCCGTAGAGCCCGAATCAAGATTACTCCTAGATGCTTCCTTCATGGCTCCATTAAAAGGTGTGAATACAAGAGCGAAAAGAAGGGTATTATGTAAGTTTTGTAAAAGTAAACAGCAAGTCAAACTTACCTCAGAAAATTTTGTATCAATATCTTGGATTGCCCTCAACAATGCTTCCTTCAAAATTTGCAAGTGAAAAGAATCATCAAAATTTGCTGAAAATGTATTCTCAAACCTGGAAAAATATTTCCACTTGAGATAGACATACAGATAACAGCAACAAAAAGAATGCAGAAATCAAAACTTATTGGGGACACACTAAGCCACAGGATATGTCAATCTCAAAAACTTTGAAGCAGTAATAAAATAACTACAGATATCAAAAGCACCTCTCAAAATGCGACTCATGCCAATCTAGAAATTCTTCCCATTTATGTAGTCGGTTTACATGTTCATGATCTCTCTTATGAGCCAATGATCCCGATTTCTTTGATATAGCTGAATACGTTGCATCCAGAAGAAAATAAGTGTGCAAAACAAAATACTCCAGTAAAAGTTTTGATGCCATCTCACTAGCTTCTGCACCATTATGACCATCAAAAACAGCTACAATTCCAATTATAACCTCCTTAATCCCCATTTTACCTGCTCCAGTATCAATTATTGAACATTAGAACGAATCTAAAAGCAATTTTTTTAATGCATAAATATCTATATTTTTGAAAACTAAGCATTCCACATTTCATCAATTAGCATCATCGCTTCCCATTTTCCCGTAAAATCTTCATTTTATGACCATAAAACAAAACCAGCCCCATAAATCCAGAGTGCAATTCAGTCTTATAACATGCACATAAACCCAAAAACTTCGTTCGGTCAAAAGCTTGTTGCTCTGTTAGCATTGAACACCCAAAACTGGAGAAGTCAACGAACATTAGCAGCATCAGCTTTCAAAGAAATTAAAAGGTTTTCAAACATGAGACTGATAACGAAATTCAGTATAGAAATCACTAAAGCGTAAAATAAAATTGGGGAAAAAGGTAAGAGGTTCCACGTCCTACGAAGCCTCCAATTAGCATCTATGATTCAACTCATTCCCCACACACACACGAGTTCATAAGTGCGAAGACACGCTAGAGGAGATGAAAAGAGATAATTGAGATACCAGGGAAGGGAATGCGAACATCAAGGACACAGAGAGTGCGATCCTCTTGTGACTTTCTTCGGCCCTGAAGCAGTGCGGACTGACAACGCGCCGTGGTCTTCGACTGAGAATCGTAATCGGAGAGCTTCCAGCGGGGGCATTTTGGGGACTGGAAAACCGCCGGAGCACCACCTTTCTTGTAGACCGTCAAACATGTAGACGATTCTCCGAAAGCGAATCGAATTGTTGCAGAAAGCAGAAACCCTAGCGCGAATAGGTGTCGAATTTTGGATGCTTGAAATTGAATCATACTATGCGCTAACTGAGGTGAATGTAAATGTGAGATAGTAGATTTGAACATTGCAGAGAAAGGTAAAGGTAGGAACAAACGGCATAGTACAGGGACGGATGAAGTGGCGCGTACCTAACTAACACAGAAAATAGACGTTCTTTCCCAATCAGTTTTTCTGGGCCGGGCCTTGTAGGAAACGCACCGTACTATATACGCAAAGTATTTTCACAACGCTTTTCCTTGCCTTGATTCTTTAAATATATAGATCATATCATGAGACGCGTAGTCCTACCGACCCAAAAGATCTAGTGGGTAAATTATTGGGCCTAGGCCTATGTACCCGGCCTGTGCAAAAATTTGGGACGCAATTCAAATTGGGGCTACACTTTAGATTTGTTAAAAAACTGGTTAGGCACAGCCCAGCCCGAATAATTAAATTATGTAATAATATTTATATCATTAGTAGCAACAAAATATTTATATAATTACTAAATTTAATTTATTTCAGATATAAAAATATCTTATTTTGAAATGATTCTTTTTAAAAATGTTATAATAGTACTCATAAATATCTATCTTTTATCCAGGTTTTTCTTTTTCTTTTTTAGCTTCTAATTTCAGGTTAAAATTCAGACTTTGGCCTTAACCCTTTTAATGGTCCAACTTGTGCTAATTTTGATCCCAATATTGGATTGGGCCAAATTTTTACAGAAAAAAAAAATAGCAAAAAAGATAAATATTAGAATGATAAATAATGGATAATTATGATAAAACATTCACTAACTAATTAGAGTGATTAATAATTTATAAACACATTTTAGTATTTTACAATGGAGTAATGATTCTTACACTATTTTTTCCCACCATTTTACAGTCAATTTTTTAAACATGTGGCATTAGTACCCACTTAATATTTTTCCTTGTCAAATTTGTAAAAGTTGTGTAAAATAAATGGGGTGAGAATATCATTATTGCAATAACAAACATGAAATTGTTTTACCTATTCACATTTTTTGATAAAGTTTTTAATTTGATCAATTAACCAAATGATTAGTGAATTCTTCATACATAAAGCTCTGGATATCTACTTATCCTCTTCTTACTTTTTCTTGCTCCATTTTTTTCCCGATACTCAAAATGTTGAATCAACAAACGGCATGAACTTTTCTATCTTCAACCATCTTTACGATAATTTCCCTTGCCCTTCCTTTGTTATTTTATGTTTTGTGAACTCTCTTGCCAAATTCTCCAAACCCAAATGAAACATCCGTCTCTTTCATCGCCCGAAATTGAATCATTGGCATGAATCTGTTGTCTTGTTACAGTGAATGAAAAGAACAATAGTCTAAATCAAATTGACTTCAAGTCAAGACGAGATTGTAATTTCAGCATACCACCACACATCGTATTGTTACTGTAAAATATGACTATCAATATAATTATGCAATTTATAAATCTACAAATTTTAAAACTAACAACTTTATTCAATTACACAATAGAACTACTTCATGTACAATTCAACCCAGCTTCACAAAACTTAAAGATCGAAGATTCAATCCATCGTTTCAATATTTTCAACTTAAATACTTACACCAATTGGTCAACTAGTAATTTTTTTTTTTTTTGGTAACAAATAGAAGAAAAAGAAAAAGATTACACTCTAAAAAAAGTTACTCCCATCCTATCGACCAGTAAAATACATAGACATTTAGGGTACATAGTCTATTTTGTCCCACCCAACTGAAACATAAAACAGACACTTTTTAACTTTATTTTCTTTATTTTTTTCCACGTATGGGTTGGCTTTGCATGAGGCTTTTGCCGCCTGAAGTGACCTAGAAGATTTTATTTGATCCCGAACAACAAAATTCAAAAAGTAAGTCGATGTTACACGTGAAGAAACTTTAGTGAAAAACATAATTAACACACTATATTTATCTTTTATACAAATACACAAAGTAAGTCGATGTTACACGTGAAGAAACTTTATTGAAAAACATAATTAACACACTATATTTATCTTTTATACAAATACACATAGTACATTTTTATTTAGGATTTTTTTTAAAATATTACCATCTCATTTATTTGTATTCTAAGTTAAAAAATTTAATTTTATATATCTATGACAAAAAAATCAATATATTTTTATGAGTAAGATAATATGATAATAATATTAAATAATCACTAATTTACTATGTTAACATAAATACACAGTATAAATTAATATAAAAATCTCTTTAAAAAATACAATTTTATATTTAAATATTCGTTTTTATATTTTTAATTAAAAAATATAACTTTATCTATCTACTAATTAAAAAAATTCACCTGGGTATTTCTAATAAATTAACATCTCATGAAAACAAGCCGGCTACTAATTCCCATTTCTCAAAACGTTTTAATGTCCTACAACTGCTATTAAATATTAATTAATGAACTTGGACGGTAAAAAGCACAGATGCAATTATCGAAGCATGTGCAAATATTTGTCCCTCTTAAGTTAGAGGACAGACAAGGCCCCTGCATGCAAACTCAATCGGTATCGTTCCAACGAGAAGATATTAACATAAACAAAACAAAAATAGTTTATCGGTTTTGTTTACTAAAAATAAAAAAAGAGAACCACCAATAATTTTGTGCTAAATTAAAAATAAAATATATGATGACACAAATTCTAGTACATTCCAGAAAGTTGTAGAACTTCCACTTGTTTAAGTTCCTTGATATTTAAATATTATTCTGACGTGTCGAGAGGAAATCTTATCCATAACTTCGATTTGCATAATAAAACAAGGTGCTATTTTGGTGTCACTTGCTTAAATGTAATAATCGACAGTACACTATAAAACCAATAAACACATGACACATGATAAAATTATTCAAGTCAATCATGATTTGGAATCGATTTTGAGTAATTAAATTTTCATCCCCTCAAGTATTGACAAATACAATTTGACACATTCTTGAATTTTGAATAATTTTGATATATTTACTCAAACAAATTTTTTTTTTTCCCAAATGGATTTCTTTTGTTTAAGTAATAATATGTAATGAAATGGGAGATACAAGAGATGACTATCTCTCTCTTTTGTTGCCCCTCTCTCTGTCTTTCTCTCATCAACTACAAGCATACCAAACACTCATTATATTTCCTCTCAAATCCTTGCTCGCATTTATCATACCAGACAAGTCTTATTTCCATTCTAAGCTCTCCACTCCCGTAGTTACAACTCCTATTTCTTGATGATGTCATTGGGTCTCTCTGCTTGTTATAGTCTCTCTTTAGTTTCTCTTTCTTTTTGGGCTTTACCCCATGCAATTGAAAAAACAAAAAAGTGCGATAATTTGATATGAAGTAAAATGGGTTTCAAACTGGGTCAAATGACATGTTGTTTTGCATCTTTGACCCCCTATAAGTTGAAGGTGATAAACTTTATAAAATTATATTGGAGCCCCATCTCAATTATGTCCTTTTAGTAACCACCTTATGTATTTATACTATCATCCAAAATATAAAAAACTTTTAGAAAAAGCAACATGGTAGCCTTTTATTTTTAATTTTTCGATAGTTTTAGTAGTTTGTATGAAGTGAAAAGTTCAAACTTTAATGTCATATTTTAACCAAGACAACTGAAAGAACTAAATTATGTTATATAAGTTAAGAAAATCTAAATAAATTTGGATGTGTTTATGGGTATAAATAGTAAGAGTTTCTAATATATGATAAACAATTTATGTTTGGTGTCATAAAACTCAATTTATTTGTATAAAATCTTTATTTGATTTTTAACCCTCAAAATTTATTCAACTTTAAACATTAACAATCATTGAATTAGTGTCAAATTGAAAAAACATCGATTCAATTTAATTAAATTATTTTATTGAACTTAATTAATGTTAAACTTAAATAAGAAAGTATAATTTCATTTTATTCCAGTTTAATTGAACTTAATTGATAGAAATTTACACCCTTATTTTTTTTCCCCTTGATAATCCCCTAATTCAATTAAATTAAATAGTATTAAATTGAAAAACCCCAATTTAATTTTCAGCCATTTTTTTTTAATTTGACTTGATTGGTGTGAAATTAAGAGAGTATAATTTTAATTTCTTACAATAATTCAATTAAATATTTTGTACCTTTCCTTAGGCAATTTTTCAATAATTTATGATATGTGAAAGTTAGTGAAAAAAGATTAAGCCATTACGTGTGATCTAATAATGAAAAGTTTAAATAATTTGTAAAAAATTAAGTGTTCAAACATTCATATTATCATGTAACAAAAAAAAAAGGTGAGAGGAGACAAATCCTTCAATAATTTAGATAAAGAGTAACGGGGCTGTCTTTTTCAATTATGACAACTCTATGGCAAAGTGCATAATTTCGTAACAAATTCCTGCCTATTTTCAAATTAGTAACCAAAGTACTTCATCTCGTTGCCATTAAAAAACTTCATCTCCTTCAAGCAATACTCACATGACATGTGATATTGACAATTGTTATTTTTTAATAACAAGTGGCACTAAAATTGCTCTCAATATAATAATACTACCATCATGTAAAATCCAAAGTAATTATTTTTTATACAAAAAATAATATTATTATATTCAAAGTAACATATTTTCAGAGAAAAAACAATAATATTTTCATCAACTGCAGATTAAATAAATGCAATTTGAACCAGATGGGAGCTCCAGAGGATTCTAGTATTCACTATGGCTGACTCACACATCAAGAGTATGATGGCGTGTCGCTCTAACAAATGCTTCTTCTTACATTGCTTGCCAACGATTGTTTCCCCCCCAGTCAAATTCTCCTTTAAGAAGTGAATTTCTAAATAGAGAATCATGTCTCACATTTAAAAAAAAAATGTTTGATATAAAAATATATTTTTTTAATATTTTTATTATAATTTTAAATTTAAACATAAAATTTATAAGCCATCTCAATATTATTTAATTATAAATTATTTGATAATATAAAATTATTTTTAGTCTTTTTAATAATTTTTAAGTTTTTTACATGCACTAATAAATTAATCGTGTACTTTGTGTAATTATCCAATAAGAGTTATTATAATTTTCTTCAAAATTATATTTTGAATTTAAAAAATTTCAAAAAATATATTAAATTGAAGTGTTTGGTTTATTTTGATTTGATATGTTTTTTTTTCTAATATTTGAAGAGAATGCTTTAATTATTGAGTGAATCCATACTTTACTTGAGAACTTTTGATGTCATAGTTGAAAATTTTATCAATCTTTTTATAGATATTTCTTTACCGCATTCCACTAAACATAAGTGTATCAAAAAGTTTTATAATGGTCAAAGTGTAATTATCTTTTCCTTTATTAGAAAAAGCCTTTAAGATAATACCTCGTAGCTACACCGAAAGGGCACTTCTAATGTCTGGGGTTATCTCTCCTCTGCGCTTTGCCGTTTCCTGTCTTTTATGATTTCTATCCTTAGTACTTTCAGCTTTCAGGGCTGTCGCCCCTCTCTTTGGCAGCAGCCCTCCAGAGTCCAGACTGGCACAAGCTTATAAAGAATTATTGTTAAGAGATATTTATTCATAATTTTATATAATATTTTTGTATTTGAGAATAATTTTTTTCTTTGATAAACATAATTATTATATTATAAAATAGACAAAAAAGTTTTAAGAAATGTTGTATTAAAGTAATGAAGCTTAAAAAAGTAAGATAATAATATTTTAAAAACTATGAAATAAAAAATAATAACATTACATCATTAGATTTTATTTTTCAAAATGAAAGCACAAATTAAAAGAAAAAAACTCTAGCTCAATTAAACATACACAAGATCATAAAATTAACCTCTTCACTTATTTTTTTTGATTGGAATCTCATAGTGAATATTTACCTATAAATTAAAAAAAAAAACACACACAAATTGAAAAATGCATGTTCAACGTCTGTTTCTTAAATTGCATATGCACTATTACAAGGGAAAAAAAATCTGACAGAGTAAGCTCACATTAGATTTGTGTGCGTGCGGAAATGCTAAGCCAATGCTTCTCTTTTGTTTACCCCCCTACCAACCAAGCAGAAAGAACTCTGGCCTTTCTTACACTTCTGAAAACTTGTCCATAATGCTTTGTGGTTTTGAATGAATTTGGTGATTTTCTTCGGATGGTATCATCCAATTATAGAAAAATGGTCCAACTTGCCACCAATTAAATATTACAAATCAGTGAGCACCCAAGACCACTTCTTCCAAATATGTGTGAACCCCACACCCCATAAAATAGTCCTCCACCTCCACTACCATCACCATACCACCATGCTTGCCTCTAACTTCCAGAACTTTCTTAAGAATCTGTCTCTCTCTCTCTGTCTCTCTCCCACTTGTTGCTATATGAGGAAAGGGTTTCAAATAAAATAACCCAGTATTGCTCCCTTGGCCAAGATGTCTAGAAACTTCTAACACTTCATCATTTCCTTCTATTGTTCCATTTAATCCCCTCCAAGACTTAATTGGCAATTCCTTTACATATGGGCGTGGCAAACAAGTGAAGAACCAACTATTTTTTAACTGCATACACGACTTTCCGAAGAAGGAAACAGAGTCTTCGGCATTCTCACTAGGAAAACAAAAATCCAAAGCTTCACTTTATCTTCATGTTCCACTTATCATCACATCTCATCCTCCCACAAATACCTTTTGGACTCTGCTGTTAAATTTCTCATTTTTTGAGTTTTTCTTTTCTTCCCCTGTTTATAGCACAAGCCCAAAGATACTTTATTTCTCTCAATCGATAGCTTAATGCGATCTCATATTTCTTTCAAGTTCTTATATAGTTGTTTTTCCGCTAGAATTCCTTTAAAGGAGTCGCATTGATACTGATTTTGCGCATCGGAATTGGAAAACTCTCTCTCTCATCAGAAAAGAGAGTAATCCAAACATACCCAGAATATCAAAACCCATCAAGTTTCTTCGTCTTGAAGACAAATTCGAGAATGAATTATCTGTACCCAGTGAAAGAAGAGTACTTGGAAGCATCTTCATCTCAATTAGGAGGTGACCCACGAATGATTCCTCCGCCGCAGCCCATGGAGGGGCTTCACGATATAGGACCACCGCCATTCCTCACCAAGACCTTTGATGTGGTGGACAACCCAACTACCAATCACATAGTTTCGTGGAGCAGAGCAGGTACTAGCTTCGTGGTTTGGGATCCACATGCTTTCTCTACGAATCTCCTTCCCAGATACTTCAAGCACAACAACTTCTCAAGCTTTGTAAGGCAATTAAATACTTATGTAAGTATTCTCTTCAATTCTGCTATCGACCAGGGCCTATACTCTGAGCTTGAATGTCTATAGAGATTGAGGAATGTTCTTTTGCACATAGTTAAATTGTTGCCTATTTTCTCTTTGAAAACAAGAAAAATCCTTTTTTCTCTTTTTGCCCGTTTTTCTATGTTCGTAAATTAACCTGAGTTCACTGTTCTCCCTCTCTCTCTCTCTTTTTAATATGGTTCGCTGGATGGGTGTCATTCGTCATTGAACAGTGTGACATCGTGAGTTTAGGTTTTATTTATTTATTTATTTATTATTATATGATATTGTTTGTGATAATTGAAGTCACCCTTCTTGTGGGTTCTCGACCTCCGATACCTTCATGCTCATTATATGATTGAAAATTTTTTTATTCTCTCGTTGCAGGAAATTCATTGAACATTTTCAATTTAGTCTCAATTTTTTTCTTCCCCCTATAGAACTTTGCTTCCAAGTCTCAATCTTTACCACTTCCCATTTCAACTGCAAATACAATCCGAATTTCTTTCTGTCGTTACTTTCTCTAATCTATATTCTGCAAGAAAGTCTTTTCTTCGTCTCCGTTTAAAACCATAACTAGTGTTAGATACTTGATTTAGTTTTACTCAAAGATCAATGGTTATCGATTTCATGACTAATTTATCCTAAAGTTCTGATTGGTTAAATGGTATGTGAGTGTGTTCTGTTTTTATTTGAAATTGTTCACTATTTGGTATTTGAAATTGAGTTTTACAGGGATTTAGAAAAATTGATTCAGATAAGTGGGAATTTGCTAATGAAGGATTCATGAGAGGCCACGGGCATCTTTTGAGGAACATAAGGAGAAGGAAAGCACCTTCTCAGCCTGGTTATTCCCAAGAAGCACAAGGTCTTTGTGTTGAAGTAGGCCAATTTGGACTTGATGAAGAAGTTGATCGTTTGAGGCGTGATAAGCAGGTGCTAATGATGGAACTTGTGAAGCTTAGAATGCAGCAGCAGAACACCAAAGCCTACCTTCAGGCAATGGAGCAAAGGTTACAAGGAACAGAAATTAAGCAGCAACAAATGATGGCTTTCTTAGCCAGGGCTATGAAAAATCCAGCCTTTCTTCAGCAGTTAGTTCAGAACAAAGAGAACAGAAAGGAGCTTGAAGAAGCCATGACCAAAAAGAGGAGAAGGCCAATTGAGCAAGGGCCTAGTGGTGTTGGTATATCAAGCAGTAGTGGGGCAGAAAAGAACCCTGTCAAAGTTGAACCACTGGAGTTTGGAGATTATGTGTTTGAAGTGTCAGAATTGGAAGTTCTAGCTATGGAAATGCAGGGTTATGGTAGGGGGAGAAGAGAAAAGGAGGCACTAGAACCATCGGAGAAGCTGGACAAAGAACTAGATGAAGTGTTCTGGGAAGAATTGTTCAGTGAAAAGTTTGAAGGTGAAGATGAAGATGTCAATGTCTTGGCCAATCGCTTTGGTTACTTGGGTTAGAACACTGAATCAAGACTAACCTTCTTCAGTTTGCTACCTTATTAATCAATGTCTCTGATTGAAGGCATTCACATGCTGGAGTTTTGCGTGCTGTCAAGAGAGTAAAATGACCAAAGCAGTTTATTGTGGAAATTAATTACTCTACGGGTTTCTAACCTCTTATATGTCCTTTTGTAGCATTTTGTAAAACCCCAATTTCTCACTTAATTTGCTCAATGTTGATTAGGTAGGTTGCAGCTGATGCTTGGACAAGAATCTGTGGTAGTGGTAGCGATCATTATTTACCTCAAGGTTCAGTTTTTTTCTTTTGACCCACTCAAACCCCCATATGCAATGCATAAACCCAGATAATTGCCTTTGCCTCCTGTAATTTTATCTGACCTTAAAATGAATGTAGATTATTGACAAGCTGTAGAATGGACAACAGGTAGCTGTAGCTGAACTCCAAGAATCATAACTGAATGTTGCTTTTGAATCCAGAGAAAGTGGTGGTTAACTTTGTTGGTTTGATATTTTTGACCCTATTCCTGTTTATGTTTGTCTCCTGTGTAATTGTGGTCAGAAGGAATCGAGGGTCGTAGTCGACGAATTTCATGATGTTACATGTGTACCATGTAAGGCTTTCATGATGCGTTTCCCATCAACTATTTTCATGATTTGTGGTCCCTCAAGATGAGACGTGTCATCCTTCAGAGTATGATCAAATTACGAATGTAATCATTTTTCTAGTTGCCCCATTTGTGCAATATGGGTTGCATAAGCAGAATAGCCACCTTGGCTTGCCGATTTTTTTCTTTTTCTTTTTCTTTTTCCTAGCTAAGACATTTGTGGAGCTAACAGGAAAAAGGTGGTGGTTGTGAGAGAGGGGGGAGGGGGGCGAAGACGAAGGAATCGAGGTTTCATGTAGCGAAACCATGAATGAAATAGTTGCATGAATCAGTGATAACTCAATTCAAATGAAAGATGGGATTATTTTGTGGGGCAGACAAACTCGTTCTGCTATCTCTGAATTTCCAAAGATACAACTGTGGTTTTATCTGTGGGCTGATTACATGTGCCGAGACTATAAGCTTCAATTATAGGTAGAGGTATCAAGCCTAGTTTTGTGGTTGGTATCTCTGAATTGCTCACTGATATTCCAGATGTTCGTGTCTGGTTTTCCCTTAATTCGGATGCCTATATGAGGCTATATGTTTTGGGCAAAAAATAGGTTTATTCACCTAAAAAAATATAGTTTTTTAAAAAAATTACATATTTGGAGCACTTTGAAATGATAAAGTAAGTCTTACTATTTTATTAAAAGAGTATTCTTTTAAGTTTTACAAAATTAAACATAGCGAGACATGCTATCATTATACAGCAGTATAGTAAAAAGGCAAATGAGGTTATGCTATCTTGCATTTGGCAAGACCTTAATGGTTCTACTAGATAGCAAATAGCGGGATCAGAATAAGAAAAGAAAAAAGCTTATGGGGAGACAAATAAGAAGAGAGAGTGCGTAAAAGATAAAGAAAGAGAGATGGAAAAAAAAAAAAAAAAAAGAGAAAGAGAAAAACAGAGAAATAAAAAGCTTGAGAGGAGAAAAGGTTCTGTCAAAACGCAAATGATAAGATCTTTCTAATCTTGCTATTTTGCATTAGCAGAACTGTGTTGAGAATTGACGTCTATTTCCTCTATTTTCTAAATAGCGAGACCTTTAAGATCTTGTTGTCTATCAAATAGTTGGACTGACTTTATCATTTTTCTCTTTTATTTTTTATTCAAAACAACACCATTTTGGTAAATTGTTTAAAAATTATCCTAAATACATAAATAACTTTGAAAATTTTATTTTTTGTGTCAATGAGCCCAAAAAATATTAAGTATGTGGATTATTATATCATCTAAAATGGTCATTCTCTCATATTTCTATTCTATTTCCCTATTACTTAAAGTGAGTCTATGTCGCTTATTAGTTGTTATACTTCAACGTTGTCCTATAACTATATATTTTGGTTGAGAGTTTAGAGCCTTTTTTTTGTTTTGGCACAATTGGGATTATCGTGGAGTTCAACATGACATTGACCTGGTTCTGAGAAGAAAAATATATCAATCGCTTGTTAAAACTGAATCTGTTTTTGAGAAGAAAAATGGGTATTTCAATAATAAATGTCAAGTTTCCCATTTATGATGGAGTCATATCACTTGCACAATTATGAACGGTGATGGAGATGGGTGATGTATATTTGTGATAAAATTTCAAATGTGTGGTATTAGTTGCTATGTTTTAGACTCAATCTATTGATAAATGAGTTCTAAGGGAAGGTATACTACGAGTTATGACCATGTACCGTTGATGCCGCTGCCATTACCTGATCAAACATCTTGGCACTTCCTTTAGTGGAGCTCTTATTTGATAGACTTGCATGTTGGTAGTTTCTTATTGACTCCTTTTACCTGGATGTTATTTTTGTTTTCTGTAGCAATCAGAATGTTTGGAAGAAAAGATTCAGTGCAGCAGTGTTCAAGATTGTTTTAACCTTTGGAAAGAAGTAACAAAGACTGCTAAATTTATAGTATTTTCACTCTTATTGATGTTTTTGATTTTCTTTGTCTTCTGTTTTGCGGTTTTTTGTTTTGTCAATACTCCTATTTTCCAGTTTCAGAGGCAACATTTTGATCAGCAATCAACATTTTGCAGTTTCGCAAGGCAGAACTAGTGGCCCAACATGACGCTGATTTTCTGCAAAAGCCCAGTCATTGATTTGATTGTTTCCTTTGAGAGAGGCAAGGCCCATTGAGTGTAAGATTATATCTGCGTGTGGCACTGAGCATGGACACAGGACACCACCATGGCTTAAAAAAAGAAAAAAGATGGACACGACAAAAACAACGTAAAAGTATTTAAATGAATGCTTCTCCTCCTTGGTCTCTCACATTTCTGACATACTGACAAGCATACGAACTCTGACTTCAAATCTGCTGGCTGGACTAGTTAGATTTTAATATTTTTGGCTGAACGATACTTCGGCTGGACTAATAAGGCCTAAAAATAAAATAATGAAACGACATGCATTTTTTTCATTGTTATTCAATTAACTCTAGAGTGAATCTTACGTGATACAAAATCCTTTTTATATTAATCAGAAAAGTTAGTTTTTTTGATTGGGAAACTAGATTTATTTAGAGAAAAAAAATTAAGTCAACTTTTATTAAATTTATAAAATATAAAAAATCAACTAAACCTACAATAATAATAAACATGAATATTAAAATGACGATTTTGAATACTTTAGAGTAACATTTAGGATTGTTTCAATTGACGCAGTCAAATTTGGCATGCCCTCAAGTGACGACCAAATTTGAAAAGTAGGTGACAAAATTATCTGAAGCGTCAATCAAGTCAAGAATATGGAATTTATACAAATTAGAATTATCCTTTGAATTTTATTCAACAAACTTGAGCCGACTTAACAGTACTAAGAAGATGACAAAATTAGGCAACTGAGTAGGAGTTAGATGGAGTGGTTTGATTTGAGCTAACTTTCTTTTTTGTTTTTTTCGGTACAATAGATTACAGCTTTTTGTTTTCTTTTTGGGTCAATGATTTATGTTAATGGGCCAAATTCTGGGACCCATAACACAAAGTGATCAATGCGATCAGAGAAGGAACACAAGGGCCTTAAATAGGAGCCTTGAATGGGATACCCAACGACCCTTTGGGCCTTGTAAATGCCCTAAGTACTGAGCAGACACTACGAATGAATTAATGATGCCGACTTCATGTTTGCCTCCAAATAGAAATATTCTTCTACGTCCTTTCTTTTTTTCTCATTAATCAGTAATCACAGCTCTACTAGACCTCTGTTTTATTTACTGAGATTTCCCCAAGCTACTTGTTGGTTTTGTACTATATAGAAATTCGCTTCTTTACATTAATAATGTATTATTACTGTAAATTGATGTTAAATTTATACTAGAGAGTAAGAAGTATTCGTTACCCTGGGATGATATTCTTAAAATTTATTACGGAACAAATCATGGATATTAAAGTGAAAATTTTACTAATTGAACCGATTGACATTTTACACATGTTGTTAAATGTGTGTGTTATAGTAAATGAAGATCTTTTAACTAAAAATAAACCATTTACGAGCGTGCTAAATTAATTATCCGTTTTCGATTTTGCTTATAGCCAATTTACTTCTTTATTTTTTTTTAATGCACTATCGTTAGGTTACTTAAAGCCTGAATCTTTGCAAACAATTGCATAATCACCATTATCTATGCCCCATTTAAAAGAGAATAATAAAGAAAACAATAGAATGTACACTTTTAAGCCAAAGTCTACTCGTGATAATGAGAGTTTTAAGTAGTTTGGACTTTAAAAGAATGTGTTAGATTCAAATCTTTATGGTTGTACACTTTAAAAGAAAACAATTACATAATTCCATAAATATGGGATAAAACAACTGAAAACATGGTTGCTACTGTCTAATGACATTTTAGTTTTGTGCAGGAATTCTTGCTTTGTACAACCTTTTATATCAGGTTATGTGTTGAAATAATATTCTGATTCATAAAAAATAAAAAATAAAACCTAACTAATTATATACCCTTTATGAAACCCTCGGTTGGTACCCAAGAAAGCTGGAAATTTGCATATGTAGTGATGCGAGAATCTGGTAATAGAAGAACCCGTGAATAATGTATGGCCCGCATGGAGTATTCTTTTCCACTCATTAGTATGCCTCACCCTCACCCTCACCCTCACCCTCACCCTCACCCTCACCCTCACCCTTTCTTTCTCTCTCTCTCTCTCCTTCTGCATGCAGATTGCAAAACACAGTGATATATTCACTGTGAGGACAATTAGATAAAATTAGACAGCCAATAAGCAGTGAAACACTATTATGAGATTGTTATCATAACCTAATGCGTCCTTCAATATCACTTTAAAAGGAAACAGTATATATCTATGAACCAACTAGGTAAGATTCACTGTGCACTGAGTATATATCTATGAACCAACTTGGTAAGATTCACTGTGCACAGAGCCAAATCACAGTAAAGGCAATCCAATATCTAATTTGGCTTCTCAATAATCTATATATCCAACACTAGATATATATTCTTATCTCTTCTAAAAAAATTCTCATTATTTGGAAGCGTGCAGCATGCAGTAGTCAGAAAGTTATCTTCACTTGCTCTTCATTTAATAAGATATATTTTATATACTTACCCTGTATGCTATTATATATGCTGGTTTGGAATTACTGTGCTTCCTGTTAGTTCATCTTTATCTATTATTTTTCTTTCCAATTTTAAATGTCTCATCCTATTTCTCCAAAAAAAAAAAAAAAAAGGAAAGAAAGAAAAGGCTAATGTGTTTGTAATTCTCTATCTCCTCTTTCTTGCGTAGCATACCTAATACAGTTAGATAGAGAATTTTCTACATAAAACGATAAATGTTAGGCGTCCTCAATATCTCAGATATATGAACTCTCCAGTTAAAATTAGTCAAATGACCATCCATTATAATCTTCAAGCTTACTAAGATTTTGTACAAATTAATTCCACGCGCTAATTAATCAATTTCTTGCAAGACTTTTGGGGGACTGAAATCCGGGAAAACCAAATTTGAAAAGCTGATATTACAGGTCAAATAGTGATACATTCTTGAGCTACGTCATGCTGTGAAAGTTATACATACTGAACTTTCAAATATCACGTTCTGAGATCAAAAAGCATGGTTCTCTATATAGTTCTATTAGCTAGCTTTATCTTGAGGGGAAGAAACCTTGGTCTTGTAACTTTTTAATTTCCCAAAGTGAATCCCTTAAGCAGAAATCTCATCTTCTGATCCCTCAAAGAAATTAAAGCAAAAGATGAATCTAATCCTAATTCCTGCAGATTCGAAAAATTTAGATAAAAAGACATACACATTGGATTCCAAAGGATACATGCATAGAGCAACTCTGCAACGGCCTTCCATAATCGATAGTCACAAAGGTCTAAATTGTGATGGGTCCTATCTCCTACACGCCTTAGGTTTATGAAATGGTTTGCATGGCTGCTGTTATAGTAGTAGCCCACGCATGGCCCCTAAAGTAAGCCAAATGCCCATGTTTGGCGCCCACAAAGACAATATTGACCACCAAGCCAGAGGAAATTCAAGGAAATCTCGGGTAATTTTAGTATGGGGAATGGATAACATGGACAATTTGTGTTATCCTTCCGTAGCTTTAGATTTGGGTTTGGAATAAAGAGAGTAAGAAAAGGGAAAAGAAGAGACTATACAAATTCTCCTTAGTGGGGTTTGCCTGAGCACTTTCACTACACACTAGGATGCAAGAGAATAATACTACCAAAAGATAGAGGGACAGAAAGGGAAGAAAATCCTCAAGAATATAATGGAAAATTATTTGATATTAAATTCCACGAAACAAATAATAAATGGAAAGGAAAGTATATTCGATGATGGCGAGAATACAGTCTCTTTTGATGACCTACGAATATTGTGTATCAATGTCCATATATCATCTGATGAGATAAGATTGAAGAAATGACAACTTAAGAATTATAACTAATTAATTAAGCATTATAATATATGCTTATAATAAACTAAATTGTTCATTACTTTCGTGTAACAAATTAAAAGAAATGAAGGGCTCTAGCATCTTATGTAAACTAGAATAATGGCTAGATTACATGTACTGTGTAAGCTGAAAGTCAATCAATGAATCAATGATCAATCATGTTAGTTTGTGGGGTTTTGTAAAGTTGAGAAGATATATCTCTAGCCTTCGCCTTTAGCGCTCACGAGCTTTTTCTAGCTTCTCCTTCTTCCAATTATATTTTACCCAAAAACAATTGGAAAAGTATCCATTCTCCTAAGCCATTTGATGAGCAATCCCTCCTTTTAATCTCATTCCATTTATATGAATGCCCTTTCGGGATTTGGGTGTTTTATTACAGGAACAAAAGAAAAGACAGAAAGTGCCAACTCCACACTTCCTCTTACAGAAAAACTTAAAAAAAATAAAATAAAAATGAAAGGGAAATTTTGCTAGGTCAAGTGGGCTAGGATACTTCCTAGTCTTTGCCCGGCCACTCTCTCATCCACCTCTCTCTCTAGTCTCTGAAGACTTCTTAGCCTTTTTTGAGTCTCCTTGCCCTTTTCTCACCCTAGTTTTTTTTTTTTGGATTTGTTTTACAATTAGCCACCTCTTCCATAGTCTGCCACTGTCATCATCACCTTCTCTTCTCTACGCTATTATTTACAATACCCGGCTATTGAATTTATATATATTCTCTCCCCTTCTTCTGCCCTCTCTTTGTACACCCAAATAGACAAAAAGTAGAGAGGGTGGGATATTGAGTACTGGGAGATTGTTTTGAGGATAAAAATCTTATTATCTGCTTTTTCCATGTTTGATTGCATGGTGGATTCTCTTGAGGAGTTCTAAATAGATACACAGAGAGAGAGAGAGAGAGAGAGAGAGAGGGATATAGATATATATGTCTGAAATAGTTGTGCAGAGTCGCTCAGACAAGCAATCCATGGCCTAGATAGCGACTTTGGAGAATAACCCATCATCATCTCTTCACGAGATTAAGTTTCCTTTTGATACCAAGTGAATGATGCCTTTCTCTTTCTCTGTCTATATGTCTCTGCCACCCCTTGATCACTAGAAAGGTTAGCTCTGCTTAGTTAGTGTCCAAAGCTAGGATTTTGCATTTTCTGGGCTCCCCTTCTTAGTCTGTCCTAAGGTGCAAAAGTGGCGACTTGACGAGCCAAAGTAGGATACGAGATTCCAAAAAAATTCAGAAAGACAGTTGGAATATCTTATATATCGTGCTTTTTCTTGTTTTTCCCTGTTGGAGTTTTCTTCAAAGGCAATGTTTCCTGGAGCCATGTCCAATTCAACTTCTTTGTCCGAAGAAGCCAGTGGCTCTTCTGGCATAAGAGTTCAGGACTTCGCTGGTTTAAATGGTGTAGTCTCAACCATTTCTCCTCAGCAGCCTCAAAAGATCAAGAAAAAGAGAAGCCTACCAGGAAATCCAGGTAACTTAATTGTTTAATTTCTTCAATATTCCCTCCAATAATTGAGTATTCTAATTAGGTTTTTTAATTATGTCAAACGTTTGATGGTGTTTGATTCAGACCCAGATGCTGAAGTGATTGCTTTGTCCCCAAAGACCCTTTTGGCCACCAATAGATTTGTGTGTGAGATCTGCAACAAGGGTTTTCAAAGAGATCAGAACCTTCAACTTCACAGAAGAGGCCATAACCTTCCATGGAAGCTCAAGCAAAGGAACAGCAAAGAGGTAAAAAAGAAAGCCTATGTTTGCCCCGAGCCTTCATGCGTTCACCACAATCCATCAAGGGCTCTGGGTGATCTTACAGGAATTAAGAAACACTACTGCAGAAAACATGGAGAGAAGAAGTGGAAATGTGACAAGTGCTCAAAGATCTATGCAGTTCAGTCAGATTGGAAGGCTCATTCCAAAACCTGTGGAACAAGAGAATATAGATGTGATTGTGGAACCCTTTTCTCCAGGTATTAATTATATATGAATTCTTAGCTCATATATACTATTTTTTCTAACCATAAAATATGTTCTTTCCTTCTTGAATATTTTACTATTTTGTTTGAAGAGGGAAAACTCCAATATATAAATATCAAAGGGACTTTGCACTTTTGTTTTTCAGTGGGTTTTCTTTTAAAATTTTGGGTACATGTGGGTGTTTGTTGTTTAAAACAACTATGGTAAACACTCCATGGAATATCTGTGCTTGCTTAAATAATGCAATGGCAGGTTGCATGAAAGAGGACATGGCTAATACAACTGTCTGTTGCTGGTTACATTGCGAGAGAAACTGATCTCTGAATCCTAAAACTGCCAAATTAATATGCGGCAACAACAAAAAAGCACAATCACATATCTTTTGTTTTATATACTGTATTGTCTGTGACTCAATAGCAATTTTGGTTTTTTTTTTTTTTTTTTTAAACCTCCATTGGGTCCTTACAATATGCACATCCATACTCTCTTCTTTTTTAGGCTTAATCATGCACATTTATGCTCTTAGAAAACGTATTATATATCTATTATATGCATAATATCTCCAATTATATTGTTCAATTCATAGGGTTTTATGGTAGCTGTAACAAAAATTTCAATATGTCAGACGGTGCTCAAAACCTTCTAGACTTCAATACTCTCTCTCTCTCCATTGTACATATTTGTGTGCATGCATGGAGTGGCTGCAGTCTCTGAGAAAATGATGGGGAGCTATTTTTGTCCACTGAATAAAGTAAACGAATTTATAAAATTACTTGGAAATTTTTTGATGATTTCTTTTTTTTAATTATATATATTTTTGAAGACTACCATTATTCACACTACTCTGTACATTGTTTGTCTGAGCTTTCATCATTGTGAAATCTGATAAATCTGCAAAAATATCTGATATGCTAAGTTGCTTTCTTCTAGCTTCATCAGTAGATACATGGGATTCATTTCAATGGCATATCTTTGTGTCATGCATGAGCTCTAGTTTCGAAAGATAGATCACTTTTGTCATCATAACAATAACATTATTCCCAATTATCTTTCAACATTTCGAGCCAATATAATTAAGTTTTATGCCCATTTTTGCATGCATTATAAAGCATAACCATCAATCAATTGTCATATATATACTTTTCTCTCTCTATTTTCTCTCTCCATCTTTACATTTGACCCAGCAAGACATTATTTTCACTTGTGTGGTCTAAGCCCTTTGACACTTGATCAATCCATGTGGACACGCCGTGCCTTTTTGCAAATGGGAACACACTCTACAAAGAAAGGACGTGATAAATCTCCTTTGCTTATGTATTGACATCACAAAATGCATGCATGACTCATCTGTTCGAAAATGTTCACATTTCTCTTTAAAACCCACTTAATTTGTGTTTTTTTTTCCTATTTCAAAAATTAATTAGGAAAAAGACTTCATTCTCCTTCCACATTTTTGCATATTATGACAATTCTTAGTAATTAGCATAAAAAACAATAATGCAAGTGGAATCCACTTATCAATTGTTTCGGGAAGTGGTATCTATTGATATACGCGACTTTTATTTAATTATTTTATGGATATATATTAGTCTAATTAATCATGTTTTAATTACAACAGGAAGGACAGCTTCATAACTCATAGGGCATTCTGTGATGCATTGGCTGAAGAAAGTGCAAGACTGTCCGCAAACCAAATAGCTCCCACAAATCCATTAGTTCAATCTCTCTTTCTTTTCCCAAACCAACAGAACTTCCTCAATCCATGGGACCCATCTCCAGAAAACCCTAACCCTAACAACTTTGCCAATGCTGGTGCCGCCTTCCAAATCAAGCCTGAAGCTCAGCACTTCCAGATCCCCACTCTCTCTTCTTCATCATTTCTTCATCAACCACAACACCAAAATCACAAGATCAGCATGGCCATGATAAACTCACCCTTCCACGTCACCACGCAACCTTCCTCAAACACTGCCACGTCAGCTCACCTGTCAGCCACTGCGCTCCTTCAGAAGGCTGCAACCGTTGGTGCTACTGCTATCCCAGGCCCAGCTCCTGCTTCTGCTGTTGGTGTTGGGCAAGTGGGTCAAGTGACTCAGCTCGGCATGGCCGATTTTGGAACACTGAGTCAACTCGACTCGGTGGGTCACGACTACGTCAACGTGAGAGGCTTCACGTCCCGGAATCTCAAGAATGACCGTCTCACGAGGGACTTTCTGGGTCTAACTGGGGACGCCAACGGTGGTGACGGAGGAAATAACGGTGCCGTTGACGTTAGCGTCAACGTCAAGGATATGCTGACTTTCACGGGGGGCGTAGAGTACCAACCATACGAACATCACCACCACCACTCGCTCTTCAAGTCGCAACAAAGTTTTGGATTTGTTGGGACTACCACTGCCCCGGAGACGTGGGGGAATTGTTGAGACAAACAAGGAAATAATTCCACAACACAAGGGTAAAATGGGCAAGTCAATTCGACTTTCTTTGAACTCACATGGTTTACCCTTCTTCTATGATCAATGTGTTTCAGTTTAAGTTTAAGATGAACGTGTTTTAGATTAACACATTATTTTCCCCCTTTTGTTTCTCTCGCTTTCCTTTTTCTCTTTTCTGGACTTTGTTTTTGTTTCAGTTCTCATTACCTGAATGAATATATAGAACTTTTTTTCCCCTAATCGTACGTGCTGATTATATTGTACTTAATTAGTTGTCATTAACATTATTTATCTATTTTTATATATATAATATAGTTATAGAATATCTCTCTGGTTACTGTATGAGAGGCAGAGAAGCTGACTGTGTGCATGTGTTTTGCATAGACAGAGTTAAGAGAGGGACGTTGGTGGCCTTTCTTGTCAGTATGCAAGCGCAACAGATGAAAATGTCACATGCAAAATTACAATCATTAATCCTTTTGTTGCTATCACTCTCTATGTCCTATCTTTATCTTGACAGCTTTTCATCATAACAATTTTTTATTTTTTGGTTCATATATATGCTATTTTTCATTTCAATTGAAATTTCTAGTTCCGTGGTGCCATTTTGGAGCAAAACTTCATCAATATTTTTACTTAATTGATATAAGTTGGAACATATTAATGCATTTGGTTTATATTTTCTCCTATCTTTTCAAAAAAGAGAGAGAGAAAAAANTATCTTTTCAAAAAAGAGAGAGAGAGTAAAAAAAAAAAAAAAAGGAGAGATTGCTCTATTATTAATAGTAAACAGTAATGAAGGGACTTAATCACTTAGCAAACAAAACGAAGGACAAGAGTAAGGGAGTACTTCTCAATAAAGCAGTGGAGCATGTCAAGTGTAAATTAAACCATTATTTTTCTGAATAATACTGTTCTGACTCTTTTTTCCCAGAGATGCTCCAATGTCGTTTCCTTTTTTTAAAATAAAAGCTTTGGCATAAAGTTTCATTTATATATTTCCAAAACAAAACAACAATTAATATAACAAGGATTTAAATTCCTTTATTTCTTTTGTATCATTGCTATTAAGAAAAACATTTTTCCCATCTACTTACACATTCTTAAATAACATTAAGGACGCTAAAAAAAAATATTATTGCATTTTTTAATGGTACACGTGACAAAGTATTGTAAAATTAGTTACTCCAGTTGTTACTTCGTATCGTAAAAACCAAAGGAATTATGTGAAATAATAAAATTAAAAATCCCTCCACCATGTTTTTCTTATTTGGACATTTATCACACATGCATGTGATTGGGGTTAATATTTTTGGGTCCACTATAAGTTACATAAAAGAATGTAGTTTATCTCCTCTCAAAATCTCACCCCATTCATTTGAAAAAGACTTTGAATACATGAGCTTTACGATAGAATATCGAATACTCAATCACTGGAATATCCTTTTAAAGACGTTAGAGTTAATATATGCCACTTCGTTTTAGGGACTGAAGTTAGTATTATTTCTTTCCACCCAAAAGAAATACTAATTGATAAAAAAAAATAGCAATGCGCTAAAGAATATTCTTCTATGAATTTCATAAATTCTACAATGAATAGAAATGTAGGCTCATCTTCCTTTATTTTTCCGGCCTTGGTTTAGCATATATAGTTCTCTCCTATCCAAATCTGATGGTTTGAATGCAGTATGCACTCCAAAATATTCAACAATTATAATATAATCAAGAAACGCTCAAATGATAGGTTACTAGCCAGCAAATGCTTTTCAACCTTCAAATATAGGACATTAATTTAAAACTCCTTTTTTTTTTTTTTCTTGTTTAAGTGCGCAGTGTCTTTATTTGATGAAGTTATTATATGATGTTGTTACATATCTCTAACTCCAATGAAATGGAAGGAATAATTTGAAAATATTTAAATACAATACTTGTTAAATATATTTTTTATGAAATAATGTATATTAATTTTAAACTTTTTTGTCTTCTTCATTTGTTTCTCAAACAGTAAAAGAAAAAATAAGCAATCTAGCCTCGGGCTGTAGAGGTAAATGGAGTGTGTGATACGCGTTGTTTTACATAGTGATGTTTATAAGATATAATAATATGAGTCCTTGACATTTAGACCAATCATACTTACTTTTTTGTCTTTGGTAATTATAGCTTAATAGACTACAATTAACACATGCCTCGTAACATTAATATAGAATCCGAATGGGATACTGCACCAAAATAGAGGGAATTTGAATACGTAGGTCAAATTGAGATAAAATGTTTGTGTGCAAGATGAGATGGAGAGATTGGGTGAGGGTGAGGCCATGAAACAAGTTACGAAGGAGATGAGGTGAACTGTCGGCAGACAGTAGGGGCCGTATGCCATTCCATGCAATTTTTGAATTGACATAATAATCCTTGGCCCCAACCCATCATTTTCTTTTTTCTTCAAAGGAAAAATCCTTGGTGGCTGATTGCATTGGGTTCTCTCGATAATTGGTCAAATAAATCAACCCTAAATCCGTGTGGTACTGCTTGTGATTTTGAATATTATTTGTATAATTTGGTTCAAGTCTCTTTCGGGATAGCGAATGATGTGGATCGTCAAAGGATTGTGCTTTAAAGAAGTGACGCAATTTTGGATTTGGTAGCTAAATGCCAGAGGCTTCATATCCCATAGCTTTTGTCTCTATCTATGCAGGAGTTGGGCTCCATAAGGGTCAAGTTGGCCATTATTTTAAAGTTCACCAAGTTAACCTAAAGAATTTTGTGAATCACATTCAGAATGAAACAGCTCAGCTCTATGAAATCCAAATCATAGTCCGTGAGTCTCTGAGGCCACAAAGTGATCATCACCCCTCCAACACATAACTTACAGCTCTCTAGACGGGTCCCCAGAACTAGTTAATTTAGGGGTGAAAAAGGAGCAAAAGAGAATGCAAAGCTAAACGTTTATTAAAGAGACAAATCAAGAGAATGTTACTGTATTAAAGGTTACCCCATTTTACACGGATATAAATACACATGACTACATTCATTGATAGAAAATCTTTTACTTCCACTTAGAGCCATGACTACAAAATCCGAAACAAACTATGGTTTAGTGACTTTGGGAAACATTTATTACTAAAGCATTAATCAAATTCCAAGAAATTCTTTTCCTCGTCACTTTTTCTTTTGAGGGACTAGGGAAAAAAAATGGATAGTTTCGAAGAAATGGAGCCCTTTCTAAAGAGGCATAAGGGAAGCTGTAAAACTGCTGTAAGCGTGAGTGAAAAGTTGCAAACTAAGTTGATGGTGTATGTGTATTTGTGCTGGGTGTGGTGGTGGTCCGGCACTTCCATATGGTGGAAGTGGTACTAAACCGAAAGGAAAAGGAAAAGAAAAGAAGAGAAAATAAAGAAGAGCAGGAAAAATGTCAACGTTTATGAAAAAGATGCTCAATGGAACTTTGAAAGTTTGAATTACAATTCTCAGCCTTCTTTCTTGAGAACCCTTTATTAAATTCTGTGCACATCCCCGCATGACAGCCTTTGGTTGGCAACTAAACCTTCAGTTGCACTTCAGTCTCACTTCTTATTACGCTTTCCTTAGACCACCATTTCATCAAATCTTAACAATAATCAACATAGATATAGAAAAGAGAAGTTATCAAAGTTAGATGTTCGTAATTTTCCATAGCATTGCGGTGTTACTGCTTAATTAGGCTGTTTTGGCCTTAGTTGATCTTAGTAGAGCTTCATCTGAGTGTAATACATTTCGAAAATGACGTGTAGCGAAGCAGGGAATGTACTCTAATTATGGGAAAATATTTATGATGGCATTAAAGTTCCACTTGAAACCTCAATATCTTAGCCAAGCAAAAGGAATGGAGAAAGTTCCTTGCCACTAAAACTTGGTATATTCACTGCAAGAGAGAGGGAGAGAGAAAGAGCATTGGGATTAACGAAAGGAGGTGTTGGGTGTTATGGTATATCCAAGCTTTTAGAAAGTATGTTTATAAGTTGCAGGGTTAAGGTACAATACATCCCAATTGCCTACTAAAAAAGAATGCCTATTTTTATATTTCTCTGCTCCACAAGCAGACAAACCAAAAGCCTCTCTTCTATTCCCTCTTTCTCTCTCTCAACATTGTCTCTCATCTTCTACCAGGGAATCTCATCTCAACGAACTCTCCTTTTTCCTTCTTTTTCTTCCTTCCAATCTTAATAATTACCAAAGCTTTCTTTTTCGTGCTTTTCCCCCCTTTTTCCTTCCGCTGCAAATCCTCACATAATAACATCTACTCCACAAATATGACAGAGAATAGAGTTGTAATTAAATGACACCCCAACATAAAATAGTATCTTGACGCTGATATTCTTTGTCTAGTCACCTCGAAATTTTAATTTCCAACTCACTGAAACAAGTAGTCAAAGAAGGTCTCAGGTCCTCGTATCAGATCATGCAGGTCCCTCTCTTAATAAGAGAGAAGTTGAACATTAAATTTTACAAGGACGAAAACAGTCATTCATACAGAAAGAGTCCACCCTACATTGGTTTAGCCTAGTCCTAACGGGCTATTTTGTAACTCAGTAAGGAAACATTTTAATGGGTTTTGAGAATCAACCCAAATGAGATTCAATTTATTGCATTTACATGTAAGTCAAAAAAACGTTGATCAGATAGAGTGTATAATACAACTGACAAATACAGCTCTGTTCAAATTAGTGATCATCGTCTATTAAACTGTGAACGACTGACAAATAAAAGTACAGACCAAACTTTTGAATATGCATCAATTTTCTCTTTGGGGATACCCGGTGGGGCCAATTCGTCCACAAAGTCCACTTCACTAAGCATATCATCTGACCCTTGGTTCTGAGCTTTCCATATTCACTCCCACATATTTATCCAATACATTCTTAAATGCCTGCAAAATACAGGAAATTGAAAACGAAAGATAAGAAAAGAGGAGGGGCGGAAATGAATATTTTCACCCACAAGCACTTCAAAGTTAAACACGTAGTCCCTCAAGGAATTCAATATCTTCAATAATTAGTAACATTTACATTTTTTACATTTAAATGAGTGCATATCTTTCGTTTGAAAACACTGTAGATCTCATAATCCAATTGCATATTCTCTCTCTTGTATGAAAGTGAAACTAAAGTCTCAATGCACATGCAGGGCAACCAATGCCAGAGGACTCCTGCACTGAGATGATAATGATGATAGAGAAAATTGAAAAAGAAAAAGATGTCATCATCAAAGTATATTTAGGAAATCTGTCCATCTCAGAGAAAAAAGAAAATAGTCAAAATTGTCTGGATCACTTGATACCGAGAAACCAAAAATGGTTGTTTGGTCAGAAAATCATAATGAATTTGAATCCAATTTAAAAATGACAAAAATGTGAAAAATATGTTATATCAAGCATATGATAATATGGATAGACATGATGAAGCACCAAATCCTAGAGGTGAAGTTAAAATAAGAAGAACATGACATGAGATACATATTAAGGTTTAACAAATGCAATTCTAGCTATACAATTAGGGCACAGATAACAGGCATGATTTCAGCACCTTTATCCTGCCCAGCTATTTTCATTATGTGATAAGCAGAAAACAGAAGTGGAATGAGAAGAGATTCGTGGTGTTCCTATCACTAGAACAATTATGTAAAACGTAGCACCAGATTGCAACCATCAAATAGCTTTATCATGTGTTGAACTGCCAAAGGAAATGAACTTGATGAGGAATCAATCTTTTCTATTTTTTTTTTTTTTTTCCACTTTCTTTGACCCCAGTAAATTAATTATGTCCACTGCAGGGTCAAAAGATCCAGAGGTATTTCTCCAGTTGGCTCTTTTAAAGCCTATTAGATGGTTCATGCTCTCAAAAGAAAAGATAGAAAATGCAAATGTTCAAGCTCACAGAATTAGCAACTTTGCGTACCCATATACATACAGAAACATATTTTGCAGAAAAATTAACTCCGTCATGTTATAAGGATAAATGCAGTAAATTGGATTCCACAAGATGAATTCAAGATTAGAGCATAAGAATTACCTGTTGAGCAAATGCCTCCTTCCCTTTCAGAATTGAATTCATTGCCGCAGATTGATCATCAAATGCACTGTAGAAAACCTCATAGAATCTGTTCCTGTTATCATAACATTAGCAAACGCACTTGGCTAAAAATCTTTTACAAACAATCATGTGAAACATATATGAAAAAATTAGCAAGTACCGATCTTCATCAAGAATTTGTTGATCCATCTCATCAAATTTCCGAGTAAGGACTTCTGCCCCCACAGGTGAAAGTACATGCAGTACAAAAGCCTCTAAAGTCTTTGGGAAGTTGTGCTGAAAATAGTAGATAGTATAACATGCTTGAAATCAAAAAATATATAATACTTCGGGAGTATTTAAGAAATAACTAACATCTATGACTGAAAATAAAGGAACTTATACATGTCAAAGCTAGAGCAGCTTCAATATTATCGATAGCTGGAAAACCTATAGAAGGTAAAATATAAGGAAACAAAAGAAGCGGCGTAACGCCCACAACCTAATAAGACAAACAAAACTTCAATCTCAACTACCCTCACTCCTAAAGAACACAAGAGATCTGAAGAAAAAGCAGATCCCTTTCAAACAGCAAGATATCGTCTGATAGTAACAGAATCATATGACATCATTTTTGTGGTGTGGGGAGAGAGAGAGAGAGGGGGGGGGNGGGGGGGGGGGGGGGGGGGGAGTAACAAAAATATTGATATGCAAGGAAGGGTTCTGTTAGTTTGATCAAGTAACAACACTTTCATGTTGATTACAACTTCATCTAGTCGTAATACAAACACCTACAACCATAGTTCAATTTACCACGAAGAATCTAAAAAAGACCAAACTTCTTCCAAATGTGTAAGCTTCGTAGGAGATAATATACTTACCGCCATAGCAAGAAAGACATTTTGGAGAATACATGGTTCAACGCCCCAGAGAATTTTAGCAACCAGATCATCTTTCAAGCCAGCTGCCACTATTTTCTCACATTCACCATTAACTCCAAGCGCAGAATCACTTGTTGAAGCTGACTGCAATTGCTCATCCTGATTGGCAATGCTAACGCAGTTGTGAACCAATGAAACAAGTTCATGAAGCACCTGAACAGTAGCAGGTTCTAATTCAAGCAATGTGTCCATGTCTTGAAGTCTTTTCTCTTTTGAATTCATCCCTTTCAACATCTGATTATAACGATCATCACCACACTCTGGTAATCAGATTATCGAGGCCAGTTAGAGAGCCACCGGCACAAAGAAGAGTTGCAAATTTCTTTCTTTTATGAGGAGACAAACCATATAATTATGATGTCAATAATATCAAATTGAAGCCACCTTCCAATTAACTGACCTGCTTGTCCATTATCAGGCAGCTTGTATGAAGACATCCTAGTTTTCCCCATCCCAGACTTATGCAGCAGATGGTCCTGTCCCAAATTGAAAATATCCATCACTAACCACAGCCCCTCATAAAAACTGGTAATTCGTAAAGAAATGGTAGAACAACAAAAATAACCAGATGATTTAACTCAGCAATCAACCTTCTTACGTCACAAACCCCTACCCTCTCCAGATTCAAAACAAAAGGGAAAGAGGAGGAATTTGGTGATGGTCTGGCCAAAAAAAGAAATATGATGATGGATGTTCATAAAAAATTATGCTTACTACTCTAGCAGCTATTAATCCTCAAACTTAGCCAAATTTCCTACAATTGTCATTGAACAACAAATAAATATCTACTCATAGTTCAGTTGGGAAATTTTAACCCTTGAAGTGATATTCTGTAAACAAGAAAATAAGGAAAAGATAGTACACTTAAAGAAGCAATATATCTTGTTGTCCATAGATATATGCATATACTCAGGTGTTCAAGAATGCACAAATGAAAAAGTTAAAAATTATAAATAAATTTTAACCAATATCCATTTCCAATCCCTGGTAGTCAACAAAAGAAAACAGGGGAAAAGAAAAAGAAGGCAGGCTTTATTAATATTTTCTACAGTAAATGACACAACACAAGTGAGGCACATACCATTTCTTTGTCTATCAATCTTTGATGGTATCCATTGGATCAACAGGCAGATGATATTTGAAATAAACATAAAACTCAAGAGTCAGTTCACCACATAAGCATCTCATCAGTAATAAATCTTTAACAAAGAACTACATTATCAGTACCTTCTCAATATTCTGCGCAAATAGTATGCATCCATGTGCTCCAACAAGCAAGACATGATGTCTGATCTCCACCAAAAGTTGACAGCAATTGTCAAATCATCACTATCTACCTGGTGAAACCTGCAGCAAAAGCACTAATGAAACTATTGATATTTAAAAACTAAGAGCGAGACATATAAGAAGCAAATAGAAGCAATGCTTACTGTCTTATTAATATGCAAATTAAGAAGTGCAAGATGTTAATATTGTTTCAAACACTAAAGATATAGGCATTACAGGGAAATTGAGGCAGTAAAGCATAGTGCACCAAAGGTATTCGTTTAGGAAGTGACATAAATTATGCATAATGATCAACAATCACAAAGAATATTTAACTGGATATAGACCATGTTTTATTTTGTTTTTTATCAGTGAGGGAAAGTTTACTCTCCCATGGCACAATCATCTTTACCAAAGTGTTTTCTCTCAAGAATAAAATTATGGAAATGGGAGCTCACAAGAGAAATTCATATCACAGTGCTCTGTTAAATGAATCCAGCAATTGAAAGAAAAAAAAAAATGATTGTGATCCTGGAATCAACGAAAAGATGATATACAGAACCAAAATAGGAGAGTCCCCATAAGAAATTGTAGCGATGCATGAAGTTCCATTAAAGCTGCAAGTTAGTGACTTCATCTTCATCTTCATCATTAATAACTTTTTCAAGAAAAGGCCAACACATTCACCCAGACACTCAAAAACTAGAAAATGGAGAACCAAAACATTCATTGCTTTACAATTTGACAAGGAGGAATATGCATACAGTAATCACCTTCATTCAGCACTTCAAAAAAATATGCATAAATTCTTTATGATATCTGCTCATGATTTTTGTCTTTGACATTAGATGTCAGGCTTGGCAGAAAATAAATTAGACTTAGAATGAACAATAAAAGCTACAGACACACACCTAGCATAAACAGCAGGGAAAGCATAGGGAAGACTTTAACTTGGACCATACAAAACCCAAGCTTCCCTGTCCAAACCAACAACCAGCCTGATTCATTATTGCTAGTTCAGAAGAAGAATCTACCCCGAAACTGAGAAAGGCTTTTAACAAAGGCATTGCTAAAAATTGAATTTTAGACCTTACCAGCCTTCAGGAATGAAAAGTGCATCGCCTGCACCAAGAAAAACCTTTTGTGCAACCTCCATTGAGCATTCTGCCTCCGGAAATTTTGAGTAATCAGGGTTTTCTAAAGCAACAGAACTGCCACATAAATTAATTTTTTTTTTTTGGAGAGAGGGGGGGGAGGAGCAAAAAGAACCCAAAAAAATTGAAAAAATATGTAAAAAGTTAGAAATAAAAAATTCATTCAAGTCAATGAATTTAAACCTAAAAGAATTATGTTTTTGTAATTATGTGGGGAGAGAAAAGGAAACCAATATTTTATTTCCATTACCAGTAAAGCCTGTCTGTAGCATACTGCATACCTGTGGTTGGAAGCCTCCCCATATATAGGCATTGGGTATAACGAGGGACTAGCAGAAGGGGGCCATAAAACAACTGCAAGGAATTGCATTCTGTTAGAGCATGGAGGAAAAGAGGGCAGGGAAGGACTATTCAGAATAAATCAAGTGAGAGCCTAGAAAGGAATTTTCCAACAGCATGAATTTAGAATAACTAAGCACAAAAGAACAATTCTTTTGGTTTACATTTTCCACCATATTTCAACAAACAACATTTAAAAGTGTCCTAAAAACAACATTTTATGATAATAAGTAATTGATAAGCCAGAGATGAATCAGCTCACTCAATATTCCTTTCCCTAGTCCAGATAAGGACTGAAACTCAACACAGAAACAGGTTGACAGAAGAAAGGGGGGGAAAAAAGAAAGTTCCAAAACTCCACTAGGACTTGTATTACTCTGCCACATTACTTTGGACATCAACTAAATGCAAGCATTGGTAAGCCATAACAACTATTTTCCTAGACAACTAATAGCAAATTCCTGACAAGAACCACAGCCATTGTTGTGGAGAAAAAATCCATGTAAAGAAGGAAAATAATAAATCAGAAGCCATATCCTCTACCTTGTTTGCGGCCAGAAACTATGCACAGAAGATTATGGTATGGATCATAGTGAGTACTTGATCTAGCCTGAGCATTGTTCATCCACAGGTTTATAGAAGATAGTTCTTTGGCCTCCAGAAATGGAGGCTGCGGAAAACAACTAGAGCTAATCAGAATTCTTCATATTGAAATGCCTACCATGTAGAGCTGTAGACTAAATAACAAAATAGCAGGAAGACATACACTAACCATCTGAATATCTTCCCTCAGAGTTTCCAACTGAACCCTGTCTTCATGATCTCTGTTCATAACTGATACCTGATTTATATGTCACCAAATTTCACTCAAAGACTATGACACAACCACTATCAAATAAACAAAAACAATGTAGGTCCAGAGCTAGCACAATGACGACCTCAACAATATTAAGAAATATAAAAGAGCTGAGTATATTTGCCGAAAACAATCGTAATTTCTTTCAACCTGCGCTAGATATATTTGTTCAGGAATATCTTCCAAAGGTAAATAGTCATGTTCTCTGTCAGAACCCGCTGGATCACTTTCTGGCCCAAAAGAGGCATCAATGCCTTGATCCTTATTTTCCGTACGTTTCTTACAAAAACCAATGAAGGTAGAAAATGGTAAAGGAACCTACGAATGATGGAAACAGAGTAATTGATATTATATCAACCATAGAAATACCAAAGCAAAATCTGAGAGACTGAGATTATAAGCCAAAAGCATACAGTGTAATTACCCTCTCATGGCTTCCAAGATCACCATAAAAGACTGGGGCAGATCGAGATAGCATAGCCTCCACCTTGCAAGAGCCTATCCGCCCCTAAGTTGCAAACGCAACATAAATGAACATTTTAATAGCTATTTAAATAGACCATCAATTATCTGAAAAATCAATAACTCTTTTAATCAAAGAAGGAAGGGACCTAACATCATTAGCTCACACATCAAAGTTTGCAATACACGCCTAAAGAATGCTGCACATATACTTCAAGCATTTTCATATTTGTGCTCATTGTGACCATTCGGGTTTCAATAAGGGAAATATTTTGGATTGACTCGGAATTATCTATACATTGAAAATCCAACTCGCCACAATATGAATAGCGTTTTTGCAGTTTTTTTTTTTTCTTGCTTTCAGAATCAAAATCATATTGACTTTAGCTATTGATAGCTACTGAAAAGTGAAAAGAGCACTTCTAAACAGCAAGAAAGTACGAAACAAACAACTCTAGTAAATTGAACAAGGCACAGAATCAAAGTATAAGATGAACCTGCAAGTAGTCAAGGCCTCCATTCGATGGGTTCCACTTGGAGAACGCTTCCCAACCTTTGATGCATCCATTGAACACAGCAGGAACATTTCTGGGTTCAATCAGAGACTCAAAGTCTTTGGACGTAGGAAGTTCTTCGAATATTTGGATTCGAATGGAGTCCTCCATTGAGCTTGTTCTTTCCCCCGACGAATAAAGCCTTTATTTGTCTCAAAGTGACGAGTTCCCACTTACCAAAGTGGAATATGGAAACGGAGGTGACCAAGCGCAGTTCCACTCCAGAAAGAAGAGAGACATTTTAGTGGGCCTGCACAGTGCACAAGCGATCCAATTTAAAAGACCAGCCAGGATCGTAGCCCAAACAGGTCGAAGCTCTAGGTTTTTATAGGACCGAAAGAAGCCCTAGGTTTTTCCCTACTTGCGTTAGTTTTAGGCTGTCAAACTATTAAAAAAAAAATTCAGCTGTCGCCCTGCTTAACGGGCCCTAAGTGGGCCACTTAAGTAAGCCTGTTTAATAAATGGCTGGTTCTTTGTTTGGTCAACACAACCATTTTAAGTTTGATTTATTAAACAAGCTAATTATTAAATATTAATTAAAATAAAAATAATAAATTAATAGGTTGAAAGTTATGGGTTAAAGGGTTCAACCTACAAGTTTTGCAGAACAATTTTTTAAAATCCCTTTGTGAACCAAAAATAACAAATTTAAAAAATAAATTGTTGAGTTATATAGGCCACCGCACCATATGCTAACTCATCCAGTCTGTCCCAATTTTCAAGTTAAATGACCAACAAATTTAAACCTAACCTCGTCAACCAATTTGATGAGCTGAGGTTATTTTGATAGCTGACTATTAGTTGAAAAAGTCATTGTTATTTCTTTTAATATGTATCCTGAACGGAAAGAAAAAATGAACAATTGAATTTTTAATAAAGCTTAAAAGAGTGTTGTTAAAAATAAGGGAAATGCTTGGTAGTTATAATTTTGTTGTCATAATGAGGGTCAAAATGATATAGATTTATAATCACCATTAAATAAATATGTAGTCCCTAATTTCAGTTCATTCAATTTAAGATTCTGGCCCATTTTTTCTTGATTAAATAATATTACTCAAAAAAAATATTTATCTAATTTAAAACAAATAAATTACGATAAAAATATATAAACTTCATCTCTCCTTAATTGTTTTGCCGATAACAATGAATATGGATTATCCAACCAAAAAAAAAAATAAAAAACAATGAATATGGATTATTTAATCACAATATGCTTAATTATGAAATTGCAATAACAACTTTTTTTAAAAAATATATATATATTGCAAAATGACTAACGTGACCTTATATATGATGAAGAGAAGTAACGACCTGCTAAGCTACTTAACCGAAATTTGAGCCTTTATTTGTTCCCATCTGACAATAACGAATAAATCTCTGCATTCTCCATCACCAAGGAATTGCTGATTGGGATGATCGTAGCAAATTGAAAATGGGTACGAGGAAGGCACCCTGGTTTTCAAAGATCAACACAATAGTACTCGCTCTCAGTCTCACTAGCGTTATCTACCATGGATTTGCTCTCTCAATCAGTTTACACGACGTTGAATGTGTATCAGAGCACGTCTTATATGACGGCGACACCGTTTCTGGGAATTTTGTTGTTATGGACCATGATATTTTCTGGAGCGCTGACCATCCTGGAATTGAATTCACTGTAAGCACCCTTTTCTAATACTGAATTATTTGTTTTAATTATTTTTCTCTTTTTTTTTCTAAATTATAAGTTTCATAATTTCTTTTTTTTGCTTTGCTTTTTGAAGTTTTGGTTAACTGTGGCCCAAAATTATTGTGCCTTCTTTCTACTGTTTTAAGCTCAAATCAAAAAACACGTTTTCCCAATGCATGTGTAACTATTTTAAGAAGTTGTAGTTTATGAGAAGCAAATATCCTATTTCACTTATTGATCTAAATATAACTTGTTAATTGCCACCTTTTTAATTAAAAATAATGTAGCTGTCCCTCAACGAAATTATCTAATTGGTAATGTTAGCTGAAGATGGACACGACCATGTCATAGCCGTGTCGTAGCCGTGTTATGGTCACAGAGAGCATGAACTTATTAAAAACAGACACAATTAATTACTGAAGATGGACACGGCCATGTCCTTATTGATCATGATCGTGTTGCAGCGAAGAACACGGGCTAAGCATAAAAGAACACGGACTAAGTTAAATGAACACGGGCGTGTAAGTTAAGTGGACTAGATTTTGTCATGCCTGATCCATCACTTGATCCCTCCACTTATCGGAGATTGATTGGCCGGTTGAATTTTTTGTTACACACTAGGTTAGACATCACCTACACAGTTCAGTTTCTTAGCCAATTTAATCAAAATCCTTCTCAAGCTCATATGCAAGCAGCCATCCATGTTCTGCAGTATTTTCACTCTCATCCTATTCAAGGCATTTTCATAAACACTACTGCAAGTTTCAATCTTCTTGCCTATTGTGACTCTAATTGGGCTGCCTGCCCCTTCTCCAAAAAGTCAGTTAGTGGTTATTTCATTATGCTTGGTGGCAGTCTAGTGTTATAGAAATCCAAGAAGCAAACTATTGTTTCTTTGTCTTCTACAGAAGCTGAGTATAGGTCCATGAGACGAGTCACTACTGAATTGGCCTAGCTTAGTCGTTTGCTTAGTGACCTTGATGTTTCCCATGTCACTCCAATTCCTCTCAAGTGTGACAACATGACAACCATCTATATTGCTCGCAATCCGATTTTCCATGAACGTACTAAACACATTGACATTGATTGTCATTATGTGCGTGAACAACTATTGAATGGGTTACTTTCTCTCTCTCATCTTCCTACTACAGTTCAGTCAGTAGATATCTTCACCAAATATTTTCATGCTCCCAAGCATTATGAGACATTGTGCAAGCTTGGATTGTCTCCACATCCAACTTGAGGGGGGTGTTAGCTGAAGATGGACACGGTCATGTCCTGGCCGTGCCATAGCCGTGTTATGGTCACAGAGAGCATGAACTTGTTAAAGACAAACACGATTAATTACTGAAGATAGACACACCCATGTCCTTATTGATCATGGTCGTGTTGCAGCAAAGAACACGAGCTAAGCAGAAAAGAACACAGGCTTGTCATAACCGTGTTATTAAGTTAAGTCAGATATTGCAGTTGTTGATGCTGAATAGTTAGTTAGTCAAAGTTAGTTAGATTAGTTGGCAGTCTTGTAAAGCAAGTCATAGTCTTAGAGTGTATATATTCATGTAACTGTACATTCAATCAATCAAGATTTTCATTTCTACAAATTCATTTGGCTTCCTCTCTTTCCCTCGCTCTCAACCTTCTTCTCTGAAGAAGCTTCTCTGCTCAACTCTGATTTTAGGTATCAGTACAATTAAGTATTACAGTGAGAGCATAGCAATTAAATAAAGGTAACAAAATTAGGTAATTGTTCATAAATCATAATTGGCATCGCCCAACCAAAACCAAGAAAAAATTAATCATAATTAGCAAGTAGATTGTGTAAACTAAATGCCTGCAAATCCAAGCAAATGCAGCTTAACCACATTGGAATTGTTTATAGCTCGTGTATAATTATTTATAGGTGACATCTCCGGGAGGCTATTTGGTGCATTCTTTGGAGGGAACATCAGGGGACAAATTCGAATTCAAAGCCCCAATAAGTGGCACTTACAAGTTCTGTTTTCGCAATCCTGATTCAACGCCTGAAACTGTATCTTTCTACATTCACGTTGGCCACATCCCAAATGAGCATGACTTAGCCAAAGATGGTTAGTTCCAGATTCTGACTCTGTTTCTGGACAACTCAGTGATGATATAGCCTGCATCTTAAAGACTTGTAGCTCAAGTTTTTATTATGGTAACTCATTTTGGTTTTGGGTTCAGAGCATTTGGACCCCGTTAATGTGAAGATTGCAGAGTTGAGGGAGGCATTGGAATCTGTTATATCAGAGCAGAAGTATTTGAAAGCACGTGATGCTAGACATCGATATAGTAAGTGGCTTTTAATTTGCTAGACCGACATTCACAATCATCATATCAAACCTAAATCAGTTTTGATGCACAAGTATAATTGCATTGGTTTAAAAAAAAATGCAAAAGATCCCTGCTGTTATTTACTATGTTTTTGAATATTAAACTGTTTTTAATCTGTGTGTTATGTAAATTTGCAAGTGCAGCAAATGAGGGCACCAGAAAACGTGTAATCTTCTTCACAATCTTTGAGTATGTTTTCTTTGCTGCTACGAGTTCACTGCAGGTGGTATACATTCGTCGCCTCTTCAGCAAGTCATTTACATATAACCGAGTTTAGAATATGTGTAATTATAGTGATCGTGATTCTCTCTCTCTCCAACTCTTTTTATAATTCTCCCTAGAGTTTTCTGGTCAGACAGCACAAATCAATAAAACAACACAGTTAACATAAATTCTAGCCACACAAATTTGAAAAATTCTTTTTCCTCTGTGATGTGTAGATTGTAAAAGAAAATGCGAGATAGTTAGATTTTTTTTTTTTACAAATTTATTGTTAAACTTATGTGTATTTTTTTTTAATAATCATTTTTTTTTATGAATATGTGATATCTATCAATTTATTTGATTTAAAGATGATTATAAATATATATTTGACAACAAATTTATAAAAAAAAATAAAATCAGTTATCTAGCATTACTCATAGTTAAAATATATTTTTGTCGAATGACTAGAATCATAATTGGCTTTTCTATTTCGAGGAGAATATTTAGAGAGCCACGTATAGAAACATTACTTTATTATTCATTCATTCATTTTATATTTTTTATAGTTGGATTAAATAGTCCATCTTGGATCATTGAAAAATTTATAAAAGTCGTGCTTTCATCTACACTGTTTATATATGAATGTCTTCTTCTGCGTGGGTTGATTCTAACTGCTCCATTAAATCATTACTACTGAATCAACAATTATTGATTGTAATTTGAACGGTTGCACTGAAATTACTGAAAATTATAAATAATAAGCTTTGTGATATTTATTATGGGTGGTTCAACTAATGTGAAGTTTGATATTTGAATTTTATTAGCACCCAAGTTGTTGGGCTTAATTTCTTATGTGAAAAATATCCTTCCTTTGCTCAATTTCCATTTTATTGAGATTTGAGAATGCAACAAATTTTCTCGTATAGCCAAACCCAATCAAGCTTCTACAACTGATTTTTTTTAAAAACAACAAGTAATTAAAATGTTGTAAAATAATACCCACCAAATAGTAACAGTAGTGTCTATTCTAAGGATAAAGAATTTAAAGTAGAGACTGCGCAGCCATGCACCAGATCCACGTCGAAGCCCTCGTTACAATTGGAGACTTTCAACATGAAGTAGTGGACTTGGTATGCCTTAGCAATCTGGTGGTTATCTCGTTCTGTTGTTCTAAGCAGTTGAGATTCCCCGTCTAACTGAAATAACAACCACTCGTTAGCAGAAAAAAAAAATCAAAAATTGNTCAAATTGATGTTAATAATACATATTTATAAATTATTTATGTAAAATAAGTAATTTTTAAACTATTTATCTAAAAGATGACAATTTTAAATATTTTATTATTTTTCATACGTAAGAAATAACACGTATTAAAAATTAAAACACTATTTATTCTGCAAAAATGTGAAACAGGTTTATGCAATGTAAAAATGTTGTCACGCTTTAATCTTGTAAAGTGTGTTCAATTACAAAACGCTTTATAGACTAAAGCATGAATATTTCCCACTCTACAGCGTGTTCAATTTTATAAACATCCCATCATCATTTTTTAAATAGTGAACACGTGATTTCTAAACATGCACTATAGCGTTTTTAGTAGATACATGTTATATTTGTGTATAGCTTATTTGTGTTACGAATGACAAATAATAAAATATTTAAAATTGTTCATTTTAAATAAATAATTTAACAAATATCAATTTGACATAAATAATTTATAAATATATATTATTTATCAATTTCCCCAAAGTCTTGCCCAATTTCCTCACTTGGTTTGCAATGCTTCCAAGTTCCAATAGTATTAATAAAATCAAAAGCAGAAAAAAATATATAGTTTCAGCCAATTGAACATTTGCACTAACTAAAATATTAAATTTGAGAAGTCTCAGAATATGTCAACAGTCTTATCACGAAAAATCATAATTGCGTATAAAACTTTTATTTATCATTTTCGTAGCTCAATTGGCAACAATCAATCTTTAATCAGTGGGAGATCAAATACAGCATTTAAAATCAGAAGCATTCAACTTGTTTAGCCCTTGGCCCCAAAAAAAAAATAGTTTATCCACCAAAAACAATTACAAAAATAAATGAAAAGCAAAATAATTTCTGCAAAAACACAACATGAGAAAGGAAGGGGTAGGCGAAAAGCTATTCTTTTATGAGATTAAACTCCCGCGGTATGTTTTATAAATAAAATACACATTGATATTATTTATAATTTTTGCAAATACTTATAAATTTTGAAAAAATACATTATTTGAAAATGTTACATTAATTTTTTTTCCTCTGTAAATTTGTAGAAAAATTTTAATTTTAATTCCAAATATATGAATTTTTTTCTGAAAGATACTATTGATAACATTTCTCTTTGCCTTTTGTACCAAAAAACAGAAAGCAACTGCGAGGACCAAAAATAAAATTAAAAAGCTACATCGCACTCCGCGACTCCCGCGGCTTCTTCATTTGAACAATCAAATTGTGGGATCCACTTTCACGCGCTTTGCAATGAGGTAGTGGTGGAACCCACCAAACATCTTATCTCTTTTCCTAATCGATTTTTTCCATTTCTTTTCCTTTTTCCTCTCCGCTATTATCACTTTCCAGTTCACACTCGAGTCGAGTCTACAAGATAAATTTTCTTCTTCCGATATGCGCCTTTACCGAGGAGCTGCTCACGTGATTTGTATTTTGGAAAAACGTCAGTCACACTTTATCTTTAAAACTTTAAAACGTTACAACTTTACAAGGGTTTTTTTATTAACTATTAATTTTGCAAAAAATTCTTTTTTATAAATAGCTATCCAAAATTTGATAGAAAATATTATTTGTAAAGTGCTCATTAATCACAATTTTTTTAATTAATTATGTTAATTTTGAAATTTTTGAATTGATTGAATTGTTAATGACATCAAGTGCATTGCACATTATATTTTTTATCTAGTTTTTGACGTATGTTTATAATTGAGATTTTTTACATATTTTGAAATTTAATAAAGGTCTCNAATCACAATTTTTTTAATTAATTATGTTAATTTTGAAATTTTTGAATTGATTGAATTGTTAATGACATCAAGTGCATTGCACATTATATTTTTTATCTAGTTTTTGACGTATGTTTATAATTGAGATTTTTTACATATTTTGAAATTTAATAAAGGTCTCTTGTAACTTTATAAAATTTTGGGAGTAGAATACAATTGATTATCAATAGATAAAATATATTAGTTTAAATATATTGCAAGTCTTTATAATTTTAATGAATTTTGAATTAAGTTCTTATATTTTTTTTTCTTTTGAGATTCTTATAGTTTAAATTTTTTTTAATTAGATTTTTGTTGTCACTTCCGATTATAATTTCGTCAATTTAGTGCTAATATAACAAATAATTTATCTATGTGACAATAAAATAAGTTAATATAGTGTCAAAATGGTAAAAAAAATTGTCATATTATCAAATTTTGGTTAACAAAAAGTGTATAAAAAAGTTGATGATATGACAATTTTTGTGCCATTTTGACCCTATCTCAATTTTTTTTATTNGTCACATAGATAAGTTGTTTGTCATGTCAGTATTAAACTAACGGATTTATAACCAGTGGTGACTGCAGAAACCTAATTAAAAAAATTCAAACTATAAGAACCAAAAAAAAAAACACTATAGAAACAATATTCAAAATTCGTTCAAACTACAAAGACCTGCAGTATATTTAAACCAAATATATTTGATCATTATTTTTATTAGAAACAAAACATTAATAGCTGGACTGTAAATCAATACATCTTTCAAATTTTAATTGGACCAAAGAAAATTATAGATTCAAATTTATTAAGCAATAGGCAGGGTGAAATTCATAAAAATAAAAGGTTATCTATCATTATTACCAAAAAGAAAANAAGCCATCATTAATGATATTCCCTTAACAAAATTAAATTATTTCTTTGTAACTTTGTAGTGGATAAGATGTAAATTGACAGTTTATTTATCAAAATATAGTCAAATTTATTTATATAATACATAAAAAAAAATTGTTATCTTCGTTAATAATATAATATTTTCATACTTTAGTTTTATTAATATTAATAAATGCTATTAAATAGATACATTAGTTTGTATAAATTTCCTAAGCAAAATTTCATTTATACACATTGCATATTCATGACAACTATAGATATTTGTTTTATTACTATTAAAATTTTAATCTGGTAACAATAATTAGTTATTGCATGATCGGAATCCTAATTTCTAAATCTGAGTTTCATAACAATTTCGAACAGTTAAAGGTGATCCATATCTTACCCCGGTTTTGCGCCTCAAATACCTGCAACGCCAATAGGATTACACCCTTTAAAGGCAACGGGTCAACTTGATGACTCAGAATTAGAGGGACCGCGGGGAAGGTAGGGCTTACGAGGAGCAAACCTTGGTAGTTTACACTTTACAGTTTACACGGAAAGCTAAGATTGATTACTTAAGATTTAAGGAAGTTATTATATGTTGCTTTCAACTTTCAATTTTCTTCCCACCGCCAACACAGATTTGTCTAATCTATTTTTGTTGTCACGGCTCAGCATTTAATCACAATGATTAATCCAACGCCCCTAAGGAAGTTAAATGGATCTCCCAAACTATTGTTTTGTTTTTCTTTCTAATAAAATATAAATATAATTTAGAATTATGAAAGAATTCATTCTTTTTAAGTACAATGGAGAGGTAGTGTTAGGATCAATTTGTGTCATCTCGATTAATTTATTGAAAAATTATTCACAATAAAATTAAGAGATTCATAGGAAAATTTCATGTGGCTTAGAACATCCCTTACAAAAAAATATTATAAATAACGCAAAAAAAAAAAGTTGGGAAAATACTATTGTTAATTTTTACACGCTAAGAACCCCATGTTAATTATGTCATAATGTCATTAAAAATAGTGTTACACAGAATTTTAGGTCCAAAGACAGAGAGACTAATCCCTTACACAAATATTTGTGTGTTGACTGTTTTTTTTTTTTTTTT
>QAOA01007198.1:236254-344005 GCA_003255065.1 Cercis canadensis | reverse complement strand
AAAAAAAAAAAAGATATATCTTTACGTGTTACGAATATGTAACTCATTCTTACGATTTTACCTAACTTGTTAATTGTTATATTGGTTATTACTTGAACACTAAGAAAAACCAAACAGGTGATCAAAATTGACAGAAAAATAAATGTACTAATTCACATTGCTATCCATACGACCATACAATTGACAATACAATGGGTTATGTCTTCTTTCTGCATTCACCTTACATTAGGTCACTGGTCTGCCTCTAACCAACTTCAATTTTGGCACCACGTGGTCGATATGATTTGGTCTTTTGAGTCCAGATATTAACTTGACGAAGTAGTTATGCTTGCCAAATCAGCTTTACTCCGAAATCGATTCTTCAAGCTCATGTTTTCTGCACTTCCAGGACAATAACTTGCCTAAGCCCATTTTAATAGATAGAAGGTGATGTGAATTTTACGACTCGTTTGAATAACCACACAAATTACATTTGCTTTTCACAAACCGTGTTCTGAATTTCCCATAATTATTTGAAAAAAAATAAAAGAGAAACATTGTTTTCTATAGTTTGTTTTAATTATATTATATATTTATATACTAAAACTTACAACTAATGTTTGCAAAATAATTCATCCTATTTTAATAATTTTTTTAGGTGACCTCATATTTTTAGTATGAGATTAATTTTCACTCGAACTTTAGCTTCGAGCTCCTAACATTACTATATAATTCACCCCACATAAAATTTAATTTATCAACTGAGTCACACCTAATAATTTGATAACACTTTTAACACATGTACAAAGTCATATACAACATATGATATACTTACAAATACTTAAATAGATAAAATAGCATGTGACATTGTCAAACCTCCTTGCAGCCAAAATGCCCAATATGAACTAGTCAAGTATCACGTTACGAGAGCTCATTGGATTGATTCAATGAATACACATGCCTTACAATAATAATTCAATTACATGATTGAATTCCTTGTGCGTGCTAAGGAAACCCGTAGAACAAGTAAACGTTGCAAAGTACGGGTTTAGCTAAATGGATATGATGTTCAATATTCACAACTTATGAAGATTTTTGCAGCCCCACCTACCCACCATCTATCTCTAATCATGTTTAATAATAATAATAATAATGGAGAGGGTGTGTATTGCACGTTGCTAAATGTTAATCAATTAATTGAATAACAAGTGTTGATAAGAAAGGGGTCTCACCTGGCTACAAAATCTATGAGCATGCACTTAGTATTTGCTTTGATCATTATTGCAACTATAGTCTTCTTAGATGAAGAGGTCGTCACCTCGATGAGATTCAAGGTTGTATAATTATTTAGGCGATATTTAGCATCATGTAAACCTTTGTACACCATAAACATTTAGTATGATATGTTGACATCATTTTTAGGTAAATGTAAATGCTCTTAAGATATTAAATCTTAAATATATAGATAGAAAAAAATTATTTTTAAAATATGCTCCCATTTTATGCATTTTTTTTTTTACTATGGAAGAAAATTATTATCAAATATATACATTTTTTGGTGCAGAGGATTATATTTAAAAATTTAAATTTAATGATTGTCATATTATAGAATGTATATATTATTAAACAAGAAAGTGCCTCATTTACAAAATAAATAAAGAATTTCATTGATAATAAAATATTTTAATAGTTTTTAAATACTTAACAGCATATGTTTCACTAACCGTGTAAAGTATTTATATTGTTAGTAGATGAAAATTAAGTTACATACTTAAAAAGTGCTTTAACTTAGTTGACTACATATTAATTAGATGAAGAATTATAAAAAAATCCAAAATTAGTGTGTCCTAACTGCTAAATAGGGAGAAGTATCCAAGTATTTAAACTATCCCAATTTTGTTGGTTTTATATTCCGAATACGTATATTTTCCATTTATATTTTATAGTATTTTCTTCTCAAACTAATAATAAAAAATGTTTAATTTTAATAAAAAGGAAGAATTTCGTTAATTTGTATAGGAGAAAGACAATTGGCTGCCAAACTAAAATAAAATTCCATTTTAGTTTCTTAATAACATTTTTTAAAATATAACTATAACAAAATAACCATTTTTAAAGCATCAAAGTAATTATTTTTTTTCTAAAGTTTACCAACTAGTGTTCTTCGCGCAGTCCTATATCGTAATGGGGTTATATACAAGGCAAGTTTACAATTAAGCAAATACTCTTAAAAATATATTTTGTTTTCCCTTTAGTAATTTTCCAACAGCTCTCTAGTTGGGTAATTGTAAATTGCAATTTGCCCAGAACAAAAGAAAAAGGATACAGATCGAATACTAAATGATAAATCGTTAAATACTATAACTAAATAAATAAATTAATTAATGTGTTAGTGGCAATTGCCAAAATCAAACAAGAAGGTCACGAGCCACGACCAAATGTCAAAAGGAATCCCTCCCTAAACGGCTTCAATTAACCCCATTTTGCAGACCAATTGACCAAACAAAACACATAAGATCCTAATAGGAACGAGGCATTCACGTATTGGCTTGCAATCAGGAGGTTCCACGTGGAGGTTTTTGCGGCATGGATCCCACGCTGACGTGTGAAGACTCGGAGAGAGAATGCATATATACGAAGAGCGAGAGAGAGAGAGAAAGAGAGAGAGGGTGGCAGGATATTGAGCGAAGAACAAGGCGCGGAGTGGCCGTCCGAAACAGGCACACATAGACACACACAGAAGAGACGCTTTCTTTGCTTTTCCTTTTTTTTTCTTGTATCGGAGTTGGCATTCTCTCTCAACAGCAGTCAGCGTTTCGTTTCGTTTCGTTAGCTCTTCCCCTGTTTTTTAGGGCTGCGAATCAGCGAAACATTTTCCGAAATATTAGAAAAAATTTAAAATCGATTTTTTTTTGAAAAATAAATTTTAGGAAAATAGGGAAACCTGAGGAAGACGAGAAGCAGCGTGAACACAAGACAAGATCTCTGACACGAAAAGTAAATTGGAAATCTAATAGAAGAATTAGAATTTGTTAGATCTTGCTGCTCTCAATCTTCTGGCCATTTTTGATCGGCCTCGTTGAATGCATTTGCAGCTGTAATTACAGATTTTTTTTTTAATTTTCCCCTTTCCGGTTGGGAAATTGTGTGAGCTCAGAGATTCGGTGGAGGAAGGAGGTTGTTGTAGATTTTTGTGGGAAGTGGTTGGATCTGGTTTCTGAGGTGAATGGTCATCGGATGAGAGAGGTCTGCATATATTTCAACGATGAAATGGGTAACATTGCTTAAGGACTTCAAAGAGAAGGTTGGGCTCACTCAAGCGCCTTCATCTGCTGCTACTGCTTCTGCTTCTTCATCGTCTTCTCCCTCATCTGCTCGCGATAGCAATGCTTTTTCAGCTTGGCAAAGCTCGGGATCCTCTCCTTCCAGGTTCAATATCTTTTCTCTGTTTGCCTTTTTTTCTGTTTTATTTCCACAACCCTCACTTCTCTGATTAAGTTTGGTTGAGTTTAAGAGATGAAAATGGTTGTGTCTTTGCTCAAGTAGGATGATTTGAGTACCGCATTGGGTTTAATTTGCTGGAAAAAAAATAAAAAATAACTAGGCGGTTTTAGTATTTGAATAATTAATCTCTACTTGGTGTTTTCGCCAAAAGGATTAATTATAATTTGTTTCTTTCTTCTCCCCCCCGTCTTTGTTGTTGCTGCCTGTGTCTTTTTACCAAGGGTAGGTAGATACACAGATTAACGCACATAAACACTTGCGCACATATGCACCGCGCATAGACTTACGTGGGTCACAAGATTCCTATAAGTCTTTATTTGCTGCTCTTCCTTCCCTTTTTTTTTTTTTCCCACTACTATTTCTCTCAGTTGACAATGCTGCATTATAAGTATTTTTCTAAGCTTAGCTCATGAAAGGGATATGCAGTGCGCAGATAGCTGAGTATCACTGGTTGTTCATGAAATCTTACTTCGTGCGTGTGTGTTTATTTTTGTTTTTAGTTTTGCATCTAATCATATAAAATTTGCTGTTGTTTCATGTTATTGTCGGATGCCTGTTATAGTATTTTAGCTGCTTATGATATTGCCTGCTTTTCTATCAAACTTTTAACTTGTAGTTATTATCTTTTAAGAAAATGGACAACTAACTTCATTCCCTTGACTTTAATTTTACTAAATAATTGTAACATTTTGGTTTCATACTGGTGCATGTTCAAATGGAATGATTAGCTTTTTAGTTATAGAATCTAAACTGTGTGATAGATCCTCTCTGCACAATTAGGAAATCAGGTTTTAAATTTGGTGGCTGTTAGCTTATCTGCTCTTTCTACAGCTACCATATGGCCATATTTCATGATTAGAAGATGTAAAATGCGCAAATGGTCAAAATATTTAATTAAATTGAACCAGCTATTAATTTCACAAACACATTCCTCTAGAGCAGCACTGGCAGATTTTTGAACATGATATGTCTTAGTTTTTAGTTTTATCCAATTTCAATGTTCTATATTAACATTCTTAAACTTGATGTATATAATTGCAAATTATTGTAACTATTTTGTTATAATTGATTTGGTTATATGTTAGATGTGATTGTGACTTTTTCAATCTTTGAAATCAGGGATAGACATGAGTTGGAATTGGACTTCAAGAGATTTTGGGAAGAGTTTCGGTCATCCAGCTCTGAGAAGGTTCTTGCCTGCCAATTTACTTAGTTTCTCTGATGGTCTTCTGTATACTGGCACCTGGGATGATTGATTACTATAAACTCTAAGTTACTAATGCCGTATCCTTTTATTGCAGGAAAAAGAAGCGGCCTTGAATTTGACTGTAGATGCTTTTTGTAGATTAGTAAAGCAGCATGCTAATGTAGCTCAGTTAGTTACCATGTAAAGAAACTTCTGTTCTTATCTTTATTGTATTGATATGTGCCTTAATTTATTTGCAACAAATATTTATGTCTGAGATGGTAGTTACTATGAGTTTCTTCTGCTGGAGAAAATCTTTTATCCTTGGATAAATGTTTAGTTCCAAGTTGCAACATGTTTGTTTTTGCTCAAATGTTGCATAGGCACTAATGCTACTCATGTGCTTAACTGTTCTGTACCTGTGCTTGAATATAGGTATGCACTTATGAAGCCGGAAATAGCTATATTCAAGATTGTTGTTAAATAAAAATAGTGATATGCTGCTAAGTAGCGGACTCCACAAAAAAATTTCTTTGGGTGAAATTTGTAGCAGTGGTTGTTGCACTTCTTAGCCCACAAGATTGAAAGTGTTTTATGAAAATATGGATACTTTTTTTTTCTCTTTCCGGTTGGATGAAGTCTGTCTTGAGTACATTTAGAGATGTAATGGCATAAATAAACTTAGAGACCTTATTAGTGGTTTCTTATTTTCTTTGGGAGAGTTGTGAAGAAGGTTGTAGGACTAGATATTTTGTACTTTTAATTAATATTCACAATCCTTAATGAACTGAAATGATGATTATTTGGTCACCCCCTTACTGCTTTTGCTGTGGTACTATCATCTCTATCCTTTTTTTTGGGGGGGGAAGGATTGGTGTTAACTACAATGTCGACTATAGAGCATTGATGGGGATGGTAATGGCCTATTTACATGTTGACCACTCAAGTACTTCCCATAGGCTGTTCGTTCCTCCATATATGCACTAAAAGTTTGTCTTTGTCATGGTCCACTCATATCTGATCCCTGCCATGACATTTATTGTCTTTAACAGTTGAAGAATCATTTATTTAAAATAATTCCTGAATCCACAATCATTTTGCTTTGGTATATATTATTTTTTGTTTAAGCAGTTTGTCACCTTAAATTCTGCATATGGAATGTGAAATTGATTGCTTTCTCCATAGTAATTCAGCAACTTTCCCTCACTCTCATATGTCATTCATCTGCATGATTGGAGAATGTTAATCAACTTCTATAATTTTGATGATGTACAGGTTAGTAGAAACACATATATTCTCTTTTGTTGTGGGAAGAGCATTTGTAACAGATATAGAGAAGTTAAAAATCAGCAAGAAAACAAGATCTCTGGATGTAGCTCAAGTTTTGAAGTTTTTCTCAGAAGTCACAAAGGTTAGCCTTAGATTTTTCTCCCTTATTATGGTCATTATTTTGCTCATTATCTTTTTTTTTTTTTTTTTGAGTTTACAGTGATATGTTTCTTTGCAGGATGGCTTCAGTCCTGGATCAAATTTGTTAACTGCAGTGGAAATCCTTGTATCTGGGGTATACTTCAAAAACTTTTGAGCCGAGTCACTATTTTAGGGGCTGTATCATACATCTTACTGTATTAACAGAACCTGTGTGACTGCATTTCTGTTTTTATAAGTTATGTATTACATTTGTTGTGTTTACTGGTGGGTGCTTAAGGTTACTCATTCAACTATGACTTCTAAAATTTATCGCTTTTTTATCATTCTACATTCCTTTATCATGGAATATAATTTCTTCCTCGTGAATAATTGAATGTTAAGCAGTAGTTCTTATGTGTATATCTTTTGCAGCCTATCGACAAGCAATCTCTGCTTGACTCTGGGATATTTTGCTGTCTCATTCATATTCTCAGTGCCCTTCTAGATCCTGATTTAACCATTCAACAGCTGAATGCTGTTATTGATCATGAAGAAACATTAGCATTGCAAAAAGGTTCTAATGGTGATGTTGGGCAAGTCCGACGGCTTGAGGTTTCTTTCTCTCCCTGTTATACATTTATGTGCACAATCTGCAATTCTAGCAACATGAGGTGATGCTTGTAAATACTTTTTGTTTTTAAAGAGTGATCTCCATATCTCTTGGTTGTAACCTTCTTAATAACTTAATTTGCGGGATAAGCCTTTGATAATTTGAATGTTTTAAAATCTGATTGGAGACCTTAATCTTCATATGGTCTGTTGGTCTGATACTTAATAGTATTTGCTATTACTACATGCTCTTTGTGTGGCCTTAGTCAGTTATATTTTTCTACTTGGTTAATGTGCATATAAATTATTTACTTATGCAGGTAGAGGGAAGTGTTGTGCATATCATGAAAGCACTAGCAAGCCATCCATCAGCAGCCCAGAGTTTAATAGAGGATGATTCACTTCAGTTGCTCTTTCAAATGGTTGCCAAGGGGTCTCTGATAGTTTTCTCTCGTTACAGGGAAGGACTTGTTCCATTGCACAGCATACAACTTCATAGACATGCCATGCAGGTAAAGAGTAGTACATGTGTTCTGTGGTGAAAACAGTGACAGAAATGTGTGATAATGTTGTGAATGATAAATTGTTTGAGTTAGTTTTCAGTGGAATATTCATGTTGTTTCCTCTTATATCTTTATAGATACTTGGTCTTCTTTTGGTCAATGACAATGGAAGCACAGCCAAATACATCCGCAAGCATCACCTGGTATGTCATTAGCTTTCAAGTGTCGTCTCTTGTTAAAGTCAAAAACTGATCATTTGAATGTAATTCTAGCAATCAAACTCATAGTCCAAAGAGGAGACACCAGCACTTATATTTTCTTTTGCTTAACAGAAGACAGTTCAGAATGTTGTTGTTTAGTTTGTGAAACTGTAGTAAACCAATCTACAATTCTAAACCTCCAATGAAAATATGCAACGTGTTAGTAAATAGATAACTTTATTACACAATGGTGTCTCATTGTTTGAAAGTGTCTCTTCTCCAAGAGCCATGTAGGATGATGCTTGGATGTCCTTCCTATCCACTATCAAAATAGTGTATGCATCTTTCAAACAGTACCATGGTTGTAGTATATTAGTGCAATGGTCATGGTTCATAGTATCCCTTTTATCTTTTTTGTAATAAATCTCATCTTATGATGTATCTACTCTACATGCAGATAAAAGTTCTTTTGTTGGCCGTGAAAGATTTTGATCCTGATTGTGGTGATTCTGCCTATACAATGGGCATTGTTGACTTGTTACTTGAGTGTGTGGAATTGTCGTATCGACCTGGTAACTTGTTCATCAGTTTTTTCTTGTTTAGCTACTGTAAGGGCAATGAATAATATTCTTATATATCAAAACACTGAGCAATGAATAAGATCTCCATAAATCTAAGAGTTCTCATGTTCTAGAAGCTTGATGAATATATCTCTGTTTTACATTGGGCACTGCCAGTTAAATTTTAATGGTTTGTATTTGTTATTTCCCCCTTTTGGTCGTGCTGATTTTGTATAATTTTAATTTGTAGAGGCTGGTGGTGTCAGACTGAGGGAGGATATACACAATGCCCATGGATATCACTTCCTTGTTCAATTTGCAATAACTCTATCTAACATGACAAAAAGTCAGGGCTTTCAGTCTATTCATTCCAAGTCATTTGCTGGCGAAGATTCAGGTGGGTCCCATGTATTGAATGACAGTGGACAAAGTTCAAGTGGACAGGATAAGTCCTCCCTGCAATATCTTTCACCCACATTATCTAGGTTGCTTGATGTTCTTGTTAGTCTAGCTCAAACTGGGCCAAATGAGTCTCTATGGTCTTCTGGAGGCAAGGGTTCTAAATCTTCTCAGACCAAAGCTACTGGTCATAACAGAAGTCGAACATTGTCTTGTGATCGTCTTGGTGATGAAGTATGGGAGAAGGACAATGATAAAATTAAGGACCTTGAAGCAGTCCAGATGTTACAAGATATTTTCCTCAAAGCTAACAGCCAGGAATTGCAGGCCGAAGTATTAAATAGGATGTTTAAAATCTTTTCAAGTCACCTAGAGAACTATAAGTTGTGTCAGCAATTACGAACTGTACCACTTTTCATCTTAAACATGGCTGGTTTCCCTTCATCTTTGCAAGAGATAATATTAAAAATTCTTGAGTATGCTGTCACTGTTGTAAATTGTGTTCCTGAGCAAGAGTTACTTTCACTTTGCTGTTTACTACAGCAACCGATAACATCAGAATTAAAGCAGATAATACTTTCTTTCTTTGTAAAGCTCTTGTCCTTTGACCAACAATACAAGAAAGTTCTGCGTGAAGTTGGTGTATTGGAAGTTCTGCTAGATGATCTGAAACAGCATAGGATTATTGGCCCAGATCAACAGAGTGTCAACTCAAATCAGTTGGAGAGGAAATCCAGCCTAAGCAACTTCCAGAAACATCTGGACAATAAGGATATTATCATTACTTCACCCAAGCTTATGGAATCTGGTTCTGGGAAGTTCCCTATTTTTGAAGTTGAAACTACAATTGCCGTAGCATGGGATTGCATGGTCTCTTTATTGAAGAAAGCTGAAGCTAATCAAGCTTCATTCCGCTCAGCTGGTGGTGTGACTGCTGTACTACCTTTTCTGGTGTCTGATGTACATCGTCCAGGGGCTCTCAGGATATTGTCATGTCTCATAATTGAAGATGCTTCACAGGTTTGTTTGCATTTGGTTACTTTATTTCAAGCTCAGCTAATAGTACTTCTAAGAGCTATCCTTTGTTTCTCACCAAAATTTTCTTATTGGTAAATTAATTGGGTTTGCCCATTTAGTGGCTTGTGGTGAAGGCTGGTATTAAATGGACAAAAATAACTTTTGAATGTCTTAATTGCTTTAAGTGCGTATCCTGCATTTAAAATTACTTTTGATTCTTATGGTGTTGTTTTATTGTTCATTTAGAATAATTGAGATGATTATCTAATGATTACTTTACCAGGCTCATCCTGAAGAATTGGGTGTGTTGGTTGAAATTTTGAAAAGTGGAATGGCAACCAGTGCTTCAGGGTCTCAATACCAGCTTTTCATTGATGCAAAATGTGACATTATGGGAGTTGTGTGGCGTATCCTTGGAGTTAATCACTCTGCTCAGAAGGTTTTTGGTGAAGCCACTGGTTTTTCTCTTTTGCTTACCACACTCCATGGTTTCCAAAGTGATTGTGGCGACTTGGATCAATCATCATTGAATGTTTATGTTAAAGTGCTTACCTATTTGTTGCGTGTTGTAACGGCTGGAGTGTGTGACAATGCAATCAATAGGATGAAGTTGCATGCTATTATATCTTCGCAAACTTTCTTTGATCTTCTGTCTGAGTCTGGCTTACTTTGTGTTGAGCATGAAAAACAAGTTATCCAGTTGATGCTGGAACTTGCCCTTGAAATTGTAATTCCACCTTTCTTAAGTTCAGAGGGTTCTCCAATTTCAAATGCAGTTGAGAATGAGTCATCTCATAGTCTTCTATTAACTCCATCTGGTCCAATTAATCCTGATAAAGAGCGAGTTTACAATGCTGGTGCTGTTCGAGTTCTTATTCGTTCGTTATTGCTGTTTACTCCCAAGGTGCAGTTAGAAGTATTAGATTTAATTGAAAAGCTAGCTCGTGCTGGTCCCTTTAATCAGGAAAACCTCACCTCTGTAGGTATGTGCTACATTGTCTTCTTTTCTGGAATTCTCCTTGATTGCTCAATGGCAGTCAAATCACTCGTCTTTCCTGATATCTGTAGGTTGTGTGGAACTTTTGCTGGAGACAATCCATCCTTTTCTTCTGGGTTCATCTCCATTACTTGCTTATGCACTGAGGATTGTGAAAGTTCTTGGTTCCTACAGGTATAATTCATACCATAAATCAAAAGTTCATGTATCCTTTTAATCTGGCCATTTATTTATATGTGAATAACTATTTGTTTCTGGTGATTAGGCTATCTGCAGCTGAACTCCGTGTCCTGATCAGATATGTTCTGCAACTGAGACTGAAAAATTCAGGTCATATAATTGTTGAAATGATGGAGAAATTAATTCTCATGGAAGATATGGCCTCAGAAAATATTTCTCTGGCACCCTTTGTGGAGATGGACATGAGCAAGATTGGGCATGCTTCCATTCAGGTCTCCCTGGGTGAAAGGTCGTGGCCTCCAGCTGCTGGTTATTCATTTGTTTGTTGGTTCCAGTTTCAGAATTTCCTAAAATCACAATCTAAAGAGACAGACCCTTCCAAATCTGTCCCTTTGAAGAAGCGGCAGCATGAACGACATATTTTAAGAATTTTTTCTGTTGGTGCGGCTAACAATGATAATACAAGCTATGCTGAGCTTTATCTCCAGGAGGATGGTGTTTTAACTCTAGCAACGAGCAACTCTTGCTTCTTATCATTTTCTGGATTGGATCTTGAAGAAGGAAGGTGGCATCACCTTGCAGTTGTTCACAGTAAACCAAATGCTCTTGCTGGGCTGTTCCAAGCTAGTGTTGCCTATGTGTATCTTAATGGAAAGCTAAGACACACTGGGAAATTAGGATATTCACCATCCCCTCCTGGGAAACCATTGCAGGTCACTCTTGGGACTTCAGTTGGTAATGCTAGAGTTAGTGATTTAACATGGAAACTACGCTCCTGCTATCTTTTTGAGGAAGTGCTTACGTCTGGTAGTATTTGTTTTATGTACATACTTGGTAGAGGATATAGAGGGCTCTTCCAGGACACAGATCTGCTGCAATTTGTACCCAACCAGGCCTGTGGTGGTGGTAGTATGGCGATCTTAGATTCTTTAGATGCTGATTCGACTTTGTCTGCTAATGGTCAGAGGGCTGATGCTACTAGTAAGCAAGGAGATATGAAGGCAGATGGGAGTGGGATTGTCTGGGATTCAGAGAGACTACGAAACCTTTCTCTACAGCTTTCTGGGAAGAAACTTATATTTGCATTTGATGGAACTTCTACAGAATTCATTCGATCATCTGGGAGTTTTTCTATGCTCAATCTGGTTGATCCTATGTCAGCAGCTGCTTCACCAATTGGAGGTGTGTAAAATTTAAAATTTCATATCATTAGTAATTTTAATATTTCTTTGCTTCTTTTTTGTTGTTTCTTGATTTTCATTTTCACTTCCATTCTGGGGTTTGCAGGTATTCCTCGATTTGGACGTCTTTATGGAGATATTTATATCTGTAAGCAAAGTGTGATCGGAGAGACTATTCGACCTGTTGGTGGGATGGCAGTTGTCCTGGCCCTTGTAGAAGCTGCAGAGACTAGGGATATGCTGCATATGGCACTTACACTGCTTGCCTGTGCACTTCATCAAAATCCTCAGAATGTCAAGGACATGCAAACATATAGGGGCTACCATTTGCTTGCTCTTTTTCTGCGTCGTAGAATGTTGTTATTTGACATGCAATCTCTTGAGATCTTCTTTCAGATTGCTGCATGTGAAGCTTCATTTTCTGAACAAAAGAAGTTGGAAACTACTCAAACTACGTTGTCTCCTGCTGTATCTATGCAGGAAACCAGTCTTGAGGATAATTATTTGTCGAAGTTCCGTGATGAGAATTCTTCAGTTGGATCTCATGGAGACATGGATGATTTCTCTGTGCAAAAAGACTCATTTAGTCACATATCGGAGCTGGAAAATGCTGATATTGCTGCTGAAACTTCAAATTGCATTGTGTTGTCAAATGCAGACATGGTTGAACATGTGTTGTTGGATTGGACATTGTGGGTAACAGCCCCAGTTTCAATCCAAATTACATTACTGGGTTTTCTTGAGCATTTAGTGTCCATGCACTGGTACAGAAATCATAATCTTACAGTTCTGCGGCGAATTAACCTTGTTCAACATTTACTAGTGACATTGCAAAGGGGTGATGTTGAAGTTCCTGTCCTTGAAAAATTGGTTGTATTGCTTGGAGTCATCTTGGAGGATGGGTTTCTATCTTCTGAGCTTGAAAATGTGGTTAGATTTGTGATTATGACATTTGATCCACCTGGATTGGCTCCACAGCATCCAATTTCAAGAGAGTCAATGGGTAAACATGTAATTGTCAGAAATATGCTACTGGAGATGCTTATTGATCTACAAGTGACGATAAAATCAGAAGAGTTGCTTGAGCAGTGGCATAAAGTTGTTTCTTCCAAATTAATTACATATTTTCTTGATGAAGCTGTTCATCCCACAAGTATGAGATGGGTCATGACTCTCCTTGGTGTGTGTCTTACTTCTTCTCCTACATTTGCACTTAAATTTCGCACCAGTGGAGGTTACCAAGGCCTGGTTCGGGTGCTCCCTAGTTTCTATGACTCCCCGGACGTTTATTATATTTTGTTCTGCTTGATATTTGGCAAGCCAGTTTATCCTAGGTTACCTGAGGTCCGCATGCTGGACTTTCATGCCCTTATGCCAAGTGACGGAAGTTATGTAGAATTAAAGTTTGTAGAATTGTTGGACTCTGTGATTGCTATGGAAAAATCTACTTTTGATAGATTAAGCATGCAGTCAATGCTTGCCCACCAAACCGGTAATCTTTCCCAGGTTGGTGCGAGCCTTGTAGCGGAGCTTGTGGAGGGAAATTCAGACATGGCGGGTGAGCTTCAGGGGGAAGCTCTGATGCATAAGACATATGCTGCTCGCTTGATGGGTGGAGAAGCCTCAGCCCCTGCTGCTGCAACTGCAGTTCTTAGATTTATGGTTGATCTTGCAAAGATGTGTACCCCTTTTACTTCTGTATGTAGACGTGCAGAATTTCTTGAAAGCTGCATTGACCTATATTTTTCTTGTGTGAGGTTTGTTTTATGATGCTTCCTCTGTATTGTTAGCCATTACTTCTGTTCGTTTTTCAACCTGTTATCATCTGTTGACTACTTACATGTCCTTTTTTTATGTTTATTTTTATAATTGAACTTAATCCAACTGAAATATTTTCTTTCTTTGAACTAATTGTTTTGTGCCTTGTAGGGCTGCACATGCTGTTAACATGGCAAAAGAACTCTCTGCAGGGACAGAAGAGAAAACAACAAATGACTGTGATGATACTTGCAGTTCACAAAATACATTCTCTAGTTTGCCTCTTGAGCAGGATCAGTCTGTCAAAACCTCCATCAGTGTTGGAAGCTTTCCTCAGGGGCAGGTAAGTACCAGTTCTGAAGATATGGCTGCAACTGTGAACTCTGTGGCTGGTGATGGATTAGAGAATGATGTTACTACATCACAGCAGAAGTCAAATAATTCTCTTCGTGTAGATATCCAAGCTGTCCAGAGCTTGGATGGTGATAATGTTGATCAAGTGTCTTCCACCTCCAGCGCTAATGAATTCAGCTTTCGCAGTATTAAAGGCACTCTGGATACTCCCCCGCCTACAGATTCCCTGAGTTCTGCATCTTTCACTGTTCCTGATTCTCCCATTTTATCAGAAAAGTCCAGTTCTAGAATTCCCCTTACACCTTCATCATCACCTGTTATTGCATTGGCATCTTGGTTGGGAAGTGCAAGCCAAAATGAGACAAAATCTCCCTTATCTGCCACTCCTTCTTTTGATTCATCCATCTCTGCTGTGGAGTTTGATCCTTCTTCAGACCTGAAGTCTAGCTCTCAAGGTCCATCTGCAACAAATGCTTACTTTGCTGTATCCTCAAAGCTGCTTCTGGATGTAAATGATTTTGGATATGGTGGTGGTCCTTGTTCTGCAGGAGCAACTGCTGTTTTAGATTTTATTGCAGAAGTTCTTTCTGATTTTGTGACAGAGCAGCTAAAAGCATCACAGGTTATAGAAAACATCTTGGAAAGTGTTCCTCTATATGTTGATGCCGAATCTGTTTTAGTTTTCCAGGGTCTGTGCCTTAGTAGATTAATGAATTTCCTTGAAAGGCGACTGTTGCGTGATGATGAAGAAGATAACAAAAAATTGGATAAGAGTCGCTGGTCCTCAAACTTGGATGCTTTGTGCTGGATGATAGTTGATCGTGTATATATGGGTGCTTTTCCTCAACCTTCAGGGGTACTGAAAACTCTTGAGTTCTTGTTATCAATGTTGCAATTGGCAAATAAAGATGGTAGAATTGAAGAAGCAGCTCCTGGTGGAAAGGGGCTCTTATCAATTACAAGAGGAAGTAGGCAACTAGAAGCTTATATACATTCAATTCTTAAAAACACAAACCGAATGATATTATATTGCTTCCTCCCATCATTTTTAATCAGTATAGGGGAATATGATCTACTATCACGCTTAGGTTTGCTCACTGAATCTAAGAAGAGATCATCCTCAAATTCTTCTCAAGATGATTCTGGAATTGACATCTTCACAGTCTTGCAATTATTGGTTGCTCATAGAAGAATTATATTCTGTCCAAGCAATACTGATACAGATCTCAATTGCTGCCTTTCTGTCAATCTCATATCTCTTCTCTGCGATCAAAGACGGAATGTACAGAATATGGCAATTGATGTGGTCAAGTATCTTCTGGTGCATAGGAGGGCTGCCTTAGAAGACTTGCTTGTTTCTAGACCTAACCAAGGCCAGCAACTTGATGTGCTTCATGGTGGTTTTGATAAATTATTGACTAGAAGTTTGTCCGAGTTTTTGGACTGGTATCAGAATACTGAACAGATTGTTAATAAAGTATTGGAGCAGTGCGCTGGCATAATGTGGGTGCAGTATATTGCTGGATCAGCAAAATTTCCAGGGGTAAGAATCAAAGGCATGGAAGGTCGTCGTAAGAGGGAAGTGGGAAGGAAATCTCGAGAAGCCGGAAAACTAGACCTAAGACATTGGGAGCAGGTAAATGAGCGGAGATATGCACTGGAATTAGTTCGTGATGCAATGTCGACTGAGTTGAGAGTTGTTAGGCAAGATAAGTATGGATGGGTTCTACATGCTGAGAGTGAGTGGCAAAGCCATCTCCAGCAGCTTGTGCATGAACGGGGGATATTCCTACTTTGTAAATCCTCTGTGACAGAAGAGCCGGAATGGGAACTGTGTCCCATTGAAGGTCCATATCGGATGCGCAAAAAACTTGAGCGCTGCAAACTTAAAATTGATACCATCCAAAATATTCTTGATGGACAGTTTGAAATACAGGAAGCAGAGTTGTCTAAAGGAAAAAATGAAAATTCTCCTGATGCATCTGATTCAGGTTCTGAACCTTATTTTCAACATTTGACTGATAGTGATAAACAGAATGATCTTGTTGGTGAGCTTTATGATGCATCTTTCTTTAATAAGATGGACAGTGTCAGGGATGCAGTTTCTGATAAGAATGAGTGGAATGATGACAAAGGTAGTAGTATAAATGAAGCAAGCCTCCATTCTGCACTTGAGACTGGTGCCAAGTCTAGTGTGGTGTCAGTCCCAATAGCAGATAGCACACAAGAAAGATCTGACCTAGGATCTCCAAGACAGTCTTCTTCTGCAAAAATTGATGAAGTTAAGATTGCAGATGATAAGTCTGATAAAGAACTGCATGACAATGGCGAATACTTAATCAGACCTTTTCTGGAACCATCTGAGAAAATACGGTTCAAATATAACTGTGAAAGGGTTGTAGGTCTTGACAAACATGATGGTATATTCCTGATAGGTGAATTCTGTTTGTATGTGATTGAAAATTTCTATATTGATGATTCTGGGTGCTTTTGGGAGAAGGAATGTGAAGATGAACTTTCAATTATTGATCAGGCTTTGGGTGTAAAGAAGGATGTTATAGGCAGTGTAGATTTCCAGTCCAAATCAACCTCATCATGGAGCACAACAGTTAAGTCATGTGTTGGGGGAAGGGCATGGGCCTATGGTGGCGGTGCATGGGGAAAGGAGAAAGTGCATAGCAGTGGGAATTTGCCTCATCCTTGGCGCATGTGGAAGCTTAATAGTGTTCATGAGATATTGAAGCGTGATTACCAGCTCCGTCCTGTTGCTATTGAGATATTTAGCATGGATGGATGTAACGATCTCCTGGTTTTCCACAAAAAAGAGAGAGAAGAAGTTTTTAAAAATCTTGTTGCCATGAATCTTCCTCGTAACAGCATGTAAGAATTATTATGTTCATTGGCTTGAATAGTTTGTTTGATGCTTTTATCTATGTTGTCAAATTTCTTTCTGTTTTTAATATTTTTAATGCATCTAGCAGCATGATTCTGTTGAAGTGGTTGGATGTTTGTGAACTTAACATTCATGGACACACACACACACGTGTATATGTACCTGCTAATAGAATGACATGTTTGATGTTTGAATTCTCCAGCTACTTTTTATGTATGGTGATGCATATCATAAAAGTTTCTGAACTTGAGATATGTACAATCACTCAGGTGCTGGCTTTCTACAGATGTTTAGTGTTATGTAATATGTGTGAACTTTGTTCTTTATGTTTTATAGTTTGATGCTTGTGCCGCTTTCTTATCTTTTTTATTTCTGAACTATAATTTGTCTGCATTGCATCAGGTTGGACACAACTATTTCAGGATCATCAAAACAAGAAAGCAATGAGGGTAGCCGTCTTTTTAAGATAACGGCCAAATCCTTTTCGAAAAGGTGGCAAAATGGAGAAATAAGCAATTTCCAGTACCTCATGCATCTCAATACATTGGCTGGACGTGGATATAGTGATCTCACCCAATATCCAGTCTTTCCTTGGGTTCTTGCAGACTATGAGAGTGAAAATCTGGATTTGTCTAATCCGAAAACATTTCGTAGGCTTGATAAACCAATGGGCTGCCAGACACCTGAAGGGGAAGATGAATTTAGGAAAAGGTTGACTCTCTATGAATACTCTCACAATTTTCCCTCATCTATTGCACTTTTCTTTATTATATATGAAATGTTGTTTGCAATAATTGCTATTTAGATAATTCGTGAAATGTTCTGCTAAGAGCCAAGAAGCATGCAACTGACATACAATCACCATAACAATTAAACTGACAGGGGAGTTATCCTACAATTTAAATATGACAGGAGATATGAGAAGAAAGATTTTCTTACTCATTTTCATCCTGCTATGTCTCCTTTACATTTTGCCTCAAACTTGTGCATATACTTATTCTTAACTTAAAGATGTGATAACAATTATATTAAGGAACTACTTAAGTCTTCTTGGCATCTGATCTTAGAATGTAGTTTCCCCTTCCTCGGATGTATCACTAACTTTATCTTTATTTGTTAGATACGAGAGCTGGGATGATCCAGAGGTCCCAAAGTTTCATTATGGATCCCATTATTCTAGTGCTGGAATTGTCCTATTCTATCTTCTCCGCTTGCCCCCATTTAGTGGAGAGAATCAAAAGCTTCAGGGTGGCCAGTTTGACCATGCTGATCGTCTTTTCAATAGTGTAAGGGATACTTGGTTAAGTGCAGCTGGGAAAGGAAACACATCAGATGTGAAGGAACTGATTCCTGAATTTTTCTACGTGTCCGAGTTCTTGGAGAATCGGTTCAATCTTGATTTGGGAGAGAAACAGTCTGGGGAGAAGGTTATCCTAGTGCCAATCTTTTGCTTGCTAAGTTTAAACTTCCAAGAATCAAATTGCAGGCGGAATGACTTGTAAATTTAATGACTATGGTGCTTCTTTCAGGTTGGAGATGTTATTCTACCTCCATGGGCCAGAGGCAGTGCAAGAGAGTTCATCAGGAAGCATAGGGAAGCTCTTGAATCTGATTATGTTTCAGAAAATTTGCATCACTGGATAGACCTCATTTTTGGATATAAGCAGAGAGGAAAGGTGGGTGTCTTTGTCAATTGCTATAAAGATACTTGTTTGTCCCCATCTCATCTGGTTATTCTGATTTCTGAATCTCACTTTCGTGTTGTTAAGTTTTCGTTGCTTTTATTTACTTGGAAGGATCTCTGAGGGACTTTCATGATGACAGTTATCTTTTATGCTTAATTCTATTTCTGAGAATATGGGAAAAATAATCTTTTTATTTATTACACTGCCCCACATCCTTTTGTATTACTTTAGATCTTCATTTATTTGCTCACATTCTGTTGGTTATCTTACCGAGCAAAGTTAGTGTATCTTGAGTTACATGTGTTTGATAGTGATCACTAAGTTATTACTACCCATTGACCTTGCTCAATGTGGAAATTCATTATATGCATCTAATATAAATAGATGTACAGAAGTGAAACTTTGATTTTTGTTGGATTGTGCAAGGTGATGTGAATTGATCAGGTTAATAAGTATGTTCTCAACCAATATGTTACCTCCTCCATTTTCTGTTCATAGATATTTCTTTTGTAGTCTCTTTTCTTCTGTTCCTAATATCTGTATATTTTTTTTTCTGTTCAACTGACAGGCCGCTGAGGAATCTGTCAATGTGTTCTATCATTACACATATGAGGGGAGTGTGGACATAGACTCAGTTACAGATCCTGCTATGAAAGCCTCCATTTTAGCACAAATTAATCATTTTGGGCAGACACCCAAACAACTGTTCCTCAAACCTCATGTGAAAAGGCGAATTGACAGAAAACTTCCTCCTCATCCACTTAAGTATTCCACGCATCTTGTTGCACATGAGATACGAAAAATTTCTTCACCTATCACTCAAATTGTTACTTTCTATGATAAAATTCTTGTAGCGGGAGCTAACAATTTGCTTAAACCAAGAACATATACCAAATATGTTGCGTGGGGCTTCCCTGACCGTAGCTTAAGATTTATGAGCTATGATCAAGACAGACTTCTTTCGACACATGAAAATTTACATGGGGGTAACCAAATTCAGTGTGCTGGTGTTAGCCATGATGGTCAGATTTTGGTTACTGGGGCTGATGATGGCCTAGTTAATGTTTGGAGAGTTAGTAAGTTTATGCCCCGTGCCTTGCGGCGCTTGCATTTGGAGAAGGCACTTTGTTCGCACACAGCCAAAATCACATGCCTACAAGTTAGCCAGCCTTACATGCTTATTGTTAGTGGATCAGATGATTGCACAGTTATTATATGGGATCTCAGTTCCATGGTATTTGTTCGGCAACTCCCAGAATTTCCTGTGCCAGTTTCAGCAATTTTTGTCAATGACTTGACAGGGGAGATTGTCACTGCTGCTGGTATTCTTCTGGCGGTTTGGAGCATCAATGGGGATTGCCTGGCAATGATCAACACGTCACAACTTCCGTCTGATTCTATTCTCTCAGTGACAAGTAGTACATTTTCTGATTGGCAGGACACAAACTGGTATGTGACAGGTCATCAGAGTGGGGCTGTCAAGGTGTGGCAAATGGTTCACTGCACTGATCCAGAGAGCTCCCTAAGCAAATCAGCTGGTGGGACAGCTGGGCTAAATCTTGGTGAAAAAGAACCAGAATACAGGTTGGTTCTACGCAAAGTTCTGAAGTTCCATAAACATCCAATTACTTCACTTCACCTTACAAGTGACCTTAAGCAGTTATTGAGTGGGGATTCGGGTGGGCATTTGCTGTCCTGGACAATACCTGACGAGAGTCTTCGAGCTTCATTAAATCAGGGGTGAAACTAGTAAATGGCGGTTAATTGTGGTAACTTGCAGCTTTTGGTCAGCCTTTAATTCTTGACACCTAATATTGGGTTCAGAATACATCTCAATTGTTAAAAGAGACAGATTCATGTCCATAATTCATGAAAATTGTTAACAAGATAAGGGAGCTGGCCGCAGATTGAAACGGGGCGAAGAGGGTTGAGATAGAGATGAGGCCTCAGTACATAGAGCGTTGACAACCTGCATGCATGAGAAGTAATACCATGTGTGGGCAAGGGCATCTGATCAAGAAAGCGAGATGCTAGGAGAAGAAAGAAAAAACAGATATTGCCTGAGATTTTGTTGTATTTTGGGTGAATGGTAGAGGATATTTTTTATTTTGCTAGAGAAGTCCACTGGTTTTTCATTGATGTAAATATATGAAACAGCTAATAGTGTGTAATTAAGTTGTATAGCGAAAGTCGGCGTCATGAAATGGAATATGTGATTCAAAGGATAGGCCTGGGGTATGATTGTGGGATTTTTGATGGGATGAGTGTAATTCATTCTTGGAAATTCTTTTTGCATAGTGAAATTGGGCCATTTCTTGTACTCATCAAAACATTAAACACGGCAGTTTCTTGTGAATTGTATATAAGTCTGACCTCTCTGTGCTTCGCAGATAGGTTATAGACTAAACGTTCGCCTGTCTTTAAATTGCGACTGTGGTGCATATATACGCACTTGCTGATATTTTAGTTGTAAGTTGTAACACTAGCGTTTTGATTCTGGATTTTGTTAAATTTTTTTTATAATGGTAAACGTGCCACAATTTGCCTGCCAAATATAGTACTAATCGTTCTTGTGATTTTACCAGTAAAATAAAACCAGCCATGCTATGTAAAATAAAACTACGATAGTGATATGGTAAATACACTATCACATATTTTACAAAAATCTCGAAGTTATGGGGCTAGGTTAATCTGAGTCATTATAAAAAAAAAGTAGATACATAATTGATTGGGTCTATAATAGTGGTCTAAAGAACACTATTTCACAATTATTAAGGTAGGTTAGTTTTCAATTCCATGGGTGCGGTCACCTATGGCTATGGTTAGATGTTAACTTTAAAAGCTACTTAACAGCTAGCTTACCCACAGAAGCGTGGCAATTGGTAAACGGAGGGAACCGCAAACAAAGAGAAAGACAGATGAGTTTATTGGAACGATTATTACGTTGTGTAAGTGCATGAAATTTTTATTCAGGTTCAGCGCATTGCGTCTTGTGCCATGCCCTTGCTCTACAATGGGCACTTCAGGTCCAATCCCATACTGTCACTTGAATTCCGCTTTTGCTTTACATAACCATCATATGTTGTCAAAACTTCACGTGAGCCCGCTTGTCCAAGTCCCCAAGTTTTCTCTCAAACCCATCAACATCCCTTCTCTAAGGGAGAGTTGCAAGCAAGGAAGCCTAGGAGATGTTTTTCAATCATTAAACCTCTTGCTCACAGAACGAAGTTCTATTCCAAATTTTCACGAGGAGGCTTATTCTCTGGTTCTTGAGCTCTGCGCGAGCAAGAAAGCTCTATCACAAGGGCAACAGATACATGCCCACGTAATAAAAACTTATGGCTTGTGCGATTCGGTGTTTTTAAGTACTAAGCTTGTTCGTATGTATGGAAAGTGTGGCTCATTTCTTAATGCAGAAAAGATGTTTGATAAAATGTCCGATAGAACGATTTTTACCTGGAATGCTATGATTGGTTCTTATGTATCAAATGGGGAATATCTTGGAGCACTTGAATTATATAAAAAAATGCGAGTTCTGGGAGTGCCACTAGATGCTTGGACCTTTCCTTGCATACTAAAAGCCTGTGCCGCTCTTAATGAGTGCCGTTTTGGGGCTGAAATCCATGGTGTGGCCGTTAAATGCGGATATGGTGCCTTTGTGTTCGTATCTAATGCACTCATTGCTATGTATGCAAAATGCAATGATCTTGATGGGGCAAGACTGTTATTTGACAGAATAAATGAGAAAGAGGACACTGTTTCGTGGAATTCTATTATTTCAGCACATGCCGCAGGAGGCCAGTCCTTAGAGGCACTGTCACTCTTTAGGAGAATGCAGGAGGTTGGTTTGGCTAGTAATACATACACTTTTGTTGCCGCTCTACAAGCCTGTGAAACTCCATCTTTTGTCAAATTGGGTATGGAGATACATGCTGTGATCTTGAAATCTAACCATTATGTTGATGTCTACGTTGTCAATGCTTTGATTGCCATGTATGCAAAATGTGGTAAAATGGAGGAAGCTGAACGAGTTTTTAAAAATGTGGATGGTAAAGATCATATATCGTGGAACACAGTGCTCTCAGGTTTTGTCCAAAGTGATCAATACGATGATGCTCTAAAGCTCTTCCGGGATATGTTGAATATAGGTCAAAAGCCTGACCAGGTGTCAGTGCTAAATATGATTGTGGCATCAGGTCGATCAGGGAATTTATTGAATGGCATGGAAGTTCATGCTTATGCGATTAAAAATGGAATAGATTCTGATATGCAGATAGGGAACACACTGATAGATATGTATGCTAAGTGTTGTTGTGTGAAATATATGGGTCGTGCATTTGAAAATATACTTGAAAAGGACTTAATTTCTTGGACAACAATTATTGCTGGCTATGCGCAGAATGAATGTCATCTGGAAGCTTTGAATTTGTTCCGGAAGGCTCAAATAAAAGGGATGTGCATTGATCCAATGATGATTGGAAGCATTCTGCAGGCTTGTAGTGGGTTTAAATCCAAAACCTTCCTTAAAGAAATTCATGGCTACATTATAAAAAAGGATATATCTGATATTTTGCTACAAAATGCCATGGTCAATATATACGGAGAGGTTGGGCACATAGATTATGCGATACGCACATTTGAATCAATTGGATCTAAAGATATTGTGTCTTGGACAAGTATGATATCTTGTTATATTCATAATGGACTTGCAATTGAGGCTCTTGAACTCTTCTACTTAATGAAAGAAACTGATATTCAACCTGATTATATAGCTCTGGTCAGCATACTCTCTGCGGCTGCTAGTTTATCTGCGTTGAAGAAAGGGAAAGAGATTCATGGTTTTCTTATTAGAAAGGGTTTCTCCCTGGAGGGACCCGTTGCTAGCTCACTGGTGGACATGTATGCCCGATGTGGAAGTCTGGGGAACTCAATAAAGATATTTAGTTCTATCAGAAAGAGGGATCTAATTTTGTGGACTTCTATGATTAATGCAAATGGTATGCATGGCTGTGGAAATGAGGCTGTTGATTTATTCAAGAAAATGACTGGCGAAAATGTTGTTCCTGATCATATAACTTTTTTGGCACTATTATACGCATGCAGCCATTCAGGGTTGATAGCTGAAGGTAAGACATTTTTTGAAATTATGAAATATGAATATCAATTGGAGCCCTGGCCAGAGCACTATGCCTGTCTTGCTGATCTCCTTGGTCGTTCCAATTGCTTGGAGGACGCATACCATTTTGTGAGAAGTATGCCAATTGAACCCACTGCTGAAGTCTGGTGTGCTCTTCTTGGGGCTTGCCGGATCCATTCTAATAAAGAATTAGGAGAGATTGCAGCAAAAAAACTCTTACAATTGGACACAGAGAATTCAGGAAATTATGTCCTCATATCAAATATCTTTGCAGCAGATGGAAGATGGAATGATGTTGAACAAGTGAGGATGAGAATGAAGGGGAATGGGTTGGAGAAGAAACCTGGATGCAGTTGGATTGAGGTTGGCAATAAAGTTCACGCCTTCATGGCTAGGGACGAGTCCCATCCACTGTCTGATGATATTTATCTGAAATTAGCTCAAGTCACCAAACTTTTGGAGAATGAAGGAGGCTATAGAGCTCAAACTAAGTTTGTTTTGCACAATGTAGGGGAAGAAGAGAAAATTCAGATGATACATGGACATAGTGAAAGGTTGGCACTTTGTTATGGTCTGCTTGTTACCCCAGAGGGTGTGGCCATTCGAATTACAAAGAATCTTCGAATATGTGATGACTGTCATTCATTTTTTAAGCTAGCGTCTGAAGTCTTTCAACGACTCCTCATTGTAAGGGATGCCAACAGGTTCCATCATTTTGACAAAGGAGTCTGTTCATGTGGAGATTTTTGGTGACCACTTTGAGTACTATAGGAGAACATATTGTCTCAGGTTTCTCTGGTTCATTCCTGCTGCTGGCTATCACTGAAATCGCTCTGTAATTCTTTAGTAGTTTCTTGATGACATCTGAATCAACAGAGCATGAGAACTCGTACTGATTGGCTAGACAAAGCATGGGAGAATGATTAGTTACATAAGCCAAAAGCATTGGTGGTCCTTTTCATAGTTAGTCATGTCCTTCAGTAGCTATGGTAAGCATATTTTGGATTCAGTCTAAGGATTATAGTTCCCGGTGTAAGGATTCCAGGTCTTCAGCCCATTTACAGGAACGGAATTATCCGAAGAACTTAGCAGTCTATGCTTCAAGAAGGAGTGAAAAGAGGAAAAAAAAATCCAGAAATGTAATGTAAGTATTTAAAACTTTGATGGTCTTTCTTTACCCTAAATTTCCTTTGTGCATATCTAGTATTACTGTTTCAACTTTCAAATCTTTCCCATGAATCTGTTAACTATAAAATTATTTGTACTGAGATACTTCTTTCTTCTTTTTGTTAATTTACAAATCCAAATCTTCCATTTTGTAGCCTCAAAATGATTATATATGATCAAATCAATCAGGTCAACTAAAGTGTTAGCTTTGATTATCTGCTAATAATGACGGGATAAAAATGAAGTAAATGGTGAGCAGGATAAATTTACTTTGCTGATAGAACATTAATTATCCTTATTCAAAATAGAGGCTGGATTTTTTGTTAGAACAATCATGTTTCCTTGAAAATGTTACAATCCCTCTGGTTTCTGCATACATTTTCCTGAAAGGAAGCTTGTGCTTGTGCAGGGGACTGGGAGAGATAGAAACGGGCTGAATGAGCACCACATGGAGGTAGATAATGGATGTTGGGCTGGTAGCAATGCTTCTTGAGAAGTATATATATCATATAGGCTTGCATATCCTGAGACTGCGAATCTGCACAAAGTCATTGGGCTCCTCTTTCTCTCTCTGTCTCCAAGGACGAGTTTGGGCTAGTCCAAGTTACAGAAGATGGTTCAAAGCTCAAACGGCCCTGGATGACAGTGGTAATAAGATAACCATATATATTCAGTTAGGTGCTACAATTTAAACCAGTTTATTTGCTCACCTAAAATCTTACACAACTTGTTTCTGGCATCATTTGGTGAATATAAAAATATAGATTCATTTTGTATTTAATGATAGAAAGTAACATGTTTTGCACCATGAAGCTTATCCAAGTGATCCTAAACTCTTCCCTTGTGCGAGTCACACAGGTTGGAGTCACTATTTGCAGGCGAGAATATGGTATTAGTTATTACAGGCTGAGTATCTCAATTTATATAAAAAAAAAAAAGAATTCAAGTAAATTGAATTAAACTCAAAATGTTAGCAACATTATTCTTTACAGGCTACCACCAAAGCGTGATGTGATGCTTCCCTCAAGTACGTTAACGGTGTATATGCTCCTCACAAGTCACAAGAAGCCAAAATTGAATTTGCAGGTACCGTGTGCAACCTATATTATGAGGAGTAGTTATATATAACATAATATATTTGATACTCTTTTTATATCTAAAAATTTAATCTTTTTAAACGGTAGATCTGGCTCTAAATTGCGAATTGTAACGCAAAAGTTGCCTTTTAATTTATTTATTTTTATTTTTGGTAGTTCAGAAAACGGGTATGATTTTATTTAAGGATAAAGAAGAGGTTTTGTCTTTCGTCTCAGCCCACTTAATGTACTACAGAACATGGCAAGCTGCTGGTCCACTCTACACTCAGTCTCAGACATCTCTTTACGGTAAAGAGAAAAGGAGAGGATGAAAATGAAAGGAAATAAAAGAAAGCAGGTAATGATTAATGAACGCATTTATCTTCTTCTTTTTAATTATTTTTTCCTGGATATCATCAATGAACATATTGATCTGTGAAGGAAGGACGATTAAATTGCTAAGTTAAAAGCATTACACCTTCATATTATTTAAAGAAATAAATTATAAAAAGCATTACACCTTCATATACTTGTATAATGTGTTCCTTAAGGTTTTTGTTTTTCTTTTCTTCTTTCTCTTTCATTGGTGGGTGGTGGGTACACTACATAGATGTGAGGGCCATAAAGAAGGTCTGGAGCTCTGTAATAGGATAACTAATTAAAGAAAGAAATCCATTATAATCATAAATGGGTTTAAACTCGGATCTCCAACCCAGCCAACTGGATAATTAATTGGGTTGTCCATATCTCACAGGTCTACGAGCCTACAACGAGAGCGTGAATCAGACTTCACAGTCCACAGAACTTAGCTGTCTCTAAACTTAATTACAGATATAACGCTTCACATCTTTTTAAGGAAAAAGATAAAAGCCCTTTTCTTTGAAATCTCAAAATTTGAGATAACTTATATCAAATNTTGAAATCTCAAAATTTGAGATAACTTACATCAATTGTAATTTATATTATATTATAGAAGATAAAAATTTAAAATTAGCCGATTTGATCAAATAAATAATTTCAAAATTTAGTGTGATTGTAAAAATTTTTAAAAATTAAGTTATTTAGTATATAATAAAATATATAACTTTTATAAAATATAAAAATAATATGATAAAAAAAAGTGTGCTAATTATTTTTTTTATTTTTAAGAAATTTAGCATGAGTTTTAATATCACATGCCGGTCTTACATTTTTAAAGAGATTATGTGTTTTGTTATATTAATTAATTTAATATTTTGAGATATTTACGAACACACTTAAGATTACTGAATGGATCCATTAAAACTCATCCAAGTGATACGTTTAATTAGAGGTGGTATCCTTAAAAATAAAATTCTAGAACCCAGACAAATAAAAAATATAAATTCGACTAGAGGTGAGGCATGCATGCGTACAAGCCCACACCTGGCGATTGATGGACGGTAGATGGGTCGTTGACCATAAGAATTTTATTGGAATCCGAGGGTGAGGAATGAGAAGCAGAAGCAATGCAATGGTAGCAATGCAAAGGAAAAAAGTGTGTTGTTTTATCGATGGCCGGGAAGGGAAATAATATTGAAGTCACCCACCCGAAACATGAATTGACAAGTGAGACTGTGAGAGTGAACACGCCCACACTTAGGCACTGAGAGAGAAAGAAAGAGACACTGTTTGGTTAGGCTTGCAGCCAAAGTGATCAAAAAATGCATAGAAATTCTAAACAAGTCCCCTCATTTTTGTTCCGGAACCCAATAATTGTAGAGGCAGTGGCTTTCAGATTCAGTCCCCTTATCAGAGGAGCAACAGTGGATTTGAATTGTTTTTGTACGACCCTATGCTCTCTCTCTCTCTATCTTTCTTTCTCTATAACTCACTCACTCACTCACCCTAAACAATTTCTTAACAGGAAAGAAAGATGTAATTGAAGCAATTCATATTCATATGAATAGGTGCGGTGCCAAAGAGAGAGAGCCAGGGATCCCCCACTGCCATGCCGCCCTACGACTCTATCATATCTGACCCTAAGACAACTCCTCATCATGCGTCTATGTCCTCCTTTTTAGCTTTCTTAGCTGTTCTTTTGAATTTTTCCCTTCCTTCACTGCCCTGTGCAAGTATTATCCTTCTTTAATTCACTGTTGCGCAAGGTGGGCTATGTCTTTATGAATCCCTTTATCTACCTCTTTTACATCTGTCAAACTCCTCTTCTATATATTCTCTACAAAAACCAGGTGTCTTCTCCCTTGTATTCCTATTCTACTTTGCTCTTTCCTTTCTGGCTTCTACTAAGTTTTAGTCCATTTATTGCAAGTTTTGTATATGAACCATGTCTAGCATGCATCTTCCACCTCAAGCAAGTTCCTGTTTTTGTGTGTTCGATTTTCCTTTTTTTCCAGTGTGCTACCACGTTTCTTTTCATTAGAGATGACGCCTTGAGAAAGGAGTTGACTTGTTGCATTCTTACGCCGAGAAGAGAAGTTCACAAAGGAAAAAGTGAAGCTGCCAGCATGATCTAGCTTTGGCTAGTGAGAGTTTGAGAGTGCTAACCTTGACTAGGTCATGCTGTGACAGCCTCACTCCTTCCTATTTGGGGACCCAACAGATTCCGAATTTCAAACCATAATCTACGTCTGAAATCCAGAAGCTTGCTTAAAGTAAAGTAAAAGGTAAGTTTGAGAAATCACTGTTGCCAAAGTATATTCCTTTGATATATCAAGCTTCTATTATGGCAGGCGTGCGTTGCTACCTTTTCCTTTTAATTTGTTTTTGTTTCCTCTTTTCCTCCTTTTGAATTTTTTATTTTTCCCATGTTTTTCTTTGCCTATCTGGTTTGTTGTGCTTCTGACCAAACTAGGGGTTGAAAAGCCTTAGATTGTGTCTTTGTTTTCCCTGCTTAGGGTTTCAGGAGACAGGAATTAAGCATGTGTTATTCAGGTATATCAAAACTGATCGGAATTGGGATCCATTGTCCATTGTCTAAATTTGTTAAGTGCATCCAAACATTTGAGGGTTCCCAAAAGTTCATGCTGTCAAGACTCAAGCATGCATATATGACCTCCTGTGCGTAGGTGAAGGCTAGGGATCACATTTATACAGCATTCCTAGTAGATGTAGCTGTCTAGGATCCATAATACTCTTTCTATGACTAAGGTTTCTGCTGCTCATCTTGCATAAAACCCCAAAAAAATACGGTAATTTCTAACCAGTACGGTGATAATTTATCAAGGCACATGTAAGTTTGAAGCGTCATGCATGTTGGAGGAACCTTTGGTGCACATAACTTTTTAAGACGGGGGCGGAGAAGACTATGACTTTCCTTGGGAGGAAGAATGGAGAAGGAAATAGTAACAAACTGTAACATATCATGTAAAGCTAAATGAAGGGGAATAAAAGAAGAAAGAAAGTTCGTACTTTTTTATTTGGATCCTTTGATAGAGTTGCAACTTGCAACTCACAAGATTGTGTTGTTTTAATTCTTGTTTCTTGGTCTTTTCTACCATGAATTGAAAATAAAAAGATTAAGTGGTGAAGAGTTGTCTGAGATATATATATATATATATATATATATATATATATATATATATATATGTGGGGCGAATTGGAAGAGTTATATTGCCGAGTGTTGCTTTATTGTCAAAAGCTGAATGAGAAATCAACCATTTCAATAGCCTAAATTGAAAGTTGAATACACTAAAAATTGTTCGATCCTCTTGTTGTTTGTCTAGTATTCCTCTTTTCTTTGCATTGCAAGTGTATTTGGCTCCCATTTAACTGCGTTGACGTTAGTCAGAACTATTCAAGTAATACCATGAAATGCATTTCTCAGTGACTGGCTTGATCCCTTGACCTCCTCTTATTAGCTAGGTTTCATTTACCCTTTCTTTTTGTTCTTTTAATTCTTCGAATCTTTTTATGTCGGTTACCTTGTGTGAAAAGAGTCGGTAGAAACAGAAACAAATATCAGAAACGTAAATTTTCTGAATGTGAGAACTTGTGAAAGATCCTGTACGTGAGTTTTCTGGATAGAGCTTTCATTATCAATGAAGTTCATATATAGGTTGATTTAGCTTATATTTTATGTTTAAAATTGAATTAAATTTCATTGTTAATACCTTTTCCATGCTTAAAATTTTCCTTTGCGGTTGAGAGGGGGAAAAATCGAAAAAGAAGAACTGTTTCATAATTAGTTCAAATTTTGCGCTAGAATAGAAATCTCACCAATATTTTTTTTTCAATTAAATTAAATAACAAGGTTGGGTTCAGAGTTTTGCCTGGGATATTGAAAAAGATTTGTGCTGTGTTAATGGAAGATAAGGCGAAAAAAACGATGGTAAGAGGCGGATTTTAATTAGAACATCAATCTAGATGGTGATTGAGAACTGTGAAGGTTCGGCGTTTCTTCCCAATCCTTTATTTGGCTGAATTTTTATTTATTTATTACGGCTGTGTTTGAGAGTTTAAAGTGAGGAGAAGGAGAGGAGAGAAAAAAGAGGGAAATGGAAGGGAGGAGTTTTTTTTGGTTTGGATGATTAAAAATTAACAAAAGAAGAAAAAAAAATAAAAATTTATAATTTTATATATTAATTTTTTATTTATGAAGTAAATATATTTAATGTAAGATTTAATAATGATATTTAATATTGTTTGAAAAAAAATTTGAGGAAATAGAAGTTTTTTTTAAATTATTTTTTTTTAATTTTTTAAATTAAAGGAACATAAAAGTAAAAATAAAAAAAGAAGGTGAAATTTTAGGTTATTCTTTAATTTTTATTTTTTTTTAATCTTAAATTTCTAAAGAATGTGAAATTTTAGGTTATTCTTTAATATTTTTTAATTTTTTAATCTAAGAGATGGATATATTTATTTTAATTTTTATTTAATTTTAACTCTTAAACAAATCTTATATGACCAAATAGAAATTTAAACTCAGCAACTAAACTCCTAAATCCTCACCACTACCCAGTGGCTTGCTAGTCAGGGAATTAATTGATTTTAGAATTTCTTTATTCAAAGGAACCCTATTATTGGATTCAAATTTAAAAAGTTTCAATTAACAATTGCTACCATTTTTGTTTTTTGTTTCCGGCCAAGGGACATCAATAGTGCCTCTGATTTTCCTCTGTTAAAGTACTAATTACCCAAATTAAAAACTAGACTACAACTTACTCTTTGGCTACATAGTACATAGAGATGGGAAAAGCATATATGGAGCAAGAATCATCTCATTTGGAGACTGAGAGCGAACCCGTGACCATTAAAATTAAGCCAAGCTCAATTAAGCGGCTATAAAACTCCTTACCTAATCATTCACGTATTAAAAACTTCCAAGCTTTTAATATTACTATGGTGTATTCATTTTCGGCATATTAGTATAATGTTGCTGGAAAGCAAGATCGTATGTTGCTGGCTACATAGTACATAGAGATGGGAAAAGCATATAGAGCAAGAGTCTTCTCATTTGGAGACTGAGAGCGAACCCGTGACCATTAAAATTAAGCCAAGCTCAGTTAAGTGGTTATAAAACTCCTTACCTAATCATTCACGTATTAAAAACTCCCAAGCTTTTAATATTACTGTGGTGTATTCATTTTCGGCATGTTAGTATAATGTTGCTGGAAAGCAAGATCGTATAGTGCCACTTCCAAGATATCTCCATATGGACTAAAAGAAGACGTTTCTGTGTGAACCTTTATTTGGTAACCAATAGGAAGAAAAAGCTATAGGAATGATTTGTGCAAGTTTATGTCATGATTTAGAAAATGTGACTCAGAGGTAACTGAATGGCTTTTCAGTGATAGAAAAAGGTTTATGTCAACCAATGGAAACTGGAGGGCAAAACATTGGTAAGCTAGGGTTTCTTTTTTAAAAAAGAAATTCGTTTTTCTTTTTTTCATTTGCTACAAAAACCTCATTGCATATGGTTTCGAGATTTCCAAAACAACTAATGGATTGATGAAAATTACCCAATTTCATTTGTGTGGAGCTGCTTAATTTATTTGTTTTTAATGTTGCATAAGCGAGAGTGATAAGAAAAGTAGATTCGTTACAAAAATAATTGAATAATGGGTGTTAGTAATCTTAGATAAGGTATATGGATAAGGTAATGTTATTTATACTTTATATTTGAAATAAATTAAACTGATCTAAAGTTTAATTTGTTTTATTTAAAAAAAAAATTAAGACTCAAATCTTACACTTAGTGGGCAACAAGTATTTGTCTTATACCGTGTTGAAGCCAATATGTTGGGAGCTTTTCTGATAGAATATAGTGTTTTCCACTTTCTGATACTGTTGACGGGATGACTCTGCGTGCATCTATTGGTTCCATCTGCCCTAGACCTACCAAAGAGATCAAAACAACTCGGAAGAAACAGAATGTCAAAATCACAACAAACTTTATCAGAATATGTTTTTCATCCCATTACCTTGTTCTGTAATTGTTCATTTCATACATTAAATTTCGACTCCTAACTCCTAAGTGTTACTTTTAATGTGCAACTGACACCAAGTTAGAATGTTAGATCAAGAAGGATTAAGTCTCTGACAATCAGCATCTTGTGTTTAAAAAGTATAAAAGGAAGATCATCTTCACAAAATTAATAACAAAAAGATAAGATGGTGGATGAAAGAGAGAGAGAGCGAGAGTCACATGACTTTGGTTTATTTTCCCCCCTCCCAACAAGACTTTGTTATGTTGAGTTGAGATACTACCTTTCTTTAGTGTTACATTTGTAGGAAGCTTAGTGTTTCGCACCTTTTTTTCTTTAGTTGATGTATACTCTAAGAGAAAACTTGGAAATATTCAATGCGTTTGATGAATTGGTGGAAGCATGGTCATCATAAAATTCAAATTGTCTTACTTTGGACCACTGCCACTTGTCCTCTTCTAACAGAAATTAATCAATTAATTATTAGTATAATTAGCTTTTCAGTTCCTTACAATCGCAAATCACTAAAAGGAATAGAGAAGGTTAATTGAGTCATGCTTTGCACTCTCACTCTATTTATATCCCTTCCCTCTCCTCTCTCCACCATATATCCCTAATGAAGAGTCATCATCAAATTTCTCACTCTCTCTCTCTCTCTCTCTTTCTCTCTCTCTCGCTCTCTGTGTGGCTGAATCAGCTCCTCATCGTGCACCAGTAACAGTTGAAGCTGCCAGCATGATCTAAACTTTCCTCTCATTCAGTCAAGGAAGGATCGGATCATGTGGTAGCTTCACCTGTTGATGGGATCACGAAGAAAATTATTATATATGTTAATCATTAAGTTCTATTCCAACCCTTTTATTGATTACCCATTGTAAGTATTCCCAGGAAATACCTGAAAATGGGGGCATATATGATTAATTTTAGCGTTTTCTATTCATCTTTGTGTGTGTTTTTAATTAAACATTTGAGTGATCCTGCATATTCTGGTTAGTTTTCGATTTTTGGATGTGAAAATGCGTAATTTTCCCTTGACTATATCTTACTCATTGACATTTCTTATCAGCAAGTTACTTGCTTTTTGTGTCTTTTCAAAAAAGAAACATTTGTTTTCCAATGGGTTTTGGCTTTCATTGTTATTTATATTATTGAAAACTCTCCTTGCCCTTAAACTAATTGCTATATTCATTGCATCTATACCTTATCTTTTGGTGTCTAATTTACTTTAGTAAAAGACCACAGTAGTTTTGCAGAAAAATAATCTTCATATTTACCCAATGATCTGAATTTACTTTTTTTTTTTTTTTTTNTGTGTCTAATTATGCTGGGCAAGGGAATCTTGACAGCACGGTAAGATATCACTGTTAGGGTTTTGAGTGACAGAATCTCTCACGTCTAAATATGGTTGGTGCTTTTGAGATCCCATCTTGCCTATCTTTACATTCCATTTAGAGCAGTTCAGAGCAATTACCATTGTCTTTGCATCTAAGGCTAATAATAATAAATTAAGATGTATTGGTTTTGATGAGAGCAATTAATTATTCTTGGCATGCATCTTGAAGCATAAAGGATAAAACTAAAGCAAGAAAGAGCAAAAAGCTATGCGGTTTTCTTTCTACATGTCCTCTATAATTCGGTCAGTTATCTATCATAATTTTGTTTGTTTTGGACCCATGTAAGTGCTTGTTGGCAACTAAGAAAGGGAAAAGGGAAAGAAAAAAATTCTTTCAGATAGGGACACGTTTAGAAAGAAAATGCAAAAAATACTAAACAAATATTCTTTAGTTCACTGAAAAATAGGGTTTATATTCTATTAACTAGTTAAAAAGGGATCCAGATCCGGTTATGTGACTTGAATCATGTTGTTAAGATCTGAGTCATACATTATATTAAAGTTCATATGAACCATTAAAACACATTAACATTTAATGGTTAAGATGAGCTTTAATAGAATGTATGATTCATATCTTAGCAACATGACTCAAGTCACATGACCGGATCTAAATCCGTTAAAAAGCTCATTGAGAGAAGAAGATAGCCCTAGCAAGGATAACGCCATGGGTTACACTGCTTTGATGTCAATATAGCCCTAATAATACCCAATAAGTTCACTATTCTTGCTACAATAAAAGGACAAAATTGTTTTTGCTTAAGATATACATTTCTCCATCTTCAACTTAACTTTCACTTCACTCATAACTCACTCTCTTTCTCTATCTCTTTCTTGGTTCCTCTCACTTTCTTCCTCATAATCTAGCTAACTTGAGCATTAAAGATGGCATTGGAGCTTTGGTTCTAACCTCCCTTGACTGTCTCTTTCTCTTTTTGCAAGTTGTCAATTTCACCCTAACTCTAGCAATGATATTCTCCATACATGGAGTGACTCTTTGTTATACGTGAAACAACATTTTGAGAAATGACACAACTTATGACAAATTGGCAATCTTATAATATCTAAATTTACAAACCCATCAATATTAAGATTCTAAAATCGGCTCCATTTCGCCAAGATCAAAAAATTAGTTTGCACAATCTATGCATAATCTACAAGAGTAGCCTAATTGGTCCAAATGATATGATTAAATCTAAATTATCTAATTAATTAAGATCTTTGATTTGATTCTCGTACCCTCAAATTTCCAAGCCTATTGTGAAGACTTAGTGGAGGGACATAACTTCTTTAATTTATATAATTATCTTTTTAAAAGTGAAGTCTTAAACTTCTATATAAATACATGTATATTTATGCACAATTGAGCTGTGTTGATCGTGGCCAAAAAAAAAAAACAGCTATGTTGACAATATTATTTTTTAATTTCATATTTTCAAATTAATCATCCAGCGGATGCGTGTAATCCGAAGGGAAATTTTCAATACTTCTGTTTGACAGCACTTCAATCTAAACTCTAAAGCATGCATGATTTTTTTAAAATAAAAATAAAAAAAGGCTTGACATAAAGCAAACTTGGATTCTTATTGATGGGGTTGTTGGAGTATCGCAGCTCCTCGTTGTTTGGCTGGCAGCTCTTTTGGGAAAGAAACCACTGTAACTTTTTCTACATTGTAAGAATCTACCAATTTAACCCAGAATAAGAACAAAAATGGAATCGATTCTCTTGATTTATTCTTGAATTCTTAAATTTCTATAGATTTATGTTGAGAAAATATCCCATGGCAATAACGGAATCATACAATCAAAACACAAGATAGGAAACCGCCAAATCTATGAAACCAGAGTTGTGGGCCTTGTTGTACACCATTTACGAAATGCAACATTTTCTTTCCCTTAAGATAGAGTAACTCTTCGATAAGGACAAACGTAACTATTATTAAAAGAAAATTAATTTTATATATAAAATTAATACTTTTTATAATTATTATAAAATATATTTATTTTATCTTTTTAATCGAATTTATATAAATATAACATGACACTTCCCTTTCTAACCTTTTAATTTATACTCGAATTTTCAAAATTACATCCATATATACTTGCTCTACCCCCTAATTTTAATTTTAAATTATTTAAAATATTTGGAGTGATGACTTGGGTTGGGAATGTGCTATTTCTTCAAAGGGTGGATCCGAAGTGGGCTTTATTACAGTGAAAGAGCCAAGCCCAAATGGCCCACTATTTAAAAAAAAAAAAAAACAGAAAAGCTGGGGAGCTGTCCTTAACCGCAGTGCTTCCTTTCTGGTGACAGTAGTGTTTATTTTTCCACTTTTTCTTGTCGACGAAGACGCTGGAGGCCACAATGCATAACGATTCGCTTGTGCTGTGAGTTTTCTTTTCCTCTTCAAACCATTTTAATCTTTATTTTTTATGCAAATTATCTCCACTTCAACACATGTTGAAATGATGAAGATGATGTCTACAATATTTAGAAATTCTGATTGTGATTGCCATTGTGGGTTGCTAATAATGTTGACCGAAACTAGTTTTGAATTGGAGATAGAATAATAGACCCACTAATAATTGTGTTCAATTCCGTGCCCAGGGGGAAGGGTTGTTATAAGTGCACTTAGCTTTTCATATTTCCTCTCATAATTGTGATGATTCATAAGACTTCCAACAGAGAACAGCTAAACTTGATAACTTTCTTGTTAGAATGGATTAACTTGCGATTTGGGGTTGACATGTGCTGCTTTTACTTTATGGGGCTTTCTTATTTGGTTATTCAGGAACTTTTATGTCTGCTGAGTCCCCTAATAATTCTTCCCGGTTGTCTGAAAAAGTATGCAACTATGAAATTGCATTGCTAGAGTTGTGCTGAGCCTGAGTGTATATAAAATATTATAAATAGACAGCTTCCTTAGTTGGTCGAACTTGACAAGATAAGGAGAAACTAATATGCTGAGCAACTGAAAAACAAGGGATACATGAAAGAATTAATGCAGAAATCTTCCATGCAAGAACAGATTTGTCAATTCAACTGAGTTTATGATTCAGAAATATATAATAGTGCATATACAGAAATTGGATATTTAATCCACGAAAAATACAATTTTCATAGTGGTTGATAACAATGACAGAAAACGATACTACACATAGACTCTGTCAATTATGTAAAACTTGATCCTAACTTGCTCAAACATGGGAACGCTGCTTTCTTTTTCCTCGTGAACACAGATTAAGAAAACAAGCAACCTCGTCCTGCATGATTAGCGGGCAACAACGTTAAAAATACACTTAAATGAATCTCCTCATTAGCTTACTCAAAATTGCCCTGAGATTTGTCTTGACATGGGTTTAGCTAAGTGTGATATGTGGTTTAACATCCCATTCCAGTCCTTGACCCTCAGCTTAGATAGTCAACCTTAGAATCTTGAGAATATCAATAATAGCTAATAGAAAAATGATATTATATTATCCAGAGCCTTGTGAAGGATGCAAATATGCTCATATCGTATTTAAAGTCTCAAATCTATGAGTGTTATTGAATCGTTACCTTCTCTGAGCTTCTTACTTGCAGTTCCGAGTATGTTCATTCAGTGGCTCTCAGTACCAGAAGTTACTGTGGGTTTACAATGTGGAAGTCCTTCCACTGTCTCTCTCTAAGCGCCTCTACGAAGCACCAAATTGTTGACCCCAAAGTAACTTGGGGTCTTGTAGTCACTGAATCAGCAAGCCTAAATTAAGAGTGTAACTTGAGGTTGAAAGCCTGCTTAATCTTGAAAACTAGTAATTTTAATCGCTCAGTGTGACTGAAGTATGGTCTGTCTGAAACAGGTATGCACTTTACTAACCAACCAATTGGCCATGACACAGCTGCAATAAGAGCACAAAATCCCCACTGCTCCCATGTTAACCTCTCTGTATCAGCAAACTTCTTTAGGAATTCCACCATCACAACTTGAAGAACAATAGTTATCCCAATAATTCCGAGAAACAAGTGGTTTTTGTGGATACCTTTGAATACATTTTGTTTCTCCAAACTCCTTGAATTGAACTCATTGAAAACTTGGCAGAGAACAAAAGTATTAAAAATTATAGTATCCTTTACCTTCTCATTTACATTGAAGATTGACTTTCCTTTGAATTGAAAAGTCAAGAGGATGGCTATTTGATATAAAGCTTGAGCTAAAAGATTTCTCCACATAATGTTAGTAATGAGAGGTTCAGTTCTACCAACAGGCCTTCTTTCCATTAACTCCTTAGTAGGCCGTTCTGTAGCTAGTGCCAGAGCACCTAGTGTGTCCATAATGAGATTTACCCATAACAGCTGAACTGCTGTTAAGGGAACATCCCCGGCAGAAACCGCTGCAATAAAATTTATCACCAGAGCTGCAACATTTACCGTTAGTTGAAACTGGATAAATTTCTGGATATTGTTATAAACACATCGCCCCCACCTTAAAACAGTAGCAACAGAATTGAAGTTATCATCCAAGATGACAATATCAGAGCTTTCCTTAGCAACCTCAGTACCTTGGATGCCCATAGAAAGTCCTACATCAGCTTCCTTTAAAGCAGGCGCATCATTTGTGCCATCTCCAGTGACTGCAACTACATGCCCTTTCTTTTTTAAGCATTGCACCATCAGAAGTTTGTCAAAAGGGGATGATCTTGCCATCACACGGATATTCTCAACTTTCTGCATTCTCTCTTCTTCAGTATAGTTTCGGAACTCTACACCTTCTACCACTTCTCCCTCATTTACTTGGTTACCAAGATCTAATATTCCACATTCCGTAGCTATAGCTTTTGCTGTGAATATATTGTCTCCAGTGATCATCTTGATATCCACTCCTGCAAGTCTGCAAGCTTCCACTGCCTTCTTGACATTTGGTCGGCATGGATCCTTGAGACCAACAATTCCTAGCAGGGTCAAGCCGTCTTCTCTTAGAATTTGATGTGCTTTCTCCTTATCGTTGTAATCAATTTCTGCTGAAATTTGCAAATGAGCAAAAGCAATACATCGTAGGCTACTAGCTGCCATGCCTTGGATTATCTTCTCAATTTTACTCCTATCTTCATCAAGGGATTTTACTTCTCCATTACTAGCAATATACTTAGAGCACATTGAAAGTATCATCTCAGCAGCTCCTTTCCAATGCACATGAATGGTGCTATCAGTCTCCTTCTTTATGGCAACTCCGCTTCGTTTCTTCTCTGAGTTGAATGTTTCAACATGGAGAACTTTATATTTTTGCTTCAGTTCTTCCGTGTCCATACCTAAATTTGATACAGCCCATAAAAGGATTGCTTTCTCGGTTGGACTACCTGAAATTTCAGGCTCTGCTCCTGATAAAGGCTTGTAGACACTGCCTGTTGTATTCAGGCCTACACCCTGGTGGAATAATTCAAGAACATCTGGGACTATTACATTGGAAAAGTTTTCCAACATGTCTTCTTGGCCGAGCCAGAACTTGGTTACTTTCATCTGATTCAACGTCAAGGTCCCTGTTTTATCTGTGCAGATGACTGTTGCTGAACCCATCGTCTCACAAGCTGAAAGTTTCCTCACCATTGCCTGGTCTGCCATCATTCTTTTCATGGAGTAAGCTAGAGTGAGAGTCACAGCCAGTGGTAGTCCTTCAGGGATTGCCACAACCAGAATAGTGACTGCAGCTGCAACAATACGCACTACTGCATTGAACACATCGTCTATATCTGTTTTACTCCCATTGTACTCCTTACGCCCATTTTCATCTTCTGTGTTTCCAGTGAAATAACGAATTAACAACACCACAAGAACCAGAAGGGCGACTGTGAGGCCTACCTTTCCAATAGAAGAGGTTAACTTGTCAAGTCGAGCTTGTAGTGGTGTTCTTTCATTGGTGTCACTGGATATTGAACTCATCATTTCGCCCCAAGCTGTGTTCATTCCCACGGATGTCACAAGCATTTGAGCATACCCATCCACCACCTTCGAGCCAGAGAACAAGAATGGGTTTTTTATGTCATCAATTTCAACATGGTCGCTCTCACCTGTCATACTTGATTCATCCACTTGCAGAGAATGCCCGTTCAAGAATAATCCATCAGCTGGTATTTGGTCACCCATCTTGAGTGAAACAAAATCTCCTACAAGAATATCAAAGATTGATACCTGTTGGGGCCTTCCATTTCTCACAACTTCAACTTTGATGTTGTTGCTTATCTTAGACAATTTGTCAAATTGTCTCTCTTGTCTGAAGTTGCTGAGTGCAGAGACAACAACCACCAAAAAGACTGCTACAAATATGCTTCCACCTTCATACCACCCTTCCTCTGCCCCGTGTTCTCTGATGCCAAAACCAAGAGACAGAGCAGCACAGACCAGAAGGATGAGAATAGTGGTGTCATTGAAAGCGTCCAGCACAAAGTGCAAGAAATCTTTTGGCAGTGGCCTCTGATAAGTGTTTGAACCAAACAATTCACGTCGCCTAGCAATGTCATCATCGCTGCCAAGGATTCCCTTTGTGGGAAAGGTTCCAAGAACAGAGGCAACGCCTTGAACTCCTCCAAAACCAGCAAGGATTTCCAAGTTTTTGTCCTTAACCAGCTTTGTGAGTTTGGCTTGATCAACATCAGCCACAAAAGTATACTCATTTGTTTCATTGCCCACGTGGTTGGAAGAAAAGAGTGGTTCAATTATATCAAGAGCACTACTAGAGGAATTCGAATGGGTTTGGAAGAGTTTAGTGTAGTGATGGTTGTTTCTTTTGGATATGACCTGTTTGGACAGGGAAAGCATGGCGCGTATAGAATAAATTGCGGCATAAGCAAAACGCCACCTTTTTTTGGCATTGTTGATGCTGGAGACAGTGGCTTCTGCGATGGTGGTAGTGATATCAATGAAGAACGAGCCGTGGTCATATTTCAGGTTACTGCTGCTAGCCATGGTCGAGTTTTAGAGCAGATTTTGAAGTAAAAAAGAAGTATTAGCCAGCTGATACCAAAGAGGATAGGTGGGAATTAGCTAGGAAAGAACTTCATTCTGAGCATACAGATCACCAATCTATTTATAAATAAAACTTATCTGTTGGTATAGTCCGACGCCGAGGTATGGTTCCACTAACCAGTTACCTGGTAACTTCCAGCTAAACCTTGTACGCACTTCACTGACAGAGTTGATTGTGACAGATATAAAACGTTCTTTTATTCTTGTATTTTCCAATTGCATTAATTTTAAGATTTGGTTTCTGAGAAAGTTTTAGATACCAAGTCGTGTTTAATGCTAGCATAATAAATAGATAGATTCAGAAATTAAAACAAGAAGGAATTGTGAAAGGCTGAAACCTAACAGGTAACAACTAACAAATACCGTAATATCTTGAACTTGATGCAGCCGACATAGAGATAATCGGTGATTTACCCTCTTCAGTCTTCACTGTGTGTCCTAAATATCCCCAAATAGTTGGAAACACGTCTTTTTTTTCAGTTGACTTAGGAACTTATGTTTGGCATTCTATGTACGGCACATATGATATAACTTGTTTGGCAAGCTTTTCCCATAAAGTAATATGACCGAGTTATTGTACAAATAAAATGATGCTAACTTACAAGAATATGTAATCCATATTGTAAATTACTTCAGAATGTTCTTGTCATCCAACTCTTAAACTTATCATATATTAAAAAATTCTTTGTTGAGTTTATCATACTTGTTTAACTTCACCATAGTTTTATTCGATTTCCGAAGCTCTAATTATTTAGTTCATCATTGAAGTTTCTCAGAGATTCCTAGCCTGGAATGCCGTCTTGGCCGGGCTTGGACTTTGTGTTGGATTGTGGGTACAACTACAAAAGGACAAAAAAGCTAAATTTGCCAAGGACTAAAGGTTTACTTAAAGAATTGATTTTAAAATCAAAATTTCAATTCCTAAAATCTTATGATTTGTTTACTGATTCTTTACTATGAACGGTGAAAAATATATTTCACCATAGCATAAACAAAGGGCAAACATCCAATTATCCACTTTAGTTTATAAGTTGAGTGATCCTTATTTAATCATAAAAATTAAATATGTTTCAAGTTTGAAGTTCAATTCTCATCATGTTTTGAAACTTTCGGGAAAATAAAAAAAAATCCAACCCTCAAACTTTGCGGCACATTTCACACCATTTTTTCTTCTATGACTCCATGCGTGTGTATACCGTGTGTGTAAAAGTCAATGCAACAAAAGATAAGTCAATGACCGTTCGAAGGACGAAAGCGGGACTGACAAAAGAAGGAAAAGAAAATTTGAATTGCGGTGGGTGAGAAATTTCCAGACAAGTTTCGTCTACCTTTTTCTATTTTATTTTTTAACACGACCGTTTCATCATATCTCATTATTAGCTTTAATTATTGATTTCTCCATTTTCCTTTACGCAAATCTTTTCCGCCAAAGTTAAGCTTCCCACTTCATGTCCATTGCTAACAAGGTTGTCAAAATTAAGATTTTATGTAAAATTATTTTGGCCATAAAAAATCTTATTGTAAAATCAAATCACTAAATCGTAAAATTTTATCAAATTTATGCAACGTGCCATTTGGGCCGCACATCAAAGCTGATTCATGCGATTTTATAATTTTACTCTGATTTTATTGCAAATTTTTGGGAAACCTATTTTGTATGCAATTCAACTCTGTATTTCCTACTCAGAAATGTGAAATTATGCGATTTTAACAACCATAATTGCTAGTGTGTCTTCAGCCACGCTGCATTTTCCCTTACTTTCCGAGAAAATGACTGCTTGGTAAACAAAAGGCACGACTATTGTGAAATTTTGTTGACTACCAAAATTTGGGTACCAAGTAGCAAAAAGGAAACTGCCTCGTAATGTCGTAGCTAATAACTTAATTGTTGACTATAACCTCCAAATTAGCAGAAAGTTGGGTGTTGAGAAATTTGATTAGTCAAGGTGACACAACCTACGACAAAAAATTCCTACGATGGCCGTCACTGCAACTTCCTCGCAGCTTCCATGTTTTGTATTTTATAAGGGACACATCACACAAGGCATGATCTGTGTCCTTGAGTCTTAAAAGGGCGATATCAACTTTGACAACTACAATAATGAAATTTCATCCGATAAAGATGACACAAACCCTTCAAATAAGGCAAAGAAAATACAATTATTCAGGCTGGCATTTCATGACTTTATTCAGCTAGACCTAGGATTGGGCTCCAAGTCAACTTGAGCTACTTCAATCTCATTCAATGTCCGGATCAAACTTTACTGAAATCCCGATAAGCTCATCTTAATCGCACCAATCACCAAGACAAGACTATGCCCTGCTTGATTGTGATTACAAAGTGGAGATGCTTGAGTACCATCGTGCAAGTTTGTACGTGGACCAAACCTGTACCAAGAGATCAAATCATAGAAATAGAGTGAAAAGAAAGCGGCAAGTTAATTTTTTTAAAATCCTAATTTAAGATTGAAATGGAGTGAAAAATTAATGTCAAAACTCTAGAGAATTTCATAAATCAATATGTTTTTACGAGTTTAGTCTTGTATTCCATTTAGAAATATTGTTAACGAGGATAAAATGATACTTTAGCATGACAAGTATTCATTCCTCTATTATTTCACTCATGGAAAATATAAATACATCACCCATCTCTTTTTTTTTTTTTTTTTTTTTTTTTTTTTTTTTTTTTTTTTNTTTTTTTTTTTTTTTTTTCTCTTCTCTTGTTCATTAGAGGCTACACATCAGGAGGTAACCTATCCCCTCCCATAATTCCATCTCACCCAGTTCCAATGAGATTTGAACATACCTCCACGATGGAATGTCCGGTGTGTTCAACTATTGGGTTGTCCCTTGGGACCGACATCTCTAAATTAATACCAATAACTTGTAGTTAAAAAATCATACACTTCCTTATAAAGGTATTTTTAGGGTCTGTTTGAAAATTTTTTTGGAAGGAAAAAGAGAGAAGAAAGAGAGGAAAAGAAAAGGAAAGAGTTTTCCTCTCCTTTGTTTGGATGATTAAAATGAACAAAAAGAGAGAAAAAGAAAGAAAAAGTTATGTTATAAAATTATTTTACTAATTTACCTTTTATTATCTTTTCACTCTCTTTTTTCTAATTCAATTTTTTAATTATAAATTTAATTATTATTTATTTATTCAAAAATAAAAATTGACAATAATCGAATTATATGCTATTTGATTTATTAAAAAGATTTTTAAGTAAGAAGAATAAATTTTTAACCAATTAATAATGATAATATATATTGAGCTATTGAGTATTGACAATGAGTAATTATTTTTACCCATTATTGATTATTGATTGATTAAGCATATTGACTTTTTCTTTGCCACCAACCCCACCCCACCTATCTTGAAAGTATTGACAACAGGCGATTGCAAGAAGGTGCGGGGGCAAAACAGTACTCTGATTCTTTATGTGACAGCATGGGCAAAATAATAAATTAATTCCTTACCTCTCCAAACCCCCCATTGGAGGGTTAATAGTTGTTTTAGAAAAGGGAGTGCAGGGGTAAAGTTTAACCCCTGGTTCCCTTCCCCCTTTCAAACTTAAAACTCCCAAACAAGAAAGTAAGCTCTCTTATTCCTCCCCTCCCCTCCAAAAATACTTCCAAACAGACCCTTAAATTGAAAATAATTAAACAAACACATACCTAAACACTTCCCTCTCTCTGACACCACTAAGCGACCATGAAAACAATGCATGTCAAAAACCAGCTTCATTAGCCTGCCTCACCAACTAATCTTCATGAGAAAAAAAAAAGAGACTAAAACTAATCTCACGGAATTATCCACCATTAGTAGCAGCATTTTAGGCTAAAGATTAATCAAACCACATCATGAATGAGAGAACAGAGAACTGACTAACTTAAATTATCATAAGATGTGAGAGGAATTCAATATACGTGGTGTACACTTTGTATTATTAGAACCATCTTTTTTTTTCGCACAAGTTCTAAAGAAAATGATTTGAAGTTTCCACGCAAAAGTCTCCTATATAACAGTGGCTTGACTTTAGAGTTTAGACTATTCTCACTTAATCCTCTAACTACCATCTTTTGGACTAATCGTTGAATAAATAGTACGCCTCTCTTTATGCTCCAGCCCATTTGTACCGCAAAGTAAAAACTATGTATAGTATCAATCGAATAGCCCAGAAACATTTTTGAACTGTGGGAATGTGCAACTCTTAAATCCTGTTCTGACCTGCTACTCTTGCCATAGTTTGCGTAAAACTGGGCCAGGACTTGTGATAAACATTTGGCCCATTAAACCTTGGTAACAGAAGGCACAAGGCAGATAACACCTCAACCAAATATTCCAACTCTAGAAGGGAGAATTTTTCAGTTTACATTAGAATTGAACCAAAAACATCTACCCTAACCTTACCCCACTCTCATCACTTGAGCTACGAAAGCTTAAAAGGTGCTATCTATTTATTTATTTATACAATTTTTGGCCATAAATTACCACATCCATCAGACACAAACAATACCACACACAACAAAATGGCTAAAAAAATACAGATATAGAATATAACAGTTTTCACATCTCTGAATAGGGCTAAACTCTCGATCAAAGAAACTTGTAAGCCACCTAGGGACAGATTGTTAACCAAACTAACAATCAAATTTCATTCTAAACCCAATCAACTGACTTCATGTGCAAAAAATTGATTCAGTTATCTGTGTGAATATGCAGACTCCACAAATGTCTTTCACCAAAGTTAATCTGCCTAATTGGGTTAGATATGTAGATGGATAAACAGTTAACAACTCTTGTAAATGCCCTTCAGCAATAAAACCCCACCATCAAGGGAAAAACAATAAAAGAAAGAAAAAATTGGTGGCAATCCATAAAGGGTGACCTCTATAGAGCATGGTAAAATGTTGGGAAAACAAAAAAAAGCATGGTTAAAAGGAAGTACATTGTGGGTTCAATTCTATAAGAGACAATTACACTCTAGAATACAGGGCATAGCTTCTCTAAGAATGAATACTGTATGTACTTCACCTTACGGTGTTTTACAACAGACTGGACTTTGGAGTAATTCCACTATGCAAATGAATGCCTCCCCGCTCTTACAGATAATATAAGTTGTCAGAACATAATTCAAAAGATTAGAGTGAAGTAGAGAACCTGGATACTCGATATTCAACTTTCTGAGATCAGATGACTAGTCTTCTAACTTCTGCAGCAACCGAAGAAGAAGAAGTAGGTTACCGGCATAGCCATGGGCTTCTCAAAATCACACATTTAGGCAGCAAACAGATAAATTGTGTTTCAAAACTAGATTCTTTTCACTGATTTAACAATACATCCAGTTCACCTTTGTCAACAACACTTTCCAGAAACAAACCAGAGACAGTGGCTGGAAAAAAAAATAAAAATTATGAAGACAGCACGTTTCCAGGTACAATAAAACCCCGGAATGGTTAACATGTAATAAAATATAGTAGTATCAGTTGATATGTTTGCTGGTAGTAACAACTCATACCCGTCGAGTGACAGGCCAAATTAACCAATTGTGAAGACATCAATGTCTAGGATCAATATTCGATAATATCTACCTATTGTTCGCCATCAATTTATACAATAGAAGAACCAAAAAAAATTGCATCCGCACAATGTTTCTACTCAAAGACAATTGAGATTTATTTACCTTTGTTAGGACAAATTAGTAGATCCATTGTCAGTACTTTAGCATATAGAAACGCCTTTTTCACTTACACGTGCACAACAATGATTTATGTGGCTAGTAAGTATACATTTGCAGCGACCTTGCTGCTCGTGTTGCACACGCTAGCTCCGGCATTATAACTTGAAAGCGACGAAATTAATGGTGGTTGTGCTTCCTTGTTCAGAATGAGAATTAGTTCTTCTATACCTTCTTGTCACTATCACCTAAAATGGAGTCCACATGATCATCAGAACCCAGCAATTCGCTTGCCCTGAAATTTGCCACTCCCAATTTACTATGAGTAGAAGCCATTTGATTCAATCCAATAAAATTTACCCAGCAGCAACCCTTGTCTGGAATTGATGCCCAATGAATCAATTTCACAGCCTCCTTCGAATTCAGATTCCTTCCCTTCACTGCAATCCGCGCATCTCTAAAGGGACTCAAACACTTATCCCTGGCGAACCCAATACATTTGTCCTTCGCTGCAGCAAAACAATTTCCCATTTCACGCTCTTCGCATAGCTCTCGCTCTTTCAAATCAGTAACTTTGAAACCCATCAGAGACTTCCACCAAGGTGGCTTACACTTGCTGGAGGCGCTGATAGCACACCCAATCCTTGCCCCCTCCTCGCATTGCTGGATTATTCTGTGCTCGCAGGCTCTGTATGCGGTGGCCCAAGCTTGTGGATCTCTGAACGCGAGAACGTAGGGACCGGCCATGGGGTCGTCGGAACCGGCCAGTAAGGGCCCACGCAATAACGGAACCGGCCGTTCGAAGTTAACGACAGTTGAAGAAGGTGAGTATTCGTCGCCATTGCTGGGTATGGAAGCATTCATTGCCACCTTTTGGTTTTGGGGTTTTTGGGGTTCAGGATTTGAATAAATTTATATGAAAGAGCTGCAGAATTCAGGAATTGGAATAAATCCAGAAGCAATTTTGACGGTGATGAGTGATATCCGTGGCCGGATTTGCTAGCGCCGTCGTACGGTGGTCACCGCCGCCTAGCCGCCCTCTCTGGAACCTCAATAATATATGTTTCTACACCCTCAGAGTCTCAGACCGTCAAACGAAAACGGCGCCAAGGAGAGGAAAACACTATTTTTCTTCTTTAAGCATAAATGAAAACAATATAATGCTTCCGTAGTAAAGACCTTGGACTTACTCTTTTTTCTCAATTTAATTTTTTTGGTAATTTTTTTTTAATTTTTTTTTAAAAAAAGAAGTTGGTATTTTGATACTAAAATTTTAAAAAGTTTTAAAAAATCCGTACCCTTTTTTTCTTATTTTAAATTCCCAATTTACTTTTCAATTTTCATTATGTTAAATCTCTTTTGAATTATGAAGACATTGACTTTAATATGTGAACATTAGTTTTTGTTTTTAAAATATTACACTTAACTATTTGCAATTAAAGTCCTTTTACGTTTTTCTCCATTTCAAAAAATTATTTACTTTCGAATTGATGAATAATTCAATTTACATTTTAGGTTAGGGTTTCTAACTAATTTATGAAACATTATTATTTCTATGGTTGTAAATAAAATAGAGTAAGTTTCAATAAAAATGTGGATCACATGTGTAATGTAATTAATCGCATTATGTGAATTAGGTAAATAAAATATTTTTTGTGTGTGTGTATATACCTTTTTTAAAAAAAAAAATCTTATATTTCACTTTATTTTTACTAAATAAAATAAACAATTCAATACCATTAAGTAATATTATAAATCAGATTTTTTTTAGATATTTTTAGTATTTACGTAGTATGTCATACCATATAAGAATAATTAATATGTGAATGATATATGTACAAGTAATTATTTTTAAATTTATTTGAAAAAATAAAATAAATTATATTTTATATTCAATAAAATATTAAAAGTATGTATACTTATCAGGTCAGTATAATATGATATATCTATATAATATTATAGAATGTCTAATTACAAATAATTAAAGTAATATAAATCAACAGCTATACGTCAATTTCCTTATTGCTTTGGGAATACATAAAAAAATAAATAAAAGAAACAATTCGACAGCATTAACCATTAAGTAATATTACAGTGCCCTATCAACAAAAAAAAAAAGTAATATTACAGTGAACGACGGAGGATTTACAGCATATGCATATTTTCATAACCTAATTTTCAGCCAACACAAGTTATTTTTGTGATTGAGGGTGCAAATGAGATCAATTGAGCATCATCATCCTTTGGAACTCTTCGTAGCTAACTTGACCATCTCCATCCAAATCTGCTTCTCTAATCATTTGTTCAGCCTCTTCATTTGTTAGTCTCTCTCCCAAGTTCATCATTACGTGTCTCAGCTGTAAAAACATGAAAAACTGTAATTATTATCATTTTTTAATATTTAAGTCACATCTGTTTATAACAACTAGTTAACTAAAACAGAGCATCTCAATACATAGAGTTGTTATGTGCAAATTGGTATACACTGCATGTTTACCTCTGTGGCTGATATGTATCCATCTTGATCTCTATCAAATACTTTGAATGCTTCTTTGAGCTCCTCTGACAAATTTTCCTGTTGGAATTGACCATAAATAGTGTCATCAATCTCATATAGCTAACTCTTCATTCCCATTTATTATAAGTTTATAGTATAAAATAACCAGTTTGTTCTGTATCTTACCTTCATTTTTCTGCCCATGATGTTCAAGAACTCCCCAAAATCTATACTCCCATTTCCATCAATATCTACTTCACTAATCATTTCTTTAACTTCTTCCTTCGTCGGATGTCCATCTAATGATTGAATCATAATTGCCAGTTCGTCCACAGTAATGTATCCTATAAACATCATCAACAAAAGACAAAACCCAAATAAGAATATTTATATTTTTTCAAACCATTAAGGTAATTAATTGAAGGACATTGAACAAACACTGATTTTAGAACAAAGGTAGAAAGGAACACACCGTCAGAGTCCTTGTCAATGAGGCAAAAGGCTTCTCGGAACTCAGCAACCTGATCTTCTGAGAGTGCTTCTGCCATTTCTTGCTGTGCAGGCAGGCTTAACTCAAATTGTGAACAGAGGAAAACTCTTAACTTCGCCTATAAGGTGGTGTTGTTAATATATGCTGCCCAATAGATGAGAGAGAAAGAGCAATGCGGTATCTTGTGATGTTTGATTCATTGGCTTTTATAGAAAATTATATGAAGCTAAATGATTGAAATAGTCAAACACGCTTAAGGGGAAATTCCAATTCAAAAAGGTTGAACTTTTCCAGAAGGCGTCATGAATTAACTATTTGCACGGCCAAAACTTCAATCACGCTTTCTGCCTGGCCCCATCCTTCCTTGTTAAGAGTCATCAAGAAATTACTTCAATATTTTGTACACTTTACATGTGATGATGCCTATGCTAAAGTGAGGTACATTGGGGAGTTGGTCTCGGGCTGTAAATTACATAAGAGTATACGGCCACGTTAAAAATACTCAAATTTTGAATGTCAAATTAAATCGAAATCAGACTAAAAAAATATAATTAGAGTCTCCTCTCATATTTGCTGGGGGTTATATTTATAGAGGTGTAAAAATGTAATTATACTTTTGGTAAAGGATATGGACACCATATAAATTCTAATGTAAGAGATGATAACCTTTTACCTCCATATATATATTGTTAATTCGATACACTCTATAGTGCCGGCCTTTCTGTTGCTACTATTTATTATTTAAATAAATATGTTTTTTAGTTTAAATACCTCGACTAAGCGTGTTGAATGTTGAATGCATTCTTTTTTTTGCTAAGAAAATGTTGAATAAATTCATTGAGCTTGACTTGCCATTCTAATTTTCAGAAGAATGCCGTTTACAATAGATTAGTCAACATAATTATTTGTGTGGGCAATTGAAGTTCAACTACTAGACATTCCACTTTTTTCTTAAAAAAAAAAAAGAAGTAAAAAATAATAAAATTAAGTATGGAACTGAGTGAAGATCAAGCACTGTTGCCGTTTCAAACTCTTAGCTCATAATTATAAGGAATAATAATCTCTTCAAAAAAGTTGAAAGAAAAAAGAAACAAAAATTCGCTGTGCCTCTAACTCACTTGTTTAGTGCGTGAGTCCTTTGTATATATGAATGAGGTGAATAAGGAAGTAGCACAAGATCTGGATGCATGGTTCCGATGGGAATGATCTAGAATTTGTTTCTTTTTCTATTAAAGGGTAACGCTTTTTGACTAATCTAAGAAGTTAGAAAGTTTTCTTGCTGCAAATATGGAAATGGAAGGGAAGACCAGCCAACATTTTAAGTTCAACATCGATGGATTTGATGCATGACCTAGATATATAACTTCTGCAATCTACACCAACTGAGATTCTTCAAGTCAGAGAATTGACATTGATTGTGCGTATTTCGATTATGATAAGGCGACTAGCACAGTAGTTAATTATGAAACATGGTTCAAAAACTGAACTAAAGTTTCCTTAAAGCACACAAACACATCGACAAGAAGTGCATTTTAGATAAATAGATGTGAAAGGCCGCTTGATTTAGTGTTAAGAAATTTGATCTCTTTATTCAATAATTTAAATTCAAATTAGTGAGAATTTATCGATAAAATATTACACATGAATCCTATTTTTAATTCTAATAAACCTAATCAATTCTTAAATTTTTGGTTGAATTATAGTTTTGGTCCTTATATTGATAAAACAAACGATTTGATCCCTCTATTTTAAAAATAAATTATTTAGTTTCTCTATATTCATAAAATAAGCAGTTTTAGTATTTTCGTTAGTGTATCGTTAAAAATTTGATTGAGAGTATTGATGTGGCATTAAAAAATTAATTTTTTATTCCAAATCAATAATTTAAATATATGTGACATGTACATGATTCAAAATTCGCATTAAATTGACAAAGTTATAATTTGAGGTGACGACAGAGACCCAGTTAAAAAATATTTAAACTATAAAGACCTTAAAAAAAAATTATAAGAAGCTATAGTACATTTAAATATTTTTTTTATAGATAGGACATCAATAACTTGTAGGAAAAATTTCCTTGTTTTTAAAATATTGTATTGTAAATTTATCTAATGTCTATGGAGTGAAAATAAATTTATAAGGAAAATAAAATCTACATGATATTTATTACAAAAAAACTTCAAATTAATATTTATCTTTATAAAATAAATAGAAATAACTTTATAGAAAAATAAATAATCTCAAACTCACACTTTTTTTGGGCCATACCTCAAAATTAGACCAAACCAGAGCTATTGGAGATCTAAATACTTGGGCTTGCCGAAACCTAGTTGGGCCAAGTCATGGCCCATGACTTGCAGCGCCGAAAATTCCCTCGTCTACCTCGCTTCCTCTTCCTTTCTTCCAAGTTCCAACTTCTAAGTAAACGAACCAGATTGGTTACTGAGTAGAGCTATCGCCTCCATTCAAGGTGACCTTCTCCTTCGTTCTCTTTCCCTTTCTCTTATTGTCACTTTCTTCTCCATTTTTACTCTCCGGAGCACGCCCACACTTGATACGCACAAGAATTGCGAAATTGCTTGCCCTAAGATAGAGACTCTTGTTACTTTTTTAGAGAATCTTTCCTGCGCCTTTTCCTTCTCATGCTGTTGTCTATCCCTTTTACTTCTTTCAGTTATATTTATTTATATGCACAATTCTTTGGTGGGGAAACTTTTCCCTTTTGACATAGGCAACTTTCCCCCTCCTTCTTGGGTCCGAATGATGCTGCAATAAAGATTACGGTTTAGGACTTTGTGGATTGCATTTCAACGCATGTTTCTATTTGATTTTAAACATTTTCAAGGAAATGCAATTCCTGGAGTTGATATATACATTGAGTGGATACTTAGGGTTTAGGGGTTTAGGGTTTTGTTGCATTGCAGCAGTGAAAATTGATTTTTATCCCAGAGGTTATAATTAGGTTGTCGAGAAGCTCATGGAAAGTCTTTCTAATTTTATTTTATTTTGTTATTTGTGATTATGAGGCCTACGTTGCTCCATACATAAGTAGTCTTGGGTCGGATAGTGCTGAGTTTATCTTGTATGTGTAGATGTTCATAAAATAATGTATAATTAGGAAGCTGGTAAGACTTATTATGCTTTACTGATAATGGCTTTCTGCTTTAACAGCTATACATCAGTATGAAATACTTATATTGATATGTCCTTGGAACATCGCTGTTGATTCTTAATTATTTTCTTCTTCTACCTTTCGCCTGAAGGACCTTCTTCTGAGTAAGCCGATATGACTCAGAAAAAGAACCCTCTTGTTTTTTTAGATGTATCAATTGATGAGAACCCTGTGGGAAGAATTGTTATCGAGGTAATAAGAGAAGCAGAAACTCTCTTTTTCATTTTGTTACTTTCGAGCTTTTTGTAATTGAAAAAGCAACTGAAGTTGCCTTTTGCCTCCATGATTGATACACATGTACTATTTTGAAATGCTGCAGCTTTTTGCTGATATTGTTCCTAAGACAGCCGAGAATTTTCGGGCACTCTGTACAGGTATTTTTAAATTATTCTAATGTGGTAGGCATATTGCAAGCATATGCCTTTTTCTTTTTTCATCCCCTTTTACATGGTTCTTGGAGAGCAGTTCCTGTGAGTAATGTAGACATGGGATGGGGCCAAGAAATTTTATACGTATATGAATATAAATAGTATTTGGTTTGAAGTATTGTCCATTACCTCTCATTAATATTCATTAACTGCATGGCATAAATCACATGATCTGTCCACCTTGTCTTGGTATTGAAATGGTGCATAAGTAATCCTTGTTAGGAAAAAGAAATATACTCTTCCAGGCACTGTACTAGTTGTTGACTTCTCTACGATTGCCTCCTCCCTAATGTTAAAAGATATAACATGGCACATTTTGGGCTTTGTCTACAGAACTTGGCGAGCAAGCTCCAAAGTGTTACCAGATTCTTTGTGCATATTACCTTCATTTAACTGGCTTTTTGGTTTATGCTATGTGGAGTATGAATTTCCATACGGTTTGTTTGCACAAGATGATATGTTGTTTTATCTAAATATGATATGAAAATGTACTAATGCAGTTGAGGTGTTGTGAGATGCTGTTGTCATATTCTAGAAGTCATAAATACCATATATTCTATAAAAGAACTAAGCAGTCTTAGTTTTAGAACAGAGAAATGTAACTTTTCAAATGATGGTATGCTTTCATATGTAATTGGTTATTTTAACTTTCCAACGTACTATATCAGTATTTGGGGTGTCTTTTGTTTGTAGGTGAGAAGGGTATTGGGAAATCCACTGGAAAACCTTTGCATTATAAAGGAACCTCTTTTCATCGTATAATTGAAGGTTTTATGGCCCAAGTAAGTTCATCTCTCCCGTTGTTAATATATTTGTCTCTGAAATTTTTTTCCTTGCGATCCAGATTGTCACCTATTTGTTGCAGCGCTATATACAGTCATCTAACAATTGGTTGAGTCAGCTACATTTCCATAATCTAGAAGTTGCTTCACATTATTTTCTTTGTTTTACTCATGCATTCCTGATGGATGGGCAATTATTTTCTAGCTTTGTTATTTATTTATTTTTTACTATTTTACAAGTCAGATGGGCTTCTGAGGGATTGGTTAACTACTTAACTTGCTGAACATTGATTTTATATTCATGATTGTCATAATGTCTATTAAGTAGAAGAAAACTTCTCATTGTGTATCTATGGTCTATGGAGGTAGTTATAGTAGTAAACTATGATGATAAAATTGTGCAGAAGTGAGGGTGTCAACAGTATTTTCGGAGTTTGACAGTGCTTTTCTCCCTTTTCTCGCTATACATAATGAGTCTTCTATAATTATTTCTTTCTAAAGATATGACTGATCATTAACAGTGTTTTTTTTTTTTTTTGTTCCTATCAGGGTGGCGATTTTTCGAAGGGCAATGGTATGCTTTTTGTTTCTGTAGTTTATCCGGTCTGATGACTGCAGATTCCCTATTTGACTTATATATCCTTGCCAAGACTTGTAAGGAACAACCTTTGACTACTTTACAGGCACTGGTGGAGAAAGTATATATGGAGGAAAGTTTGCAGGTAATACTTTTTATGAGAGGAAGACTCCTTATCTTCTCCCTTTTTACTCTTCTCTTCTTTTGATAATAAAAAGAAAAATATGTGAGAACTTAGGCATGGTGGACTGCTTTCTTGATTAATTGTACAAGTTTTCTTCTCTGTGCAGATGAAAATTTCATATCAACGCACGATGGACCTGGTCTTCTTTCTATGGCTAATAGTGGTGCAAACACAAATGGGTCCCAATTCTTTATTACCTTCAAGCGCACACCCCATCTTGATGGGTATATGAACTTTGCATATTTTGGTGCACTTTTGACATTTTTTAATCATAATTTACACCATTGTAATGGCAAAATCTGTACAGCTCTTGTAGATGTAGCTGACCCAAAATTTTTCCATTATGGCTGTTTTGTTTTTCTTATTTTGTTGTTTATGCAGACTTTATTTTACCTTTTACATTTTCTGCCTGCATGTTTATGAGATTAGAATGACAATCTTTGCTTTGTTAAATGATGAGATTTTTAGTCCTTAATTCTTTTACATGATGTTGCAGGAAACATGTTGTTTTTGGAAAAGTTGTCAAGGGAATGGACCTTGTAAAAAAAATTGAACATGTGGGAACACTTGATGGGAAACCTATCCGACCAGTTAAAATTGTTGATTGTGGTGAAACCTCAGAAACTAAAATTCAGCAGATGGTTGAGAAAGCAAAAGGTACTTTGATGACAGGCATAGGCGTTGATGAATGTATTATAAACCTCTTTGCTGCTTTATCATGTTGCCAAGTTTAGTTTTTCTAATAATACTATATGAATGGTTTCTTATTCTAGGGAAAAAGAGAAAATCAGGGAAATCTTCAACTTCTGATGGTAGTTCCCATGAAAAATCAAGAGGAAAAGGGAAAAAATCCTCAAAATACATGAGGAAAAGAAGGAGACACTCAACGTCTGACTCGTACAGCTCTGATAGTGGAAGTGATTCTGATTCTTCATATTCTGAGTCAGAATCTGATTCATCACTTTCCCATTCAAGTTCCTCTAGCGATGGGAAACACAGGAAGAAGAAACCTCTAAAAAGAAATAACCGCAAGCATGGTAGGAAGAGGAGACATGGACGAAAGGAAAGGAAGAGAAGCCAGCATAGTAGAAGATCAAGACGCAAGTCCAGACGGTCTGGTTATAATTAGCCTTTAGCATGGTGATTCTTCTACTTCTTGCTTGATCTGCTTTTACATTTATTTAATTCCTTGTTTCAGGAGCTTGGGGAGTTCAAGTGATACAGAAAGTGGGAGTACTAGCAGTAGTAGTGGTAGTTCTGATGACGAGAAATCTGATCATGTTTCTGATCGCAAACCACATGCTGACCAGAAACCACAAAGAAATCAAGGTTTGCCATTTCAATTATTACAGATATAGCCTGCATCCCATTGCACATGCTACCATAAAATAGGAAGGAGTACATAGATATTTATGAAAGCTGTTTCAGGTGTTCATGCTACAGATACAGGAAAGCAATCTCTTAGCCCTCCCCTTGTAAGACAAACTGTTCCAGATGAAGGGAAGGATCCTAAGGTTAGAAGAGCTCTGGAGAAGCAATCTCATGAAGAAGGTGAAATGTCTCCAGAAAATGATGTGTTTCTAACTAACGGGCATGACGCAGAAGCCAAATCTAGTAAAATTGCTGTGCAACAGTCATATTCAGATTATTCAAATGACAATAGGTTTCACCTCTTGGACTTCTGAGTTTCTAATTTATAATCATCTTTCACTGTGAATTCTGGTTCGACTTGATTTCACCCCATTATGAGCTTTCAAAAGATATCCATTTTCCAGTTGTACTAAGTTTTTATGCATATCTTGTTAGAGATGCAAGTCCAGAAAGAAGGTTGCAAGACGTGAGCACTCAGAGTGCAAGTCCTGCTAGGAGTCCTACTAGAAAGTATGGTGAGCAAAACCGAGGAAGGGATTTATTGACTGGTCCTGGACAGAAAGCCCGTGAACCTGCTGCCTCCAAACATAGTCAGGGTTTGAAAAAAAGCCCATCACCAGATGGCATGCCAAAGCGTGTTAGAAAAGGTCGTGGCTTCACTAAGGAGTATCGCTTTGCGCGCAGATACCATACTCCATCTCCAGAACGGTCACCCCGTTCCTATCGTTATGGTGATAGAAATGTTGGAAGAAACTTTGATAGGTATGTCTATGCCATCTCGCTAAACTGGATTACTATAAATGCTGTCAGGTACTGTTTTGACTTGTTATATGTCTATCTGAAGAAATACAAGTTACAGAAGTTATTCTGAGCGCTTGCCACACAGACGCTACCAAAGCCCACCAAGAGGCAGGAGTCGTCCCAGGTTCTCTTCCCCTCCCCCCCCCCAAAAAAAAGAAAAAGAGAAACCCATGTTATAAATTTGTTATGTAGTTAGATCTTTTAAACAACGATGCCAAATCTTATATATATACCAGATTTTTGGGTTTATTTTCTCAAATTTTCAAAAAAATTTTACTCATGCTCTTTGTTCATATATTTTATCCTTTAGATACCAAAGCAGAAGAAGTCGGAGTAGGAGCATCTCCCGTAGTCCAGTGCGTGGCCGCTATAGATATAATGGCCGCAGCCGGAGTCCAATACGTAGTCTTAGTCCAGAAGACAGGCGCCCTCCAATAAGTGATAGTTTAAAATCCCGACTTGGTCCTCAAAGTGAACAGCATTCTCCAGTCAAAGGAAGGTCAAGATATGATTCCAAGAGCCATAGCTCATCTCACTCCAGATCCCCTGAGGCTACACCACCAACGCAACGTGATAAAAGGACTTCTATATCTCCCAGCAGGTCTAGATCAAGCTCATTATCTGGACAAAAGGGCTTAGTTTCTTATGGAGATGCCAGTCCTGATTCTGGGGCAAGGTAGGGTCAGTATGGCATTCTGATTTATGGAAGTAACAATATGATCAAGTATGGTGATTGGTTTGATTGGCATGATGAAAGGCTTGTCCATCTCTGCTGATCTTGCTTTATATTGCTATGTAATATGATGGACATGGGATGGGCTATCTTCTATATATATCTTTTTTTGGCCATAGCTATCTACTATATTTTAGATTGCAACATTTTTGTGTATATCATGAGGAATTTCTGTGATAAGGAAACAGTAAACCCTTGAGTCACTTGTTGGGCATTGCTGTTATAATTTGTGGCTGCAACATTTATAACATGTTCTGAGTGGGATTGTGATCGGTTCTGTCTTATTTCGAAAACAAATTCTACTGCCAACTAGCTAAATTTTCAGGGAACTTTGAGACACTACTCTTAGCATGTGTTTTTCTAACTATAGCGTTCAATAAAGAGGTGGCTAGTACCCGAACTTGAATGGACGGCTTCATGTTCTGTGCCTAGTAGTTTTGTCTATTTGGCGCCATTCCTCTGGGTGTTAATAGGGGTGGTTAATATTTGCTTATAGTGGAAAGATTTAGTTTGATTTATACAGTTATGATGCTTATGGAGTAACTTCGTCTTCAGATTCTACTTAGACATGTCATTTAGTGGAAGAATTAAACATTTATTCTTTCTAAATAAATAGTATCTCGAACATAATGATCTATTAATATGACAGCATAGACTGTTGAACTTTTTGAAGCTTGAAATTGTCTTTGGCTTGGTTGCCAACTTTATCGGTGGTTATATCAGTATCTCTTCGGGTTTTAACCTTACTTGAGCTACTTTTGTTACATAGACGCTTAGAACCGGCTACCCTCATAAATCTGATGAGTTTTGTTTAAGAATCTTGCTAAAATCTTCATTACCAACAGCAACATTAATTCTCAGTCAATCAACAGAAGTTCAGAATCACTTGCTCCCCTCTTGTTTCTCGCTAGCGTATTTCATTATGGTTATGAACCATGTGTCAATTTTTTTTTGAAGTGCAACTTCCTTTTATTCAATGCAATGTGATCACTATCGTAGATGGACAGCAATTATCTATTTTAGTTTTCTCCACAAAAAGCTGATAGACATACAGGATCATAGCAGTCGAAAAAAAGGGTGCCATAGTTCCAAATTAACAGCCACCAATTTAAAATGAAAAGTTGTATATCGTAATAGTTTAGCTGGATGCTAGAATTTAATGTTATACCCAGAGTTACTTTTCTCACANAGATGGACAGCAATTATCTATTTTAGTTTTCTCCACAAAAAGCTGATAGACATACAGGATCATAGCAGTCGAAAAAAAGGGTGCCATAGTTCCAAATTAACAGCCACCAATTTAAAATGAAAAGTTGTATATCGTAATAGTTTAGCTGGATGCTAGAATTTAGTGTTATACCCAGAGTTACTTTTCTCACATTTTTTTATTATTACTATACATTTCAATTTAATTCACACCTTGCAAATTTATTAAATTCACTTTTTTTTTTTTACTTTTCTTCCTCTCTTCCATCTTTTTTTTTTTATAAACAACCATGGTTCGTTACATCTTTATAATCATTCTAACAAACGGCAAGTTTCGAGCTTAAGAATGGTCAACCTCAGTGAATGGGTAGAACAAAATAATGTGCGGAATTATAAGTTACCCCCACTTGCAAGCTATCATAGCATGCAGCAACAACTAAGCTAGACTAGCTAAGAGATGAAGTGACTGTAAGTCTAATAGTCATGCTTGTGAACACGCTAAAATGTTTCTCAACCGGAATTATCTTAGATTTAAAGAAAATTTGAACAAAGACATTGTCAAAGCACCAAAAGATTCTCTAAATACAAATCCCTCAGATTGGTTGACCTTTGGGAACAATTTGATCTTTGAGCCACATGTAGACAGGAACCAATACAAACCATGTAGCTGCCAGGGCACCCAAAATAAAGCGCCATAAGAAGACGAAGGGGTTTACGGGCTTTTGAACATCTTCTTCCTTTGGACCAAGCTGCATCAAATTGTAGAACTTTCTTAATCTCAATACATAAAAAAGAAACAGCAGCCAGAAAATATACATGAAAAAGAACGGGGAGCGGACCTTAAACAAAGGGAGGGGGAAAGAGGAAAACAGCTTTAGAAACCCTAGTCAATCATCAGATTTTATGTTACTACCATCTGTGAAGCTATGATAACTTAATAAGCAAATACAATAAGGCATTGCCACCATTGCGCCAATGCAACGTGATAATAATTTGATTGAGTTCTTTGACTACTGTTACCAATTATAATAAAACCTCAAACCCTGCCACTTTATCATAAGCTGTATAGACACATTTTGTAGTCTAGCATTAACTCTAGAAGTTTGGCAGCACTCCTGATTCCTGATTCTGCACAACATATATTTACCCAAGTAGAATTTTACTGTGTTTGTATCAGGATTTCTGCCTAGAAATAAAAGCACCCAGGCAAAGAGGTATTTTAAAAGTTCAGGCGCATATGACAGTGGAAAACACAGCAACAGAGATGATGCAAAACTCCATCACTTACGGCACACTTCCAGTAACAAGAAGGGTGAAAATTGTAGTTCTATACTAGAATCCAGATTCCAAACCAAAGAGTTCATAGCATTCATTAAAGGAATCCAAAAGTAACATTCAATTGAAGTAACCTGGTGCAAGTCCCTGTCTTAAGTACAAAAGCAATCGAAGTAACCAGTAAAACAATGACATCATTTCACATACAATGTTTACAGTACTTCTTGTTTCCTTTTTGATTCATTAATACTTCTCAACAATTACCTTCATTGTTTTATAATCTTTCCATACCGTCAGTCTGCCTCTCTAAGAGTAAGAGCCTGCTTGAATGTCCAATAGATAGATATTCACATCACAGAAGGCTAAAAACACTCATTCTACCCAACAAATAACAGTTTTCTATTCATGACTGTTTAGCTTGCATGTCCAAGGTGTAGGAATATCAGGGAAAGAGGAGGATAACAACAGAAATCTCCCTTGAGTTTCTAAAACTTCCAATGGCCATATATAATAGGGCAGTAATTCTACTGTTAAATGTGTAACTTGCACATCTCTTAGGGTGTCAACTCTACTGTTAATCTTCAAGTTGGAGTCTTCTTTGCTTATCATTAGTAATCAACAAAAAGGTAGGATATATCATTACACAGACAGACGCACACACAAAGGAGAGAGACACAGGGACATATAAACCACATTTTTATTTTTTTGGCTATTACAAATCACCTTTAATCCTATGTAAAATGGAACAAATAATTTCACAGAGAAACAAGGGTATACAACAACAAAAATATGGGTTGAAAAGCTAAGATAACGAATACCTGCAAAGGTGAATCTCCAGATGCAGGTTTAACACCAGTCACAGAACAACCCATAATCAAGCCATGACGACGAACCCCGCGGTACCATTTTGGGCCAATCCTTTTTAGCTGGACATCCTTAAATCCTGCCTTTTCGAACCACTCAATGTACTCTTCCTCCTTAGGGAAAAGCATCCACACATCTGCAAAGAAGCGTGACAACCAAAATGTTGGGTACACTGGACCAATGAGACATGCTTTTCCTCCAAGTTTCAAGACCCTGTATGCTTCCTTGATGCCACGCTGTGGATCTGGCCAGTATTCAATACTGAAAAATGAAAGCATATAACTATTTAAGGCAATCTTCTTTTATATATATATATATAGCCATATGTAAATAATCTTAAACATCTGTCACTAATAAACTGAACACTTGAAAAATAGTATTGCACCTTAAGCATACTCATGCAAACTTATCATTAAAAGGGACATCTTATAAAACGCCTTCTATAAGGATTGGATACAACAGTATACAGTAACAATAGTGAAGATGGAATCAAATTAATTGGTGGGAGCATCGTACCTTCCTGCAGAGACATATCTATCGGCATAATCAGTGCGAAAAGGAAGATCTTCAGCATCACCTTCAATTATTTTGCACTCCTTGAGCGGTTCCTTTTGCTTAGCTTTAGCAAGCTGATGAGGTGACTGGTCGAGAATGGTAACATTCTTAGCATCCACATGCTTAACTATACCCAATGTGGTAAAACCCGTACCACCACCAACATCTACAACTATCATCTTTCTATCACTGAGATCAGCTGGTTCAAGTGCTTCATCCCTCATATCCTCGGTCCAATGGCCAGGGTTTATGACATGGTCATACACAATTGAGAGAAACCTATAGAACCAAAATGCCTCTTTCTTGTGCTGTATGAACCTTGGCTGTGAGGATGGCCTCGAGGCCGAGAAACTACACTTGGTTACGATGAACCTAGAATTGGGAATTCTAGTATTAGCAACCAAACCCATTCTGGGGAAGTTCTTCCCCTGCAAATCAGACCCCATAAAACCTAACCCATTTGGGGTTCTACTACTGAATAGTGTAAGATTTTCAGCTCCACTGAGCATAATTGAAGCCATGAATGGTACTGATAGAGACAATCCAATACAAATACCAGTGAATTTGACCTGAATTCAGTTCACAATAAGGAAAATCGAGAGGGCGAGGGTGTATAAGCCGAATTATTAGTACATGAAAAACCACGGCAGAAAGAAGAAAAGCATTAGCAGAAATATGGGCTTACCAGTCACCAGCTCGGTGAGACAGAGACGGCAGAGCAACACGAACCACAAAATTTAATGAACAAGAGAGGAACAAACAAGGGAGAAAATGTTTGGACTCGGCCTCACGAAAATACTGAGTTCAAGTTAAATATTTGTCACCATCACCACCATCAACGGAGGAAAATTTATCTGTTACGAAAATAAATTTCTCAAATCTATAATTTGTTTTCGAAATAAGGTTGTAAAACAAAAATAATGATAATGGAATACTATCTGATAATTAATTACTGGCTAATTTAATTTGAAGATTTCAAATTAAAGTTTTATTTGGATAAGAAAATATACATTTATAAAAAGAGGTGGATTATCCAAGTTCTAAATCCTTCATAACGTTGCAGCTTCCAACACTTCAGATGTTTAAAAAGACTTTTTTTTTTTTCTTCATGTGAAATTTAATTCACAATGTGAGAATGATCATACAAAACTTTATTTATTTTATTTTCTATCAGACATTTATAGTTGATTCCTTCTTGTTGGGTCTCCAACTTAAAAAGTTGTTTTATTTTTTTGAGTAAAAGATGATTGACATATAAGAATGAATGGAAAAGTGAAAACGCATTATATTCTACCAACTAGGCTAAGCACATTTTTTTTTTCTTTTTTTCACCGGTGTCCGGACTTCGCCCGACTAATCCGGTTTCAAGCCGAGAAGAACCACAATGGCACAAAGCTCTCCAAACAAATGTAGCTGCATTTCCAAGGACTCGAACTCGAGACCCTTGATTAAGCTAAAACACCCTATTACCAAGTTATCTACACACTTGTTGGTATTAAGCACATTCTCTCCACCACCAAAAAAAAATGAGTAAATGAGTATACATTTCATTATTCTTCACTTCCCTTCTATGATTGGTTGTCTATTATTATTTACAATATGTGAAGATAAGATAAGCACATTAAAAGGATTTAGCTGAATGGACACAAATGTCACACTGCTTTATTATATATTTTGGTATATATGGGAAAAAAAAAACCGGCAAGTGGCGATACTATCAGAAACTCGGCTTGAATTTGAGTTGAATCCCCTAAAGCAAAATTGACCCATAGTTGACCTGTTAATGTAACTGAATTATTTTTACAATTTTCAACTCACCACTCCTTTATTTTGAATTTGTTTTAGTTTAGGATTTTGTATGGTGCAATTACAAGAAGGAAGCGTTATAGAATGGGCACCTCCCTTATTATCATATCTCAACATACTTTCAAGAAGAAAAGCATAGTTGTGTTGTGAAAAGGCTCGCTTTTTCATGTGTGCATTTTGCTTTGATCTGTGCACAAATGTACAAAGCAAAAAACGGCTTTTGAAGAATTGAGAGCAACAAGGTTCGAACTTGAGGAGCAAAGGAAGTTACTTTTTCCATTGTGTGTGGAAGTGGAGGAGAATTCGAGGGACATATACAATAAAGTTTTGTACGGAGCCTTTTTCTATGGCGAGTGTTTGTGTTTAGTCTCAGATCTATTGGCTAGCATGAAGGTAGATTTTTCTAGATGAGTCTACTTGGTGTCCCTTGTTGCTGTCCCAGTGATGGCGTCTGAAACGGCGTCGTCGGCAGAATCAGAGGCCGTTGCTTCAGCACCAACTGTAGCCGGCGGAGGAGAAGGTGGAGGAGGGTCTGATAGAAGAGGTAAGCATCGGATTCTTGCGGAACTGAAGCGTCTCGAGCAAGACTCCAAATTTCTTGAGGTTAACTTTTCTTCTTTAGCTTCTCCTCCTCATTTCCCCTACTTTAGACTTTTATTTTTATTTTTATTTTTTATAATGCTGCTATTTGTTTACGTGTTGGTATTACGCAACTTCTTTACATACTGAAACTACATGGTTTTTGGGTCTTTTTGAGGAAAACTGATAATAACCTTTCCGGAAAATTATGTGTTCCCATGGAGAATTCAGATTTTGGTAATTTTGGGGATACTTAAGCTTCAAGTGCTAGGTATATAGGTTGGGTGAAGCTTAAAAATGGGGGCTTTGGCAATGAGGGAACTGGGAAGGGAATTAGTACTGGGTAACTATTTGAAGAATTCCCTATAAAAGCCTGATTTATGGAATTTTTTAACTAAGACTGGACTCTCATTTTAGATGATGTAAATACAGGTTTAAATCTGCTGAGATTTGGATGAAGATAGACTGGTGAACGAAATTTATTGGATATTGATGTGTAACTGTGAGGTTTAGGATTATGGTCAACACAGCCACATAGGAACGCCCATTTTGATCAAATTTCTGGTGATTATGATAAGGTGGAGCTTTAACAATGCATGGCTTACCTCCAGAATTCCCCCCTTCTCTTTACCTTGTCAGGATTAGAAAAAGGACTTTGATATGGATAATTTTGGAGCTGGTAAACATGCAGCTAACAGTGTTTTTGAGAGAAAGTGATTACCCCCTGCATTCTGCATCTCGCTGTTATAGGCATCCAATTTGTCACATATCCCTCCGTATGTTTTAAATACTTTTTTATTTTTATTTTTTATGGAAAGCTTTCAATAATAAATCATCACTGTTATCAGTATGACAGATCAATTGGAAGTTTCCTTGTTAAGATGTTTTAAGATTTGTTTTCTCTTTCTGGTTATTTCTTTCTCTTATTGTGCTTACTATTGTGGAGAACTCTCAATATTTGATGCCCTTCTCTGGAATCTCTATTGTACAATATCTATTTACATTATCTTTACCATGATTTATGTTCATAATTTTGCCGCTTCTTAGAAGAGATGGGAGAGAGAGGTGCTAGTAAATACATATTTAGTCCTTTAGATCCTCTGTGACTGTGTCTATAGATTTTCTCTGTCAAGTCCTTTAGAAGACATAGGAAACATTAGGGTGAAACAACGAGTGAGTTTCACAACTTAGCAGTCTCTGATCTTTTTATTTAGTGCTCCAGTTCTAAGGCATGCTTAACTTTCTACTTATTATGGCATGCTTTAATGATATAAAAACTTATTGTCCTATTTGAAATTATGTTCATAATATGCGGGTCTCATCCTGCATTCTAAGTATACTAGAGTCTGATTTTTATGCTTCATGCATGTATCTTCTCATGACTTAAAGACACTTGATATCAAAATGCCATTTGAAGTATACCTAGAACCATATGCATTGCTTCCCTGATGATATCTAAACAGTTTAAATTTTCAACAACTTTTTTTGGTTTCCTTGACAAGAAAAAAGAATATGACAAAGGAGGAAAAATGGTCTGTTATGGTCTCTTAAGTGTCTGCCTTCTAACTTCCAAGTAAAAGTTCATGTACTTATCAATCATTTAGTCCCCACAAATTTGTCTATCTTGCCATATATGTTAATAATGGTTTATATTGCTTCAATTTCTAATTGCTTAAGTAAATGGCAGGGCGTTTTACTAAGTTGAGTTTTTCTTTTACGCCAAACATTAACTTCTGTAATGTCACTCTTCTACCTCATTTACCGCATAACATTCCTAATTTATAACACTTTCTCTTCTTGAATACTATCCAGGATGAATTAGAAGAGCTTGAAAAAACAGAAAATGTGTCAACCATATGCAACGAGTAAGTTCTGAACAGACTTTTTTCTTCTCTCTGAAAGAAGAAATAAGAAAATCCTGACAATAGTTCTCAGGAGGATTCCCATTTGGCTGATTTCTAACATTGAAAATGAAAGAAATCCTCTTGGATTTGCCAATTTAGCAAGTTGTAAATAGGAGTTTCTCAGATGATGGATCCTTTGTCAACACCTTCTGAAGCATGGTTCCCTTAACTTGATTATAAAGTCTATCTTATAATTCATCTGCTACAAGATTATGATGAGGCTTAAATAATTCCTCTTGGCAAACTGCAGGTTACTGCAAAACATGGAAAGTAAGCCTGATCCCCTACTCCCAGAGTAACTTCTATACCTTCACCCTCACTTTATGTTGTATCCTCCTTGTAGTTTTAATGTATAATCCTCAGTTTTTCTATTATGACAGAATACATGGACCTGTAAACCTGTTATGGGATCGATGGTTTGAAGGTCCTCAGGACCCACAAGCATGTAGATGTTGGATACTTTGATTTGAAGCAGTCTACCACTTGTTTTGTGGAGCTCAAAATCTCTGATAAATGAATTCTTAGTTTATCACATAAGATGTTGCACTGGGATGCTGCTTTTATTGTAAATCACACATTTAGTGAATTCAATTGCAAAGCATCATTATTTGTCCTTATCCCAGGGTTCACATAATCTTAAGCCTAATGAGATTGTACCTTTGTGCATGCATGGTTTGATGGAATCATCAACTAAATTTGAATTTGAGAGTTTTCAATGGCACCAGGCCAAACAAAGAAATCTACTTTAAGCTAATTCTGTTGCTGTGTTTATAGTTACTAGAAGGAAAGGAATAGAAAGTGGGAAAAGAGAGAGATCTCATGGGCCACCAATAATACAGGCCTTTCATTAGATTTACACAAGGCCATCATGGCCTAATAGCAAATATAAGGCTATAAACCCAATGTTTTTTTTTTTTTCCCAGCAAAAAACAGCAATCAATTGCATGTAATTACATAATTTTGACCACAGAGAAATCTAAAGGGGATTACATAATTACTTTAGTATTAGAGCTAAACGAGCACCTGTAAAGTAATACAAACAAGTGGTCGTTAACCAGGACATGACAAGACTCAATTTTCTTTTGTTTGCTAAAGAAAAGAAGCAAAGGGAAATGTTAAACAGTAGGGTTCAAGATCTATACGTCATGGCAATGATTGTAAGGACTCCATGATATGATACATGGCCATTACCCACCAAGAAAGAAAAACATGAGTCAAAGTTGAAAACTAAAATATTTGTCCATGGATCATGCATTGCACTATAGATTATACAGTCTCCAAATGCGCCTCTAAGTGAGACTGACAAAATGTTGAAAGTCTTAATAGTGGCCGGCAAGGACCGCCACCTATTCCATTACATTCAAAAACCCAATAAATCCAAACCTAAAACTTTGTTTTCTACAAGGATTAGTTGGACTCCTTGTTCTTTAATTCCACTTTATTAGTTTAAGCCTTAATTTAATTGGCCGAACCCCCACCAGCTAATGCCCAAATCTGTCTACTAATTCTTAATTTTATATATTTATTGAGAGGCCACAAGAATTTTTTTTTAAAAAAAGAACATAAAATAACTTGACAATAAAAGACCGTTGCATCATCATCGTCAGCAATTCAGCATTTATTAATTTAATGGAAAAGCTCACATCTGAACTGATATATAATTATTGTATAAATTTCATAGAAAAGCTCAATGCATGATTATAGTAGGAGTTCACTTAAGCATCACGAGTCTATGTATAAGGTAGTATGAGTAAAGGAGCATGAAGCCATGTTGTTCGCAGCCTCCAATGAAGTGCCCTAGTAAGTTGGCACGGTGCGAGAGAGAGAGAGAGAGAGAGGAGCATGTGAGAGTTGGCTACTATCGATGACAAATGCCACTGCTTTTGGTCACATTGGGTACGCTTCCCAAGCAAATTAAAATGGAAACATATCCCTCAATAATACCCTTTCTGGCCACATTTCATTTTGTAATGTACCGTTAACCAGCACTTTCACTTTCTCCTCCTCTTGGGCTTGATTAATTAATCCAAAGTTGGCAGTTTTTTTAATGTTTAATCCATTAACGGCTTAGAACAACGAACCAAACAAGTCTTCACAAGTTATATTAAAGGTAATATGATATTATTTTGTTAATTTAATCTCAGCGTGTTTCCATCTTACTAATTAAATTAACTCCGTTGATCTCTCTATTTATCTATGTTTAATAAAAATATAGGGCTAAAATTAAAGTCTACAACCACAAGCTCTAGCTTGCATTGGACTTCCATGCCATTGGCTAATTGCCTTTTGTTAAAGCAAAACTAGAACACCACATGCTTGTATATATTAATAAATTCTATGAACCTCATTTTCTTCCTTTTTTTATTTTTTATTTTGGGCTAAACCTACACCTAAAATTTGGCCTTATAGCAAGAGGTTTGTCCTCTGTTTCTTGTGCATTATCGTTCTTCTATTCTACTAGAATTAGAATGAAATTTATACCTAGTCTCTGGTCTACCCCGCTAGACTAATCAATTAAGCTGAGTCTTCTACCTCTATGGATTCTTTGGCAAATGGCAACCATAAAAAAGATATAGTAAATGTATCATTATAATGTTGTATAAAATCAAATAATTTCTTTTAATATATTCAAAGGTCATTATATATAATAAACTTCTTGATTTATATGAATAGTGAATGATAATTGTACATGATTGGATTTATTAATTTTTAAAGTAACTTTTTTGTAATTTCTTTCTAATTTTATGTTAGTATCTTTTTTTCTTTGTAAGAAAACTCTACCCTAGTTATTTAGATAGAATTAGTTTATCCAATTATTGGATGTCAGAAAATCTTATTGCATGGACTTTCCTCCTCAAACTCTAAAATAAGACAAATTTAACTGCCGAAAAATCTAATGCACTGAATCAGGTTTCTATGTCTGAGAAATTAATGGAGTATACGTATTTATAAAGCTAATAATAAAAAATTGTAATATTTAATTTTTTTTTAAGGAAAATTATAGATACTATTAACAGATTGCCACGCTGATCTTTCAATAAATATTCATAGTAGTTTGTAAACGCTGTGAGTGTGTGCTTTCGTTGTAAAAAATAATTGTTATGTTACAAATTAACATTTATATTTTACAATTACATATACATGGATTGGTCCTAATCCGATATAAATGCAGTTTTATTTTTTTTTTAGTAATAAAGTGTAGCTTATTTTTTTAACTCTCAAATAAAATTAATCTCACGCTCAATTAAATAAAAAAATTATAACTTATTTGATTAGACAGATTAACTAAAATATGTCCACATGGTATATATAGGCATGAACTAACTAATATTGTTCATTAGAAAAGCTTCAAATTGTTTGGTGTTGGTTTGGAGGTGCATTCTTTGGTACATGATGTAACAGAAAAACATATTAATTGGACCAAAAAATAAAAAGAGAAACATACTAATTTAATTGTCCCGCATATCATGTGCATAGATTTATTCTTCTTTTTTTTTTTTTTTCTTTCTTTCTTTCTTTCTTATCAGTTATCAGTATCACTTATCATATATTCTCTTTTGATTCTTTACTATCTTTTTTGTTTTTAAAATGAAAGAAGGACAGAAAAGATAAATTCACATGTGAACGTTAGAAAGATTGCTTTCATTTTTGGTTATCTGAAATTTGACTCTTGTTATTTGGTCATGCTTGTTCCATATATCTTAAATAAGTGTCGGGGGATCAGTAATAGGATGCTGATAATATTATACAATCAAAAAAGTTATGTAGAGGGGAAAGAGGATTAACCTTCCCTGATAGATGACAAAGATGCCAAGTAGCTCCTTCACATGAAAAAAACTATTAACCTTTTTTCTTTTTCTCAAACAATATTATCAACAAAAACATGATAAAGATACGTAATCTTTGACTTATATGTAAAAGTCTATAATAATTCTTGTCATGTTGCAGATTCTCTTCTTTACTAATTCAATCTGAGGGCTAGACATCTTCAAATCCTGCAAAATGAATGTAAAGGACAACGTTTTTTTTTTTTCTTTTAAAAAACGAAAAAGGAATGCCTTAACACACCTCATAGTCATATTATATATATAGGTTTTGTTGTAATTGAAAACTGCCTTGATTAAGTAAATTTGCTAATTAATAGCATACCAAAAAGTGAAAATAATTTTCTGCTGAGGCTGGCGTAAAAGATACTCAAAGATAAAATAAATACAAGGAACAAAAATTGAACCTTACAAGGTTTAAGGTTATAGAAAAGAAACAAGAGTGTCCATGTGAATGGGGGATAAGAATAGTAGTCTTCAAAGTGGTCCAACTACTGAACCCTAGATAGAGGAATCAGAATCCCATTTCCTTCATCATTGATTCAGCATTTCTATATCCATTTCTGCCAATCACCTCATTTCTACAATAATTTTCCTCCAACGAGAGAAGACTTGTCCACAGTCTTCACCATATGGGTATTTATTCTTTAGCCACATTTCCCTTCTAATATCACATGCATATGTATCTTATCTGCATTTTATTTTTTGCTTTTGTTAGTACTATCTGGGCACTCCATAATATCTATGAAATCCCTAATTTGGGATTTTGGGTATAAACCAGAAATCTAGTGAAGTGAATGGCAACATGGTCATTTCAGAGCAGTCTTGTGAGTCATTTTGAGGTGCCCAGGTTACTGAAATCACAGCCACCAGATTTTTATATAGAGTAGCAGTGGCATGGAGAGGAATGAGAAATGCAGTATTTAAGCCATTAAGATATTAAGGAATGTGTGCAGTGGAAGAGGGTCGGTGAGAGAACATGGGAGTTTCAGGATTGGGAACTGAGCTCTCTTACCACATTCATATAACCAGAACATGGGAAATTGAGGACGATTGGGACCACTCATTTTTTCTCCCTTTCTTTTTTTTCACTTAAAAAAGCAAATTATATTGTTTTCTCTTCACTTTTTGCCCTTTCTGTGTTCTACTTACCATCCATATCAGATAGTGTTAGGATGAGATTTCTGCTATGAAATGGTTAAAGTGAGTCTGCAATTCAGAAATGCATGTGATTAATGAAAAAGCAGGAGAAAAAGATGAGAAAAAAGTAGTGCTGCTTTTATTTCACAACGATCATGTAATTATTAGAGACCAAAAATAATTAAAAAACGAGTGAGCTAGAGTGAAGCAATGAGAGATATGTGTAGGGGAAAGAGGCTTGTATAGGGTCACATGCATGGAGCAATCAGAAAAAAGCTATTATGGGATTATTTATAAGTACGCAAGAGAAGACAATCCACATGGGATGGCAGATTAACCCCATTTTTTATGATATATAGAGCAGCTTTTGTTATATATGAGAGCCTCTTAATTCATGGTGTAACTGAATAAGACACTTTGGCGAGAAGAATGATCGTGCTTTTTTCCTTTTAGNTATTTCACAACGATCATGTAATTATTAGAGACCAAAAATAATTAAAAAACGAGTGAGCTAGAGTGAAGCAATGAGAGATATGTGTAGGGGAAAGAGGCTTGTATAGGGTCACATGCATGGAGCAATCAGAAAAAAGCTATTATGGGATTATTTATAAGTACGCAAGAGAAGACAATCCACATGGGATGGCAGATTAACCCCATTTTTGATGATATATAGAGCAGCTTTTGTTATATATGAGAGCCTCTTAATTCATGGTGTAACTGAATAAGACACTTTGGCGAGAAGAATGATCATGCTTTTTTCCTTTTAGAGAATTAATATGAGTATGCACCATCTTTCATCGTTGCTTCCACTAATGAAGGCTGGGGCATAGCGAGAAAGAGGGTTTATGAATGGAAGGGTTTTGACAGGCAACAGTACTGGACTTTGCAAATAGTATTTGACATGAACAAAGGTGACAAATATAGAGTCAAAAGTGTCGTAGGGGGTTCATGTAATTATGTATGTGTCATTAATAGCATAGCACGTTCTATTTATTCATGATCAAGTGCTTTCTTCATAAGAAACCCAATTTTACCCACACTATAATGTTTTCTTATCTTTTTCAAGAACATGTTTTAATACATTCTGTTTAGATGAACTATTAAAATTAATATTTATATAAAATTTTAGATGGCTTCATTCTAACTTATACTAAATATTTATTGTTTAAGCCATTTTCAATATATTTAAATTTGATGTTAGTTTTGTAAACCTATGCAGAGGTTTTTTTCTTTTCTTTTTGTTACAAAAATTTAAGAGGTAGATAGTTGTTTCAACTCTAAAACAAGATAGACCATATAATTAATAGATACTTACTAATAAACGATTACCATGAAGATTTTTTTATTAATGTAACTCAAATTAAACTTAACAATTAAACCAATTTTTGTTGACCAATAAACAGGTTCTAATTAATAGCACTAAAATTAAGCTGATCTACGCAAAATCTAAAACGAAAATGGGCAAATCCCTAGTTTCCATGAAGGTAGCTATATATATTGAGATATGACTGTTTTTGGCTATTGGCACCAAGCACGATCGAGGTGCTCAAATTGAGGATTTAGTATCTCGAGTTGAGGGTTAAAAATATTCATGTATATATGGGAAACAGTTAAAGTTACTATGCTTACAGTTTCCGATCGAACACAAGTATATCAATTTGCATAACAAGTTGCCATTTTGCCAACCGTGTTGAGGATTTTGCAATTTGCAGAACAACTTGCTATTTCTAATTCCAGATCGATGCCTCCTCGATCGGACTTCATGCATTTCGTCTGAACCTCTTATTTGATTCAACAAGCAACCGTTTCACATATACTATATATATATATATATATATAGGTTAGAGGTAGGTACTAGATAGATAGTCCCTCAAGATTCAGATGAATCCCTAAAATGAACTTTTTGTCTTCAATATTGATAATCATACCCAACATCTACATGTTAAATAAAACGATAAATGGGGAAACAATTAGTGGCAAACAAAATATAGGCTTTTTTAGAAAGGAAAGCAGAAGTTTATATTGACTAGCTTTGATTGATCATTCATAGCAATTGAAAAGGATTACAGTTGAAAATTATTCTGGGATTGGATGCATGTTTCTCTCTCGACCATCATTTTCTAGTAGCTGTATCTATCGTTGTTATCATCAATAGACAGCAGTTATAATTGTGACGAGGACAGCAGCGAATAAGTGTTATCAGACTTGTTTTTAATTCTCTCCCTAATTTCCCCTTCCTAACTTCATTAAATAGCGTGTCTTTATCAAGCCAATTCGTATACATACAATTATTTTATTTTTTTCCCCTCCCTATGTAACACAAACTATCGATCAAATTCAGAGTGTCTTTATCATTGCCACTACACATCTGCGTTAAACCCAAGCGGTCTCCTCTCACACAAAAGCCACGTTTAATTCCAAACCCATTTTGCTTTTGCTTCCCAATTTCATTCTCAAACTTATCCAACTCTACTACCTCGTCCAATCTTTCTATCTATCTAATCGGTTAACCTTGTCCTATCTTCCCACCACTACTAGCTATGTCACCTGATCAGTGATCATCACACCCACACTTCCTTTCTCTTAAACCAACACCTTTTTGCTTTTTTAGAAATACTTCCGCCACATAATTTGAGGACGACACTCTCACCTAAAGATATTCGGAGTGTTAAAATAAAAAAAGAGAGAGATAATACTATATATAGTGTGATATTTGTTAGTGTATAAATAGTACTGGCACTTTTGTTTGTTTTTTTTCCCTTCTTACGTGCCTTTTGATTGGCTAATTGCTCTGTCAAACAAATTAGCATTCCCACGTGTAAACTAGGACCCGGCCACGTGCCAACAACCCACGACGGTCGTCCGCCTATTTCCAAGTAAGTGTCTGCTAGTGAAGCGGTGGATTTGGCTCCTACAGTGTGCCGCGTGGTGTCCAATCACCACTCCACAACCTTTTTTCCGTTGGAATCGAATTAAACGTTGCCTTATTTTCCTAACCTCACGGCACTTTTGCCACTGACCATATATATCTTCCACATTACTAGTTCTTTATTTATTTAATTTAAATTAATAGTAAGACCAACAAAAACCTCATATTTTTATTTTTTCCCCCCTTCCCTCCTGAGTTGCGTTAATAATATCTCCCTCAGCTGGGGCTTTAAATTAGTTCTGAAATCTTCTGATCCTTGTGGTTTGGTTTTTTACTTCCCACCTGGTCTACATGATTGACGGCTATGATCCGTTGTTTCAGGGGTGTTTTGGGAAATAGTGGGGTCAATACCGGTCGTTGTTCAAAGGCACAAAAATCAAGAGGCTCAAATTATCTGACACGTAAAGAGAATTGCCCACGGTGGCTAACCTGCAGGTTCTTCCACTAAAAGGGCCTGGACTTAGACTAGTTAAGTGTACTGTAAAGTATAAAGTGGGCGCGCGCTTTTCTGTGCAAACCAAAAGATTAAAATCGCAATTTAGTGATTTACAGGACCCAGTTGCGAATTGCCTCAAGTGCCAGGACTCGCCTGCCATTTTCCTTTAAGTGAAGGGCAAAACATTCATTTCGCATACCGGCTAACCTCTTCATCTTTAATTGCGCCCACCCCTTTAAAAGACCAGAAAAGCGGGAGTCTCAGATAAAAGGCATCGTGAGAGGAGAGGAGAGGAGAGAACAGAGAAGAAGGGAAGAGGAATGTGATGTGAAAATGGAGGCTTCACAGTGACAAACAAATCAACAGTAGTGAAAGAGAGTGTGTCAGATTTTTGCAAGTGAGCTGAAGAAGGAGGTGTAAAACATTTTACAGGGAAAATGACGACGGGGATAGTGCAAGACCAGAACCTCGAGAAACACATAGAGAAGCAGATGGGGTGCATGGCAGGGTTCCTCCAGATCTTCGACCGCCACCAGTTAATCACCGGAAAACGCATCTACTCCGCTAAACGACTCCCTCCATCTTCGGTAACTATTAACTATATTCACTCACTACTCATTCTTACTACGTTTGTGTGTGCTTTATGGAAAATTGTGAAAATTGAAACGTCTTTTGTTCGATGTTAAACTATCATCTAAACTTCTTTCCATCTTCTACTATTGTATTTCCCGGCAACTTGTAGGCGTCGGATTCATCGCCGGAACCAGAGAAGTTCGATGAGTCTCCGGCGATATCCAGAGAACTGGAGAAACATCAACCCAGATCAACACCTTCCCCTGATCGTGTGAAACGGAGTCCACCGAGGGAGCCCCAATCTCCAGTTCCAGAAACTAATACTCCGGCGGAATCTCAGGCGAAGACGCCCCTTCCTCTTCCGGTATTTGAATTCAAGGAAGGCACGAGGTCTTCTTGGAAGTTTGCCAGAGAGGCTCCTAGGCTATCTTTGGATAGCAGAGCCGTTGTTGATGCCAAAGGAGGCCTTCACCCGAGAGAGATCCGAACAAATAAAACAATGTTGTCAACAAATCGATGTGAAAATCCTGGAGAAGGTGCAGACAGTGATATTGAGAAGCAGCGTAAATCAACAAGCGTGATAGCTAGGCTCATGGGACTTGAACCATTACCGGGTTCGGATCCTGAACCGGAGAAGAAGGCAGAGCTGCGAAGATCCGCTTCTGAGTCCAGGGTGTCCAGAGATCTGTTGCAGTACCGTTTCTTTGACATCAACAATTTTCAGCTAAGGCAGTTGCAACAGCAGTCAAATACTCAGGGTCACATTTCCAGCAATGTGGCCCGGGACAAGGCAGTAGTTGTTGATAATCGTATATCCAATAGCAGACCAACAGATCCAAAAGAATTCGGTGTACGAAATTTGAAAACAGAGGCCGCAAAAGCCCCTCACAGAGGAATAGGACAAAAGAAGAGTTTCTATGATTCCGCTGACTTTTTTCCAGAGCCAAAGCATAATATATCTATCTATGGAGAGATTGAAAGGAGGTTGAAGATGAGGGGAATTGATGAGCCATCCAAGGATCTTGAGACTCTGAAGCAAATCCTGGAGGCCCTGCAGCTCAAGGGTCTGCTACATTCAAAGAAACCCACGGCCACGGGTCAGAGGAATTTCGTTTTTGATGGAACCATTTCAGCAAACGAATCTCCAATTGTGGTCATGAAGCCAGCTAGATCTCCCGCTTCGTTCAATCGAACTGGAATTGATTCTCCACCGTCGAGCTTTCGGTCGAGTCCTCGAGCTCGCCGGAACCTGAATCTTGGCAATGACACTCTCCCTACAGCGAGTCCAAGGCGTGAAAGGCCGGAGATTGACCGGAATATTCGGAACCAAAACAGAGTCAGAAACTCGAGCTCGCCCACTCGCAGCGAGAGCAGCGTTAAGAGCCCAAACCGGAGGAGAGTCGTTAACGATTCTGGTTCTGTTGCTGATCAGAGACGGGTCTCTCCGGTTCATTCACCTAAGGGTAGTTCAAGAAGGAATGTATCAGATCAACAAGTGGCAAGCCGATCGCCCAGAATGAGAAAACCGACGGTTGAGATCTACCATAAGGAGGACAAGGTGTTGGGTCGGCCTCCAACAGAGGACGAATCATCCACCATTTCAGAGAGCAGCATCAGCACCGATACAGAGGTACATTACTAATAGTAATACTAACTAATTGCTTCTTTAATTAATTCTTGCTATTTTTGGTAAAAATGATTAAATTAGTGACACTGGTTGGGTTAATGGCTTAATGCAGAGGTCCAAGTTAGAGGAGTACAAGGAAGGGAGGAGTCTACTGGAGAGGTGTGATAGGCTGCTGCACAGCATAGCGGAAATGACTGCAACCGAGTTGCAACCGAGCCCAGTCTCGGTACTTGACTCGTCGTTTTACAAAGACGAGTGTTCGTCACCTTCCCCAGTTATGAAGCGTTGCATTGATTACAAAGGTCAGTAACTCTCAAAACTAGTAGCTCGGCTTCTTTTTTTGGTTAGGAGTTAATTTGCTAGATTCGGCCTTTCCACTGTGGTGACGTCTGCATAGCTCAGTTAACCTATATCTACAGACCATCTATCTAGTCCTTTAAGGCTCTTTCCCTCTTACTCTAGTAACTCTACAACTACAAGTTAGTGCTGCTACTCTGGACGGTTGGTCCTTGTTAATCCCCTCCCTTCCTACGTAATCCAATAATCCAATACTAGGCTTGCTGACGTGGGTCCATTTGGTTGATTGACTACGTCAAAAGTGCGCTCACTAGTTGTACAATCACGTGGGAGTCGTCGTACTTTCTTCTGATGGCGATCGTCGCGACGCGGCGTTCCATACCATATCATATCACATTTTAGTTAAAATTAAAAATGAGCAAATTAATTAAGAAAAATAAATGATAAATATTTGTGTTGTGTTAAGGAAAAGCCAAAAATAATGAATTGTCCCCTGTGCGAGAGCTATTTATTTATTCTAGTCATATGGGTGATTGACACTGAAAAAGGAATATGCTAGCAGAAAGTCTATGTAAACAACCGAAAACGTTTCGTTTAGGCTTTGTTATTATTGCTTTTTATTAATTAATATGTGAATGCATTTGATTCTGACAAGATATTTATGATGTGGGTAAAATTAAATGACAGATCAACCAGCGGAGTCAGAAGATGATATCTGGAGTGCAGCTATGTCTTCCATTGAAGAGACGTCGGAGGATTGCGATTTCGTTTATGTATCGGAAATCCTGCGAGCTTCGAATTGCTTGCCGGAAGACAGCGACATTTTCTTATTGCTTGAAAAGCAGCAATATCTCAAGGGGAAGGACACCTCGAAAGCTTCCACACTAGAAAGGAGATTGATATTCGACACTATTCATGAAATCCTGAACCGGAACCGTCAACAACCGCCGTGGAAGGCAATTGGTTGGGTCTATTCCAATTCGACACCGTTGTTGGAGCGAATTTGGTCCGAGTTTCGGAGGATACGAGAAAGGGATGAATCGGAGGAGTTGTTCGAAGTGATATGCGGTGTGTTAAGGAAGGATCTGGCCGAGGATGCCATGAACGGATGGGGAGAATGCCCGATTGAGATGGGGGATGCCATTTTGGATATCGAACGGCTCATATACAAGGATCTCATTGGCGAAACCATCCGAGATCTGGCGTCATTTGCCGGGCAATGTAATAAAGTTGCCGCGCTTCGTAGGAAGTTGCTCTTTTGAAAATTAGGAATACGAGGGAATCAAGAAAAAAAAAAAAAATCCAAAAAAAGAAAGAATGCTCTTTTAAATTCTCGCGCGCTTGCTTTCCCCTCCCTATTCCCTCTACCTATTCCCTACCCTACTCCGTCCTAATAATTTTTTGTTTTCTAATCAGGGAATTGGGAATGTTAAACCTGAAATCTAGGCAAATCTAACGTTGACTTTTATATAATGAGTATAGACCCATTATTTTATGTGCAAGGAGAGTGGTTAATTATAAGGATGAAATTTATCAAAGTTGCAATGCGTGATATTTCAAGCCTAACGTCCCCGTAGAGAAAAAGAATATTGTTTAATCTTTATTTACAATCATGAATCATGCTTTTGTTACCAAACTATGAGACATAGATGAAGCATTAGATATTTTCCTTTTGGAGGGGAAAGATGAGATTACTGAATACCCAAAGCAAAACCGAAAGAATTAATTTTGATTGCTTGAGAGATCAGTATTGAAACGATAGTGATGTGGGTTTGTTAATGTCATGATTTTCTCTCAATGTGAGGCAAAGTCGAGGTCCTACAAGACCCCACTATAATGGGGTCGCAACTAGCAAATGGCATTTTACCCAATTGGAACAATTATAATATGTTGAATCTCTTTTGGACTTTGAGATGTCCACAATTGGACACAAGAATTTATTTCTCTTTTGCCTTGGCCCACAATTAGTCTAAAGTCAGTGGATGATTGTTTTCGTTAAACAATTCCCATACTAGGTTATTTTCTTTTGATTTTCAAATATTCTATTAAAACCGAGCTTTTATGTTTTCTTAGGAAAGACAGACGAAAGCAAAATAAAATGATAATAATTTAAGATTGCCTCCAATGGCAAAACTTGTTTGCTAGATTCTAATCGCAATAATCAAGATTCGGCGGGGATTCCATTGCTTTTGTGAACTCAGCAGCCATTGGATTCTCCGCTCTCCAATGGGGCATGCAAAGACACATGGTTCCAAAATTCTGAGTAAGTAACTCAGCAAGATGACAAAACGAAATAACTCCATATGATATGATGATCACAAGTATATAATGCTATAAGCATTTTGTAGCTCCTTCCCGAGCCTAATTTCATTGACTTCAAAGTTTGCATAGGATCCAGATCAAGTTGACCCGAATGAAAATACCGGGTAACCTGGTGGTGAACGATGCGAGCCCCGAGTGGATGAACAAGGGGGACAACGCGTGGCAGTTAACAGCGGCCACATTGGTGGGGCTTCAAAGTGTGCCAGGTCTTGTCATTCTCTATGGTAGCATAGTGAAGAAGAAATGGGCAGTGAACTCAGCTTTTATGGCCCTGTATGCATTTGCAGCTGTGCTGGTTTGCTGGGTCGGGTGGTGCTACCAAATGTCATTTGGTGAAAAACTTGTACCATTTCTTGGACGTCCAAACGTGGCCCTTGAGCAAGTATACCTTTTAAAGGAAACATTTTCAGGAAAATTGCCCAACGCCACTATGATATATTTTCAGTTTGTGTTTGCTGCCCTTACGTTGATTCTCATAGCAGGGGCGTTGCTTGGGAGAATGAACTTTATTGCGTGGATGTTGTTTGTGCCACTTTGGGTCACTTTATCATACACCATATGTGCCTTTAGTATATGGTGCCCTGAAGGATGGTTGTATAAAATGGGCCTCATTGATTATTCTGGAGGCTTTGTTGTTCATCTTTCTTCTGGGGTTGCTGGTTTCACTGCAGCTTACTGGGTATTTAATAACTTCCACTTTCATTCACCAATTTAATTTAATTTAATTTAATAAAATTGTGGGGGAAATTTTGTTTGTAGGTGGGGCCAAGGGCAATGAATGATAGGGAGAGGTTCCCTCCAAACAACATACTTCTAATGCTGGCTGGGGCTGGCCTACTATGGATGGGATGGACAGGATTCAACGGTGGAAATCCTTACACTGTCAGCATAGATGCATCTCTCGCCGTCCTTAACACCCACATTTGTACCGCTATGAGCTTGCTGACGTGGCTTCTCTTAGACATCCTATTCTTTGGGAAGCCTTCTGTGATTGGTGCCACTCAAGGCATGATCACTGGTTTGGTTTGCATAACCCCTGCCGCTGGTACCCCTGCCTTGCTAGTTCCTAACGATACATTCTCTATTTTTGTTGCTCTCAATTAATTTGATTACTTTCTTTTTTTCTACTTCAATTTTAGCCCAGGTTATATTTAATTAATTATCTTAAAAATTACATTTGGTGTTTGATTATGAAAAAATTTCATGATCAAATCCCATTAAAACCAAAATTGATGGGAAAATAAACTACCCTGCAATTGTGTAGCCTTGGACCTCCAGTAGATAAAAAAAAAGGATAATAAATAAATGAATGCTGATAATTTATGCAAATTAGTAATGTTGTAATGTTTGTTTGTTAATGAATGGTGGTCAGGTGTGGTGCAAAGTTGGGCAGCACTAATAATGGGAATAGTGTCAGGAAGCATCCCATGGTACACGATGATGGTGGTGCACAAACAAGTGCGGGTGTTGAAACAAGTGGATGATACTATGGCAGTTTTCCACACCCATGCTGTGGCAGGTTGCTTAGGCGGCATTCTGACGGGGTTTTTCGCAGAGCCAAACCTATGTCGCCTCTTCTACTCAGTACAAGATTGGCAGCACTATATAGGGGTTGTTTCTGGGATTCAGGAAGGGAGAGCAAAGGCAGGGTTTAAGCAAATGGGGGTTCAGCTTCTTGGGATTCTTTTTGTTGTACTACTCAATGTTACCACCACTAGCATTGTCTGTTTTTTGGTGAAGTTTATACTTCCTCTGAGGTTGCAAGACCATGTGCTGCAAATTGGGGACGATGCCATCCATGGTGAGGTAGCTTATGCATTGTGGGGTGATGGAGAGAGATTTGAGATTGAGACCTCAAATAAGAATGCGGCTATTGAGAATTAGGGGCATCAACATGAGTGACCATCTTTGGAAAATAAACCTTCACCTCATGAGCTTCAATCGGCATGAGAGTTGACAACTATTTTGTGTTGGCTTTTGGGAAAACGACGCTACGCTGCATTCTGCTGCATCTCTGTTTTGTGTTCACAAATTAAAGCCACAGGTCTCGCTTATGTACTTATCTGTTACAATAAAGGAAGGATTAGTTTTCTGCTGCTTATAGGCGTTGCTTGTACAAGAAAGATATTTAATATCTTTTCTAACCCAAAAAATGAACAAATAAATAATTGCTGACTGCAGATACTTATATTTACTGGTTCACTGTAACTGAGGCCCATTCAACTAGGGCCCAAACCACTAAAGTTAACATTTGCACATTATTATCATGCTCCTTAGTTTTTTTCTATAAATAATTCTTGTAACATGTGTAAGGATTTTTGAACTCTCATTTTATTTATTACTTTCTTAAGTTCGAACTGATCTAACTTAATTTTCGGAGTTTAAGTATATCAACCCAGCCCCTTAACTTTTCTGTTACTTGTGCAGTTCGAGTTCTTTTGCATAATCTCAAAGTCTATCCGACCTCTAGTTCAACTCAGATATCTTCACTGACCAATTTAATTCACTTTTTCTTTCCTTCCAAATAATTGAATGGAGTCTTACCGAAGTACTTGGGCCGTCCTCATTCCAACCTACAGTCTTTCTTTAAAAAAAAAAAAAAAAAAAAAAACTGAGTCTTTTTCTTTTATAACATGGTTTAATTGCAGTACAGATGTTTAGAAAATAATGTTAATTTATACTGTTAGAATGCCTTTAGAACTTTAACAAAGATGTTTTGTTGACTTTTCATTTTTAAGTCCAACTTGAAAGATACTTAACATAAACGAGATCCTTTAAGATGTCATAAGTTTTATTATCCTCATATATTTTCTATTTTTTTCGTGCATTATATTTGTATGTAATTAAATAAAATAAAATAGATGGGAGTGAAAACCGGCTTTTTTATCTTTGGGGTTATTGAACGAAAGGCACTTTAATAAGTTGGGAAGTGAAACCTCTCCAATCAAGTAAAATAAGGCAGTGTAATCAGACAGTAGAGATGTGAACGAATTTTACACTTCTGGGCCTCCCCTTTAAATTATGTAAGCAATTGGCAAATGCTTAAAAGCCTGGACACAGCAATTAAGTCGCGTTTCGCCAATTTAGCGCGCCTATGAAAAATGTTTAAAAGCTTGTATTTTTTATTGGCAAATGGTTTGACAAAATGGATAAAGAGGCATTCAGAGGCTGGGTCCTCTGTGTCTCAACAGACCCTACTCTCTCTGCCTTTGCCACATGTTCAAGCTTCAAATAGTCTGTGTCCAATGAATAATGTCAAGCTAGACTGCTAGTTGGCTTTGAAATGACGTACTTTGCGCTCCCACATGCTCATATTATCAACACATAGTTATTCATTTTTATTTTTGAAAGAGAAACATGCATTGATTTGTTTTGATGAAATTGAGTAATATACATCATCAACACATACATAATGTCTTGCAATCAATTATTTTCTTCTATAAAAAGGAAAAAAAAGAAACAAACAGTTGAATGGTGAAAGTACCAAGTGGCCCATAGTTTCCATAATTGCTCCAAAGTGACTCGATAATTACATTAATTAGTTGACAGAAACCCTTCATCTAACCTCATTACTTCTTAATGTAGTATGAGAACAAACAAAGGATGCTTACCCAATAATTCACAGTGCTATCCTTCTCCTTTTCATTTTCTTTCCTCAATTATGGGGACAGGTACAACTTTAGATTTATACGTTTCTGCATACTATCATGTGCTATGGCAAGGTGGAGACCATGAAATGTCCATAATATCGTGCAGCAAAGGTTCAGTTATGGTGGGGCTTTGACAAGATAGAAGCTACCACTACCTTTTTTTTTTTTCTTGGTGGGCCTGAAATTACCCTTTTTCTTTATCTTTTCCATTGTGGGCCTATGGCCCATATCTGTTTCCTTTCGGTTAGAGCTGAAGCTTTTTACCACCAGGCAAACTCGTCCCCTTCTCTCTCGTCTCCTTCATTCATTCATTGCTCTCGAGTTCATGTGGGTTGCCATCCTAAGTAGATAACTTGACAAACAAAAGAGAAGATGGGGTCCTTGTCATCAAAATTGGGGCACAAACTTAGCAATAACATGTGTTAAGAGATGTGGATGGGTGAATTGGCAGAGGCACATGTCCCTGCCCTAAGACTCTTTGTAAGGGCAAATGCAACCCCCCTTGTGTTGTGTTGCTTCATTGTCACGGCTACTGTTGTCTCCATAGCCCTTGTCTCCTCCATTCGGCAACTTTTGCCCTATCATAAATGGACTAGCTAGACAAATGGCTGGCTTGAACAGCTCATTAATGGCCAAGCCTTTGGAATTGTACTTCTCTAGGTTAGTACAATTCCATGCTTGTGCAATGTGCAGTGCTAATCATATTACCAAATTCTTATCACCCTACTAAACATCAATCTTCACAAAGTTGTAGAGATTTTATATTAAACTTCTTTAAACAGGTAAAGTGAAATTTATAGAAAGTAATAGATAATTGGTATTATATAGTTTCCAATCAACTGTTTAAAAAATTGAAAAACCATAAATGTAAAAGAAGATAAGGAATTTCAACTATTAAGACTCCATTTGTTTTAACATAAATAATTTCCATAAATTTTTTTTTTACCTAAACATTAAAAATTATTACGAAAAAATAATTTATATCAAAACAGCCTAAATAAAAACTTTAAGAGAAAATTTGCGCTCAAGATTTAATATTATTGCTTTTCTTAAAGGCGTCAAAATTCTTTGCAAAAGAATAAAATAGACGGATTTTCTCTCTCTCTCTCTCTCTCTCTCTTTTGGGCTAAGAAAATTCTAATTACCAAACAGGCCCAGTACTAGTTTTCTTTGGTTTTTTGGGATAATCCATTGCGTAAAAATAACGCCATTAACAACCGACTTTCTATAGCGTAACTTGTACGCCGAAAAGCAAGCCCACAAAATAAAACTACAACTGGGCTGAACCAAATATTTGGAACCCTTAGCTATATAAATAGGCCCAAGGCAACAAACTTTCGGGCCTTACTCGAAGTGGGTTTCGAGCTATGACTTGAGACGTTCTTCTTCGCTCGTCGTTTCGCCGGTGAGAACCCGACGTTCGAGGGCTTTGCCGTGTGACTTCAAGCGTCATTCTTCCAAGGTATGATATTTTTCTATTTCTTGATCGGAACAAAAATTATTGTGCTGAAATTCATTGGAAAATATTAATATTTCTGTTTATCGCTTGCTTTGGAAAATCTGAAAGATGTTTTCTTAGATGTTATATGTATGCAAGCAAGTATGCATGAGATCCTTAGTAACCAGAAAAAAAATCAACATCTATGATGCGCATTTCTGGTGATAGGTTAATTGTAGTCATGTTTGCTTACAAGACATTATATATATAAGGTTTATATGAATATAAGTTGGTTAATAAAAACTTGAAGGTTTGCTATGATGAAGGAAAATATTGATAAATTTGTGTCATTTACTTATTTTCTCCAATTTAGCAAATGAGCAATGGGAAAAACATAGTAGCCAAGTTTCTTACACTTGGACTTTTTTCCCAAGACCATGTTGAATTGGAATTATTAGAGGGTCTTTGGCCATTCCTGTATAAGCATATACTTCCACTTTCAGTAGAGATGCCAATTACATCATTCTGATGCAAGACACTAGTAGCTTAGGTGGATATCATATTATCAAGGTTTTTCTATTCAATTATATGTTACATCCAATTTTGACCATAGTTTTCCCCGAATAAATATGATTGATGTTCCTCTATTTTCTTTTGGGGTGGTTTTGGGTCGAACCAACTCTTAATGAAGTTGCGGGGCAGGAGTATCCTGTTCCTTGGCCACAAGAGTTATCGGTTACAAACCATTGTCTTGTGCTACAGGGGAAAAAGGATAAAAACAAAAACAACAAAGACTCCTTTCCAGCCATATAAATTTTCCTTTGTCCACTTACTTTGCTTTTACATATTTGAATACCTAAAAGAACTCACAAATAATTATCATGAATGAAATCCACTTTCGAGCGAACTTTTATTGGGTAAAAGTGGGATAGAGCACTTAGTCATTCTCGTAATGACAGAGAAATGATGGTAGACGAGTCTTAGCTTTGGCAGCACATAGAAGGTGGGAGACACTCTTGTTCCATCCTTGCTAACCTGAAAGCTTACAACAAATCATCTAAAGTCAAAACACTCTTCCCAGAAGGGAAGTTCTTTGGTCTTGCAATTAGAAATAAGAGACACTAATCATGTCATTCCCAATCCAATCCTCATCACATAGTGAAGAAACCTGAGTTTTGGTACCCTCCATTTTGAATTTGAATAATTACAGAGCCTCAGTCTGAGAGGGAAAGGTTCCCAGCCCATAAAAGACCTCAACTTGAGCATTTTGCCAATTTATCTGATCATTCAGCCAGGATCAGATACTTCTTTTTTGGGGAGGGGAGCATTATTCACTAGGAGTTGCCACTAATCATTCTTACCGACTCAGTTGAAACTAAGTCGTTTCCTAAACAACTAGTTTCTAAAAGAATTGCACATAAACAATTTATGTGTGTTTACTTGCAGGAATTTTCCCATTTTTCTGTGAAACTTTTTGAACACCTTCTACTTTCAGAAGATTTCCTCAAAAATTTGGAAAAGTTCTTATGACAAAACTATGTTCACAGATAACAAACAAAGTATATTTGTTTAACTACAAGTCATGAAGAAACTCATTCCTTACCCTCTGTATTAACTGAGGCAGTCCATTCCATGCCTTTTTTTTGCCTTGCCTGCATGAAATAAACATATTAGGCAAGTTAGATTTTACTTTCCTGCATAAGTTGAAAACATTGCAATAATATTGAAGTTTCTTAAACCACTCTGCTACTTTTGGCAGACTAGAATAAAATCTGATCTTGGTTTTCCAATAGCCTGCTATCTGGGCAGGTGTAATAATCTTGAGGGCTTTTTCCTTTTTTTTTTTTTTTTTNTTTTTTTTCCTTTTTTCTTAACACAGTTTGCCAGGCTTTGAATGTTTGAGAAGATCACATAGACATGTAAACTTGAAATAACGTTATTACATAGTTTATAGCATGGCTGCTTGAGCGCTGGATCATCAGTTGATGCTAGAGGATCCTGGCCAAATATCATGTCGCAACTCATGTCATCAAAGTCTGCAAATCAAAAGATACAAATATAAACCATACTTGATATAAACGTTCAGTTTTTTTTTAATTAGTCGGTTTTTTAAATAATCTAATTATATTTGTTTCCCTGATTTACTATTCCTTTTATCAAGGTCCTGTGCTTTCAGTAAATAATTATCGTGCTGAAATTACAGGCATTTAATGTTGATACCTTCATTATGGGGAAATTTCAATGCTTTCGGTGAATACATGATGCATGCCATCATACTGACATCTGAGAAGTTTAACGTACAGCTATTTTTTTCAGTTGTCAGTTTCTTGATGAAAGCATGCAATGCATATGGCACTTATTTATGTTACGGTTTTCTTGACCTAGTTTGGGTGGGTCTATTTGCAATTCTGCACCCCAAGTGGTATATGCTTGGGCCCTCCGTTGAAATGATGAGGCTGGCCTCCACAATCTAGTGGAAGCCATGATGCTCTTTCAAGTATGATAACTGTTTCTTTTTGTTTTGTTCTATTTATTATTTTAGGTGGATTTGCTATAAAAGGAAAGCTTAGGATAAATTTTATAGTGGCATAGCATCAAACTTTTTCTGTTTAGATTTATTTTCAGCGGAAGATAAATGACATTTTGCTGATATGAGAAACAGACACATAAAGCTTGTAATCCTATTTCGTCCTTAAAACCAAGGAGTTCATTGTGTGGAAGGTTAAACTGAGACTCTTGTAGTGGGGAATCTCAAAAAGTTATGCAGCAGCAAAGTAGTTGAAATAAACTGGTGCTTGGCAAGGAAGAATATGCACGTGAGCTCATGCAAGTAGTTTCTGAATGAGAATACTTACTGGGGACCATGCTGACTGGCATACCCAGAGAGTCCTTCATAAATGACTGAGATGGCATTTTGCAGAGATTAACACACATCCCTACACAATTTGTCTCTTCTAAAAACCTGCACACATTGTTATTTAAACCAATAAAAAAAAGATGGTAGGTTAGTTGGACGGAAGGGTGAGAATGATGCATATACTAATCATGATTTTGACATTGACAATAATCTTGATGGGGATCATGATAGGAAAAGAGAATGGAATGTGGGAGTAGCATAATCATTGGAGCAAATTGTTTAAGGCCAGAAGGTGTCTTAGGTTGGTGATTTGGGGACCATATTTGGTTAGAAGAAAAAAAGTAAAGTTAAAATAAAAAGGAAAAGCTAATTTACCTGCACTTTTTTATGTGGACAACATTTTTTTCTCTTCTCCCGTTGACTTCTGATTCTGTGACCTTTGCATGGTAAAATTCATTAAATTAATCCCTATTGATTCATTAACAATATCATAGGAACATCTTGTTGAAAAGTATTCTAACGCTGAATTATGCCTGAATACACTTGTCTATTATGTGTGATTCTCAACTATATTGCATAATTTCTACAGCACAAGGCAATAGCTAGTCAAATTTATGGTAAATTTGATCCTAAGAAGGTTAAATAGCCTGCAGATTCCTATACTGTGCTAGGTTTGTCTGTTCTTTATCCCCTCCGGGTCCCTCCACCATTTTGAAGAATGCTGTGTTGTCAAGCATGATGACATACGTAAGAATTATATAATACTTAATAGTTAATATCCATTTGAATGATCTAGATCAGATCAGATCAGATCATAATGTGTGCTAATGAAACTGGAGTGGGGCATGATGTGCGAATGGAATTGTACGCTAATTGTGGAGACTAGTTAGTGGGAGGGATGGCATTGTTTCTGGCAGTGAAAGGAACAATTACCTAGTAGTTCTGCCACCTAACACCCTTATTTACTAATCTGCTACCATGCAGCTATGTTTTTTGATATCTCACCATTATAGTGGGTCACAAATTTTTGCCACTTCTGTATGTTGTGTGTTTTCCACCCCAGGTCCTGTTGAAGTCTTCTAGTTAGCCATTTACAGGTAGCAGTTCTAATATCTTAATCATCTTGGATAATGATTTGTTTGTGTCAACATATTACCCTGTGTGCTTTATGGTCTCCTTTGTGGAGTTCTACTTGAGTTTATAACAGTGATATCTAAAAAATCTTACAAGTGGTAAGCAATACTTTAGTCTGAGCTGTTTACCTCGCAGGGCCCGACTAGCCAAGCAAAGAATATTGTGGTGAAGACAGCAAAATATTCCCTTGCGAGTTTGGAAGGTGGTAGCAGGGTTCCTATCTGCCAATGGTCATAACAACTGTGATTGTAGACAATTACAATGCCCAAGAATTAACAAAAAAAGGGAAGAAAAAAAATTAAACGACATATATATAAATTTTCGCAGAAAAAAGAGGAATAATAGCTCAGATTTAAACAAGAAAATTACAATCTTATTTAGAGTATCACTGAGTTATCTGCCGATGGTGACAACATGCACCAGCATGATGGTCATAGTTTTATAACAACAAAGCAGTTAAACTGAAAATTAGATAAAAAATCAATAACTCACAGAAGCTCCATTTTTTCAACATGAGATTAAACGATATATTACTTGATACTTTATGAAGTATATTTTGGAAAATTGTGGGATAATTTGTAAATTCTTAATAGAATGAAAATGGCGTAAATGAACATAAGTCCTTGAATTACTGGATTTCCAGTCCATAACAGAAACAAAATTTCTAAACGATTTTGAGTTGTTAAAATGAGAAAAAGGAAAAAATCATAATAAATCCAAGAGTTCCTAGTCAAGTTTAAGCTAAATTTTATTTCTTTTCTCCCTTTAATTCAATAATGCTAAACAGAAGAAAAACATGGAAGGAAGCATAAACAGACAATGCAAATGAACTAACCAATGAAAGTATTGGCCCTGGGAAGGCTTTATCAAGAGCTTGAATAACAACTTGTCGCTGCTGAATAGGATTGAAGTTCTGTGAAGTCGCTCTAGCTGCCTCAACCAAGCTTTCATACCCACTCTTACTGTTATAGAGTCCTGCATATATATAATTCAAAGTACAGATAAAAAAGAAAACAACACAGAGCTTCTCTCTGAGGTGAATTACAAAAATGGATGGAAAAGGAAAGAACCTGCTGCCGCTTGAACGCTTTTAGATAGATGGTTTATGGCCAAGCGATCAAACCAGTTATCATTATAGACATTAGTTTTTCTTGTTTCTTCTGTAATGTCATTTGCAGGCCTTGCGAGCACTCCAACCACAGTGGGATATTTTGCTTTGTGTTTATGTTTCCAACAAGCTAAAGTTAATGGCAGATTCATGCTTTGTGAGAAAATCTTTGTTTCCATTTACGGTTGTTATGAGTTTATTTTAGAAAGAAACAGAGAATGGAGGGTGAGTTTTATATATGTCAAGCGAGAAAAAGAGAATGAACGGTGGTTTATGGTTGCAAGGGAAAGAGAGAGAGAGAGAGAGATAAGAACAAAGGGTGCATGAAAAGCATATTAGCGAATGTCATGATCTAGATTCTAGAGTAGAGGAATTTTGTACACATGATGTGGAAACTGTAAGTTTTACAGCTGATGTGGAGAAATATTTACAGCTGTAGACTACATATTGTCAAATACAATATATGACTGTGATAAACAGAAATCACCCCCTTGAACTTGAAGTTGGTTTGTTTGGGAGATTCCATCAAACATTTCTTGTTCGGCTACGAGATGCTTTCTTTTGTTGGTTTATGGTTTCTATTATATATTCTACTCCTCAAGTGAACTTGTCTTTTAAAAAAATGTCAAGTACTTTTCAAACGGAGCTAATATAGAAGTAAGCTTTGAAAGTAGTTTGTCTTTTATTCTTCTTGTTTTCTTTTGGGGGTTAGGGTGATTAGTTTTGTGGTCGGATTGGACGTGAATCCTTATGCATAGAGTGATTTAAGGTAATTAAATTTTTTTTTGACAAATTTATCATTAGATTGAAATCTACTTATAATTACTTTTAGATAAAATAAAATAGTCAAGACTATATATTCATTAAAAGGTGATTTATAAATAAACTTTGTTTTTTTTTTAGAGAAAATACACTTCAGTTTGAGAACAAATTTTTCATATAAAAAAAAAATTGACTATTCAATATTTTTAAAAAAATAAAATTATTTTTTCGGTTTAATCAATAAAAGCATAGCATTCACTTCAAGCTTATTCCATATTTGCAAAAAATAAAAAAAGGAAAGCTAGATATTTCATATCATAAATTCAATTTTAGAATAGTTGTTCCACTAATTTTAGAGGGGAAAAAAGGTTTAAACCTATCTTTAATAATCAAAAACAATAAATAAATAAATAATAATTAAACGATTGTATTTATGACATAAGAATTCTCAGCTCGTTTTGGCTTTTTACATATGGTCAAACTAACGTTCATGGCGACCTCCGTCCTTTGCCTATTTGGGCCTCCATATTATGTCATAGCAACGTTTAGCATAAAAAGAAATATTTGAAAGAAATTGTAAACAAACAAGTAGGCACTACTGGGTTATGATTGAGAATTGAGTGGCTCTCTGAATTTGCCTAAATCAATTTTTTTTAAGTGTGATTAATATTTTTTTAATACAATAAAAATTTAGAAATCAGTTAAATTAAACTAGAGTCAACGGTTGTGTGAATATTTTTTTAAATATAATAAAATTTAAAATCAGTTAAATTGCGTTAGAATCAAAGACTCAGCCAGTAAATTCCCGTACCTCAAATGGGATTAATATTTTACAATAAGAAATGGAAGCTTTGTCATACAAGTAGGCAAAGCTTTCTCTACAAGGAAGTGACACGTTTTCAAATGGTAACATTTGTTGGGCATTAGGCACTGATAGTGATTCGTGCCAAGAGTTAGAGTACCGAATTTTAATTAAATTTTGATATAAACCGTTGAGGCCCAATGGTTGTCTATTGCTTGCTTAAACTTAAAAGCACTTCAATTACCTGATAGTGTTTTGTCTCATTGGTAACAGGAGCTTGATTGTGTCATATACTCATAGGGGTTTTCAAGTTCGGACTTGATGATAAGGTAAATTAAATATGATTCAATAAACTTTACTTTCATATGAAAAATGTGAGGGGCTGTTTGGTTTGGCTGTTTCCTATTTTTATTTTTATTGAAAATAAAATAAATTTAAAAATATGTTTGGTTGAGTATAAATTAAAATGTTTTCATTAAAAACATTGGAAATGTTTTCAAAAATTGGTAAGAAACTGGAAACGTCTTTTAGACGTTTTCACTATTTTCTAACAAAGACTGGCATACTTGTAATTTATGTGAATTTTTTTTTCTCTAAATTTTCATTTCTTCTACACGCAAGCCATTCTTTGCTGTCATCTATGGCCTATATTGTGCTGAAGAATAAAGGAGACAAAGGATTGACCAAAAGTAAGGAGACAAAGGACCAGCTTTTAACCATTGGTTTTTTGATGGGGTGGAACCCCAAATACGCATTCCTTTTTACAAAAGAAATGGAAATTGCTGATGGGTTCAATTCAGAAGTGCCAAAAGAGAGGATATTTCTTTTCAAAGGATTGGTGTTAGACCCAGAATGCGAAACCCACCATTACTAGAGAACTATTTTGGAAATGCAGTTATGGTTGCACTATAACCAGGAAAGTAGGGGAATTGGTGAAGGGTGGGATTTGGATGTTACTTTGAAGATGAACAAGGTGATTGCTTCACACACTAAATCTGAAATTCCATTTGCTCCCTTTTCTCCCTACTTTGGTCTCTCTATTTTTATTCTTCTTGTTCTATCTATTTTCTTTTTTTGTCTCTATTATTTTTCTCTATTGTTTCCTTTCTCTATGTCTCTTTATTGTTTCCAATTCCAGTATGTCACTTGAGAAACCAATCATCAGAAAAGAAAGAAGGAATAAACAATGATGTGAAGCTGAGTGAGAAAGTTAGATAAGGATAAAGAGGGAAGAGGGGATGTGGTTTGAGAATGGAAATAGAAAATTTTCAGCAAACACATTTTTTAAAAATGAAAATTTGAAAATGAAAACATATTTTAAGAAATGAAAATAGGAAATGAAAATATGAAAATATTTTCTAAAACAAACAGGCCCTTAATGTTGTACCCAAAAAAATAAAAAATGTGAACGTAGCCACACAAAAAAAGACGCGAGACCTACCATTTATATTGTTCCTCAACATCAATTAAAAGAAAATGTCAACTCCATAAACTCTTCAATGATAACTCACAAGGTGGCAAAATGGATCCAACTTGATAAACTAGCCTGTATAACCCGATGTTAGGGTTAGGCTAGACTAGGAAAATACTAACCTAAAAAATTGACCCAATTTTGGCCAGACTCAATCATGATAGACAAGCTCAAACCGAGCTGGCACAACTTGACCCAGTTAGCTATTTTTTTTGGTGAAACTAAAATGAAATTACTTGTATAGTTTTTTTAATTAAAATATAAAAATTATTAAGTAGTATTATTTATACACCTATTGTAAGAAAATTTGGTCACCACAACTTTAAAAAATAATTCTTAAAATTAAAAAGGTTCAATTCATTAAAAAATATATTTAAAGCATGTTAAGCTTCACTTAATTTTCATTAGAAAAAAAATCTTACTAATGAAAAATCTATTATAAAATAGTGATGTTATTAAAGTCATGAAATATTTAAAAGCTACAAATATGAGATATATCATATATGATTAAATTTCATGTTCATTACAAAATAAAGATATTTTTTTATATAAAAAAATATTATCTTTTATTATATAATCGATTATATTAAATAAAAATTTTAAAAAATAACATATAAGTTTACTATATACTTTTATTTTTAACCAAAAAAAATAAAAAATAACTTTTTACATTTGGACTGGTTGACTAACCCAATAACTCGCCATAAAACTGAACTAAACTAGCCATATATCAGTCTGATTAAATTTAAGTCAAGCTAAGCCAACCCAAAATTTACCCATGACCCAATTGGGCCAAGCCGATTGCCACACTCACAAGTCAACTTCCTATCTTTGGAGAAAAAGAAAAGTTACAACTTCCTCTATAATTAACATTTCAATTATTTTATCATATATTTCTGTTTTAATTATTTTCACTTACAATAATGGCTAAGAACAAAATATAAAGTATAAACCCAACAGGACAAGGGAAAATTACCGTCCCAAGTCCGAACAAACCATTTGGGCTCGTATATCCCTAAGCCCCAATAACAAGAACAAATTGGCTGATCAAGGGCCTAGATCTGGTCTTCGTCTGTCACTGTTCCAAGTACAACGTAATTTTGCTGGAAAATGATGTCACGTGTTTAATTACCTAAGCTGCATCAAAATTCAACATATATTCACCTAATTTCCTCAGACATTGCAAAGATAAACAAAACCAAATAACACTAACAATTGGACAATTAAGTGAACCATAAGCATTAACACATTTCTGAACCACAGATTGTAACTTAAACAAACCAACCAGTTAAATGCATCCAACAGCATTACAATTCTACTAGAGAGCAGTTAAAGCAGTAAAATGAACATCTACCATGGCCATATACATATTACTAACATTTCAGCACTAAACAAACAAGTCCTAAACTAGCCACTTTGATAAGTCATAAAATAAAGCCAACCTAGTTCAGTAAACACTAAACAGCCATATGGAAAAAGAAAGCAAAGTGGTCATTCTTTGGAGGTTTTGTTGATCAAGGATTTGTGAATGTGAGGGATGACACCACCACCAGCAATAGTCCCTTTAATCAGTGTGTCCAGCTCCTCATCTCCTCTAATGGCCAGCTGCAAATGCCTGGGTGTGATCCTCTTCACTTTAAGATCTTTGCTAGCATTTCCAGCCAACTCAAGAACTTCAGCAGTCAGATATTCAAGAATAGAAGCCAAGTAAACAGCAGCAGTTGCCCCAACCCGCCCATTAGCTGAGATTCTTTGCTTCAGCTGTCTATGAATACGACCCACAGGAAACTACAATAATCCATGCAAATAAGGTCAAACAAATCAAACATTCAAATTTCTGCACTGCGCAAAAACTATCCAACATCCTCAAAAATTAAATGCAATCCATCGCATGCATTCCAGAAAGTTAGCACAAAACCACATCGACCCATGCGTTCCAAACGTTCCAATTGAAAGGTTTATTACTGGGAACAAGAATCCACACTCTGCACCAAACTTCTTTTCTGCCCATTCAAAATGCAACCAAAAAAATTCTTTGTGCTAACATTGGGCATTAATTAGTCTTTTTTCTCCCTTTAAGCTTTAACTGCAGCAACGGTAGGCCACCCATCAACCCTCCCCTCCCCCAAAAATAAAAAATGGAAAAACAGATAGAGTCATCACTGCAACGTTTGATAGAGGACAGATACACAACTTACAACATAGTTGCATAACGGGTGAACATCAGACATGAACAATGGCACATAACTCCAAGGACAAGAAGTGAAAAATGTACAATATAAGAGATTGAAGGAAATTAGATCTAACTCGTATCAGGTGTATTTATTCATTTGACCACTGTAGAAAAGAACATCAACGCCAACAATTCACACACAAGATTAAAAGGGCATAACTGAAAGATCAGTTACCTGAATTCCAGCACGGGATGACCGGGAAACCGGCCTCTTCTTATCCTTATCCTTATCTTTGTCCTTGTTAGCGGTTGTGGTTTTTGCAGCCAAAAGCCCCTTCCCTCCTTTTCCCGCCATTTCTTACCTAAGCATAGAAAATAAAAATATTTCAAGAATTGAAATTAAGAGGGCAAGAAAATGGTAACAGCATCGAAAGATCTACAGAAAATAAAGGGAAATGAAGAAACCAAAATATTGATTCCTATCTGTCACAAGATCTCAAAGATTTTTGAAGAAAATAAAAATAAAAATTAGCAGGATAAAAACAAAGCACAGAGCACCGCAGACATCGTTACTTATTTACAGAAGCTCAGGAAACCAAAAACATAAACGACCGCGACGAAAGCCTCAAAAGGCGTCAAAAGAAAACAAGGATAAGAGATAAAGCAAGAAACTAGTACGGAATTTTGGGCGTGGTTCAAATCTCTGCTGAGAACATGTGAGAATTTCAAACCGGAAACATCTAAAGAGATTATACATGTCGAATTTTAAAGGATGTGTGTGTTGATGTGAGCGTGAAGTCGGAAATCAAGATAAAAAAATAAAGCGGTCGAATAAAATCTGGAACTTGTAACGCCCACAAACATGTTTCTTCCTTAAAAAAAAAAAAAGAAAACAAACCCTAAGAAACAACAGAACCACACACAAAGACAGAGAGAAAGAGAGAAACCTGAGAAGACAGAAATCGAAGAGACGATGTCGAAGGAGAAGGAGCGAAGAGAGAAAAGTACAATGAGTTTTGGTTTTGGATACGGTAAGGAATGGATGTATCTTATGTCATTAAATGGGAAATGCGTTTTGAATTACCAAATCTCAGGAAAAAGGCGGTCAATCTTGCGTGGGAAATCTCCCAATTTCAAAAATTTCGCACTTTTTCACTTTTCCAAAGTGTGTTCAGCCCACCGTGGCTGGCCTTTTCCTTTTCTTCTGAACCAAAACAAAAAGGGGGCTTTAAATTTTTAGGCCCAATTATCCAAAATGGCCGAAGCCCAAAAAACCAGATAAGGTTTGATTGGCTCAAAACCTTAAGCACTACCTTTGTGCAATTCCGCAAAGCAAACTGAAGAATGCTCTTGCTCTGCGCAATTCCTTTCAGAGTTTAAAATTAAGAATGTGTTTAGAACTTTGTGTGTAAGTTATACATGACTTGAACAGGGTATTTAAAGCGAAGAGAATTTTCTGGATGTAATGGCTGCGACCTTATTATTGTCATCCAATGCAACTATAGTATCTGCTTCTACTGCTTATAAATCATTTCTGGGTGTTGTAAATGTGGACAGCATTCGACGCCGTCATGTGTTTGGGAAGAAATCGAAGTCATGTTCATCGAATAGGTTAAGGCTTGTGGTGGTGGGTGTGACTCAAGGCTCAGCAGATTCAAGTAAGTCCGAGGAAACAGTCCCATCGTGGGCTAGAGCAGATTCAGATGAACCTCCACCTTGGGCTCGGGATGAACCCAACAACAGTGCTTCCCAACAAGGATTTCAAATCCCTTTCTATGTTTATTTACTTGCCTCAGCTATCACCGCAATCGCCGCTGTAAGCTCTCTATAATTATTACTTGCTATGTGATAATCTTCCTCACCCTCAGCCTATTTTAATTTTGTGTCAAATATTTGACTACAGATTGGATCAATTTTTGAGTACGTGAACCAAAGGCCAGTGTTTGGAGTTTTGGGCTCAGACAGCGTATTTTATGCTCCCTTGCTTGGATTTTTTGCCTTCACTGGCATTCCCTTTTCTGTAAGTAGTTCAATAACCATTCTCTGTTGGACTTGACTTGCGTATCAGACTCTAGATGTTTGTGAAAAATCCCAAGTAACTTAGTTTATTGAATCGTAATAGTGTAACTTTGCATCACCAACAATTTGATTTTTTCTTTCAACTGTAGCTCATTGAGATCCTTATATGACCACTCATAGGGGATACCAACTGCAACTACAGGCTAATAGTAGTTTGTTGGCCACAAAAGATGCAGTAATTGATAACCCTTGAGCTAATTATGAGTTAATGTTGCATACAGGGATTCCTGTGGTTCAAGTCAGTTCAAGCTGCCAACAAGGAAGCTGAGGAACAAGACAAGAGGGATGGCTATTTATAGGCTCCAATCCATCCCATTAATCATCTATAACTTTTCTTTTCAGAACTCAATGCCTGTAATGTAATTGTAAACCATATAAAAAGAAAAATAAATCAACCATACCTTTCACAAAGAAAGTGTCAGTGCCACATTGCAATTCATAGTCCGCTGTAGTCTTTCTAATTTTTTATGCTGTTATGGATATCCAAAGAGAGAGATCACAGTGGTAACTTAATGACTTTGTATGGAGAATATCATGTCATAACATATTGATCACAGAACAATGCATCTGCGAGTACTTTTCTCTTTTTTTTGTTGGGGGGGTGGTTGGTTTGCCTTTCCTAATTCTAAATCTCAGATATCTTCACCTGGTTTAAAGTTCAATGGAACAATTCGCTTCTTCTTCTGTTTTGCTGGTAAAAAGATGTGATTGGAAAAGCTGAGAAGACAGTTATCTGACATCGAAATTCAATGGATGATCACAGATAGAGAGACGATAGAACTGGTTGTCTACCATTTTTGCAAGTTAAAGTTTCATTGATGCTGTAGTTTGGTATTCAGAGAAAGCTGTAAGTCCAGCACATCACTCCGTAGTCTCAAAGGATGTATATGTACAAATATTCCTCTTCCTTTTTGTACCCCATTGCACTCCCACATAACCAAAAAAAAAAAAAAAAAAGACGAAATGGGAAAATTGGGTTCTTGCCTATAGTTTTTATTTCATTGCACCAAAAGAACCACGTGGAGTATATTATACATTCATGCTAGGAATATACGAGAGATAAAGGGTAGAGGAAACAAAGACTAAAAGCACTTAATCCCAAAGCCGAATGCAGTAGAGTCGACAATATTGACTATGTTTCAGTTGTGCAGGAGTAGAGTGAGGACTATGACTATTATGTGTAAGGATTTTGCTGTCTGCCAAAATGTACAAGCAGTTATAATCGATTGCAGAAGAATATGCCAATTGGAATATGGCGAAGGAGTGCACTTTACTGGACCACAAACATTTAATAATGGATTGCTGAAGAAACATACCAAACTCTCTTCATCACACATAGCTAGAAAATTAGATGCTTTTTACACCACTTTTGGCCCTCCATTTCAACTTGCACAAACAGCTTCCCTTCAAAAACTTCCCAGTGGTGCAACACGTTCCTCTAATTTGGCACCCACAAGTTCAACTATTATAAATTGCTTATTCTTTTTTTATTCTTTTCTCAGCTGTATTCTGCACTCATTAATCATTATTATCCTTTAGAATCTAAACGTCTGTTTAGTCTTTAGACTTGCTTTCAAGATTTTATAAACAGAAGAAAGTCACAAATCACAATGAAGCCCCCTTCACGTTATCTTTGATAAAGCGCAACATAAAGCTCCTATGTCTTACTTTTGTTGCCATCGATGGGCACAAACGAGTCAAGTACTGTTCCTTTGTTGCCACGAGTAAAGCAAAGAGAAAACTACAACAAACGAAGTGACTCTTCTCTCTTGACTAGTTTCAACTTTCAAAACGAAACTCAGCGACGTGGAAGAAAAAACCAGGCATTGCTTGATGTTGTCTAAGGTGATCATATCTTTCTTAATAATGGGCCCATTAGAAAGCCCATCTCTGGGGCCTTACCCTTTTCAATGGAATTATAGGACAACATATGGGCCACTTTTTTTCTTTCTCTTTAATTGACACTGTTTCCAAGTCATAAGTCAGCAAAAGAAAGACAATAAAAAGGGGAAAGAGAAATATAATTTACAAATCAATTAGTGACAAGACTATTCTTATACAGAACATATAGTTTATATTTAAATTTAATTTTTCTGCTTACATCTTATTATTTTCGATAGCATATAAAGAAATTTGCAGAAAAATATAAAGTAATGATGCTTTTCCTTTTATCATTAACGCGGAAAAATATGTTACATAAGGGAATGATTTACCTTTACCTTACCCCCCACTCAAGCGTGTCAAATCCAAATATCATATCTGCCTTTAGACTATTTGATTTATAGGCTCCTTTCTAGATACTGGTTGAAGGCATTAAAGTAAGAAAACAGTGAGGTTTACTTCCTCTTTTTAAAACAACCCACTACTACTTATTTAGTGCCACTTACCAATACATCCAAATGATATGTAGCCAACAAAATTAGAAAAACCAGACTTTGTGAATTGATATCCACTCACAAAGAAACTTCGCATATATGCAGGAAAAAATACTTTACCCTTTTTCAATTATAACCAAAAAGATGCCTAAGTGTCTGGTTTTAGATGTGATCAATATATATATAATTCATCAATTTCGTGATTGGATAGCAAGTTTTTCCATTTTCATGTTACAAACTAATAACAATTTTGTTCAATCAAACAATTCCTCATCTTCCATTAAATTAAGTATTACCATTTCACTAATCTTGTGTGCTATAAAATTACTCCACGTGGATTTACGCACAATATGATATAAAACCTCCAAAATAAGAACGATACTCATTAAGCAAATATAGTTGCTATTGTCTTTTAAATCTAATTCCTTTCCATTGAAGGCCCAGTCGTGGTAATACCATGGAATATAACCACTTTAATAACAAACTTTGGATATGATATTTTACAATAGAATAAATATCTAGAGATCTCTCAAAAAATAAATTTTGATTATTTCATAAAATAATACAATAAGAAACAAGTGTAAGATCACCAAAAAAAAAAAAACAACAATATACATTGTTTTCTTCACCTGTAAATCTATGATTATATATATATATATATATGATATATTAATAGCATAGTTAGTTAAAACGCATATAATATCCTTATTATACTCATACATCTATAATTTTAAATAAAATTCTCATTTGACGTGTCAAAATCAAAAAATCAGTAAAATATACAATTAATTGAAAAACTCCTGTAAAAATTACGTGTAAAATGTTTCATACCATTTTAAAGAATAAAAAACTTATTCCATATTAGTTTAATGAACTTTTTTTATTTTATATATTTTCTTACCCTAACCTAGATAGACTTTTATTTATCTTATTTACACTTGTAGTTAATGCAAGTCTAACTTTGACTTTAACTCTGATTTTTATTATACTGTTTATTATAGTTATTGTAATTAACATTAATATTTTGTATGAATATTAAGTATTTTGAGATATGATTCATATGTAACAATAACTTCAATATTAGGTATTTTGTCTTATCAAAAAATATAATAAGTGTTTTGATTAAAAATAAATTTGCTTTTTAATTTTAGTCAATAAAATATGTTATGATACTCATGATAATATATTAAAAAATATTATATAGAACTTGTATTTTATATAACAAAATTTTTATCATAAAACGTAATATACTCATATAATTTTTTATAAATATATTTATAAGATTCGTATTATAGACTATATGTTTGACTATTTTGTTTAAAAAAAATTATATTATATTCATATGTATATTTTAATGTCTAACACTTGTTTTGTATAATACTAACTATGATTAATACTAGAAAAAAATGATATAATCATTAAATTATATATAATGAATGAAAATAAATATTTTAGTTGTTTTATTAATGTGACATTTTCAGTAAATAAAATTAATTTGAATTATGTAACTGTGTGAGTAAAACAATATCACTATTATAAAAAAAAAAAAATTATTTCTACAGTTTATAGTTGGATATAAAATTAAATTTTGGGGATCTGCATTTATCTATGGATGACGCAAAGGATGGGGCCAAGGTGTCCCATCACCAGAGAAACTAAGAAGGATATTCATGGGCTTCAAATACTATGTTAGTAGGCAGCAGCTGGGTTCCTCCCCGACATGATAGCGTTATGTGAGGCCCACTACAGAGACGTTAAAGCATTATTGTGGGTCCCAGGAGTCATATATATGGTCTATCTTTATTCGTTGGACCCCACAATCAAACTCAGCTGCAACGAGAACCATTTATAATTTATTGATTTTACAATTATATGGTTTCAGGACCCGCTCACAAAAATCAGTAAATTTTTTATCAGCCTCTACATGTTTTTAACTTTCTGAAAAATTTACAAATAATTAAATTTACCTCACTGTGAACTGGTACAGAAAGAGAAAAGCTTGGGTTTCGGCTGAGTTGTCCAAAAGAAAAGAAAAAACTTTTAGCAAAAAAATAAAACTTCACAAAATTAGCATGTTTATAATTTTTTTGTTTTTTAAAGAAATGAAAGTAAAAATAATTTTTTTTCAATATTATTGAGCATAGTGTTAATGGTATGTCTCAGATTTTATAGAAGGTCGATAAAAAATTCGGATTACCTCTAAAATTTAATTAAATTCAAACAAAATTATTTAACTAATTCTTAAGTGCTAAGAAATATTATTGAGAATAATTGTCTACTAAATAAGACTTTTGATCGGAAGAGATATTCTAACTCTCAATAGAAATAATGCATAGCCCTAACTCAATTTTATTCGATCAAATGAGTCTGGCGGCATGCTTATAGACTTATAGTTTACAAACATTCAATTTGTTTCGACTTTTATTATTCATAACAAACGATAAAGATTTCACAAGTCATCAATTTTTGATATCTTATAATCGTTTGTTTTTAGACATAATTTTTTTATTTGTTTTAAATTTATCTACATGTGCAGTTATTTTTACTTCAAAACTTTTTTGGTTGGATGTTCATTATCTTTTACCGGGCTCTAAAACCATATTCTGCCTCGGCATTCGACAGTGGGGCAGGAAGTGATCCAGAAATTTCCCTTCCATTGGTAGAAAAAGGACAATGATTATAGTTTCACCAAAAAGAAGGACAGTGATTCTAAAAACTTTGGTGGGTCTTGTTTGTTTACACTCAATTTTTGTACTAGCGCTACTAGTTTTTGTAACATACTATCAAACGGCTAACAACCACTTACCTTGCACGTGCCACCATCGCATCATTTCAAGGACATAACGTCCCTTTCAAAGAAGCGCTACATTCCCTGCTGCTAAACTGCACCGTTATCAGTTTTCCATTTTTTTTCTTTTAAACAAAAAAGAGAAGTTTTAAAATTTTGAATAAATTGGGAAGGAGAAGCTCTGTTACTTACTTTCCCAAAATAGCCCTGAATCTCAGCGTTCCCAAGTGCCAACTGCAAAGTCAGTACTCCAACTACCGCTGATCCACTGGCCCAAAAAAACACTGATTCTGAGCCGCAGGCCCACCACCACCCCTTCCTTCCCTTTTTTACCCTCTTAATTAGACTGGAATTATATCGTGCCCCCTGCTATAGTGCTATGTGCTCTCTGCTATTTTATCACGCAACTTTCACCACAAGGGTAGGGTATTTTCAACTACACATGACATATGCCCACAAGCTTCTTAAACACGACATTGACATTAAACCAACCAAAAACTGAGTTTATTTAGGGGCAATTTAGTCAAACCACGCACTCTAACGACCGTTTTCAGTTTCAGTTACACACACCGAAGGCAATTTCAATGTCGCTGCAGAATGCAAATTATCCGGAGGATAGGACCCGTCATATGACCCAAATACCCCTTTGCTTATTTTGTTCCTGGACACGATGTAGGTTGTGGTTAAAGATTCTTCTTCCACAACATCAGGGGCATTATCGTAAAGCCAAAGTCACGCGCTACAGCCTCACCCAAACTGAAAAGGGGTGGGGTTTTCCATCAGGCCCATGCCACCATCGTGAGGCTGTTTCGATAGCTTCCGTATAACGAGGGAAGCAACCACTTTGATGTTCCTGAAAAAATGAGGTCATTTTCGGGATTCAACATATCCTCATAACCATGGCATAACGTGGCATCGTGAGCCAGGATCACATGAAACAACCAGGTTTATGCATCGACACGTACACCCACTATGGACAGTTCCTCCAATCTGCCACGTAAATCTACACGTGGCACTTTCGTCCAGGTCATCTCATTTCCCCCTTGGTTTCCTTTAAATAGTCCACGCTTTCTGATCTGCTCCTTATCCTTGGCCTGCAAAAAACCAACACCACACGCAAACAAACCAGACTCTCGTTTCAGTTCCCCCTTATCGCCGGCGGTAGATTCACCGGAAAATTGAATCGAAACGCCGGAGAAAATGGAGACTCCGGCGATCGCTGCTTATCTTTATTTTATAGGGATCGACTTGGCGTTATCGTGCCGTCGCGTATTTCGGAACTCTAATCGTATCTGGTAGAAGCCCTAAGCAAAAGCAACTTTACTTAGCAGAGTTTTGAAGTTATTCCATGCTTTGTCTCACAAATACGAGGCAAATTATAGTTATATAATAATCCGAGAGAATAAAAGAGACTTGCTGTAGTAAGCATCTCGAGTTTTGGCAGAAGTGCATTGATTTCCTCTTCTTTTTCTTCTTGGCTTTTCTCGGACAACTGCTAAGTTCTTCGTCCTCAAATTTTGAATTCAGAGGCGGAGAATCGAGAAAGCTATTTTGCAGAATTTGAGAGATTTAATTAGCTTTACAATAGGAACTCTTTGTGACTCCCAATTTTAAAGTAAGCTTGGGCTTGGAAGGAAATGGAAGAGAATCATTAAGAGACGACCATTTCTGGTTCTTCTGAAGTCATGCCTTTCCCAATGAAAATTCAGCCTATCGATTCTCATATAGCTGCAGAGGCGACTAGGTCTGAGCTGGTCAAGCCGGTTGTGAAGTCGCGATTAAAGAGGCTCTTTGAGCGTCAATTCCCCGGTGTTCTGAGAAATTCGGCGGCGGAAAAGATCGGCGTCGAGGAGCCGCATTTTAGAAAGGACGGCTTTAACGGCTCCAATGATTTCGAGCCGAGTTCTGTATGTTTGGCGAAAATGGTGCAAAATTTTATCGAGGAGAATCACGAGAAGCACTCCGCTTCCGTCAGGTGTGGACGTAACCGCAGCAACTGCTTCAATGGAAACTGTGAAGATAGCTCTGACGATGAATCAGACGCGTTTGGTGGTTTTGGTGACTCCAACTATTCTTCAACTGGTGAAGCGTCTGAAGTCCTTAAGGTATATGCTGTTTTCAACAGATTAACTTTTGGATTTTATTTTTTTTCAAAAAAGAGAAGAATTGGTCGGTGGTGGTTTTTGCGGTTGTGTTGTGTAATGGTTTGTTCATACGCTTCTTATTTTGGACAGGGTTTGGTGGCTTGTGCGAGCATTAGTGAAAGGAATTTGCTAGCGGACACTGCTAAGATCGTTGAGAAAAATAAGATCATTAAGCGTAAAGACGACTTCTGCCGAAAGATTGTCACTGACGGGTTGTTGGTTCTCGGTTATGATGCGTCAATTTGCAAATCTCGCTGGGAAAAATCCCCCTTCTATCCCGCTGGTACTTTCTCTCTCTAGTGTCTGTTTGTCGTTTTAAATTGCAAAAATATCTCCACCAGAGCCCTGTTTGGTTGCTGAGAAACAGGAACGACACTAATCAATTTGAGAATTGATTGTTAATATCTTGTTTTTGGCGAACATAGGAGGAATTTAAATTTTGATTTCGTTTCTAGAAAATGTTCTGTTCGACGAATGTTTGAACATTAAATTTCCATACATATTTTATACTGATTTATTGATCCATTTATTATGGCACAGGGGATTATGAATACATAGACGTGATGATCGGAAACGAGCGAGTGCTAATTGACATCGATTTCAGGTCAGAGTTCGAAATTGCTCGATCAACTAAAGCTTACAAAACGATCCTTCAAACCCTTCCGCACATATTCGTGGGCAAGTGCGATCGTTTGCAGAGTATCATAGCCATCGTCTCAGAGGCAGCGAAGCAGAGTCTGAAGAAGAAGGGTATGCACATTCCACCCTGGAGGAAAACCGAATACGTGAAAGCAAAATGGCTCTCTCCTTACACGCGAACCACTCCCACAACTCATAGCTCGCACGAAACCAAAGAAAAAACTGAAAGCCTTCAAGCGCCTTTGAACGGGAGTGGTGACTTTAAACTGAGTCACAGGGAGGGAAACTGTGCTGGCAAGGAATTGGATGAGTCTGTGTTTACTTTGTCTCAGGGTTCTGCGGAACATGAGAAGGCGGAGGAGGTAATAGAATGGAAACCGCCGGAGCTGAAACCCAAGAATTCACTGTCCGGGGTTAAGATCGTCACTGGATTGGCAGCGGTCTTTGATGACCCATAAAAATTTTGACTTATTTTTTTTTGTTTCATTTTTCGGTTTTTTGTTTTTATTTTTTCACTATAAGGTGAGATTCAAACAAATCTTATAACTGTAACAGCTCATTCCCCTTCTGTTTTTAATGTAAGGGATGGATTTACTAATATGAATAAATAAAATTGAAATATAGTTACCAAAATTTACAATTTTATTTTCGCCTATTCATACTGGATATGTCTCAGTTGTTTAACTTAGCTTATTTCTTACACAGTTCTTAGGGGAGTTGATTGAGTCATTGAATTTATGGGATTAAGCAGAGAGAGAATAAAGGTTGAATCGTAATTATTGGTAGGTATTATTCTGCATTTGATCTCGGAGAGGCAGAGTTGTTGGAAGAACTATATCTTTTGCTTGAAGTCTGATCGTTATTCTTTTCTTCAATAGGAAGGAACAGAAATTGACGAAGGAAACTGCTAGTGCAGTCTATAGCGGTATAAATAAATAAATGACTTATAACAAAACAAATGCTAAAATAAAGAACTAACACTTCTTCTGAATTCTGATGAGCCATCTGAAGTTTTTCTTTAACTCAAACATGAACCAGCAATCTTCGATTCTATTGTGATTGGTTTCAATTTTGCAATATGCAAGAAAGCAATCAGATCATTCTCAATCTCATGGGAGGAAAAAAGAATGCTCTTTGCTGATGTAAATCCGGTTTTGTCGTTTCTTTGTCTCGTACCCAACCGAGTGAATCCACTATTGTCTTGGGAGTTGCACCAAAGCTTTTTTCTTTTTTATTTTATTTATTACTTATTCAATTGTTCAGTCGCAGTCAAATTCTGTGCCTTTGTATTTTAGTCCCACAAATAATCATCCCACTTACTTAAAAAATTCACAATAGGAATAGGAATAGTTAAAAACATTATAATATTTTATTAGAAAAACTGTTAAATATAAAAAACATAGAAGCACTGTATTAGTTCAGGACATAAGGACGATAATGGAGTTTGTTGGGGGTGACTTTCCCTGTAATATTTTCTGGAAAATAACATCTCACCTACTTAATTTAACCCATCTCTCAGACTCTAACCCATTCTCTTCCAATAGGTTTATGGAGATAAGAATTTGTCCAAGTTCGACCTGTGCAAGATGGCTAATTTCTTTAAATATTTTCCTAATTGTCTTTTGTGTGATTATTTTCACTCCCTATTATACTTCACTTTCGGCAATTTTGGATGGCTTCTATCCATCTTCCAATGTCGTATATCTTTCTCATGAGATCATGATCAACTTTATAAGATTATAATCTTATCTCATCGTGATTTTAGTAAGCTCAACATTTTGTCATTAAAATTATAACAACATTGAAAACCTAATAGTGACTGTTTTATTAACATGGACCGGACCGCAAGACCATTTTGCACATTTTTTTGTTCCTTTAATTGTTTTGAGATAATTTCTAATGAGCTACAGTTTTTTAAAATTACTAGTTCTACATTCATTTGAGACCATTTGTCACTTGCAAACTTTTTATATCGGACAAGCAATTTGCTGGCTGCATATTTGAAATTTGAGTAAAACTCTTTTTTAATCATTGAAAAATATAGTCATTGACAAATTCGTCATCCAAAAATTTTTGATGACAAATTGGTCCTTGAATTATTATTTCGTTGACAAATTAGTCTTTCGATAGACAAAATCAGTGAAAAGAAAATGAGAACTTGAATGAGAAAAAAAAGGCTTAAACATAGCTAGACAATATCAGTGAAAAGAATTTTAGGAAAGGGGTCTGCAGGGGTTCAGAACTTTTTTTATTAAAGTACTAGAAGACTAATTTGTCAGATAGAATAATAATTTAATGACCAATTTGTCACTGAAAATTTTTGGAGGACGAATTTGTCAGTAACTACATTTTTTAAAGACTAAAAAAGGGTTTTATTCTTGAAATTTTTTTTGTATTTTTAATTATAATTTTAATTAGTGATTAACTTTGCAAAGCTGAGGCGTGGTTGATGTGCCTATTTTCATAATTAAGCTTGTTTATTTTTGCATAGAGATTTGAGATAGATACCAATGATGATAAAAAGACGAGCCAAAGGAAATAAGAACGTGCTAAGAGTTTAAGTGTGCCTTCTAATTTCGTGTTGTGTTTAAATAAATCACGTAGCTTTAACTTCTCAATCATCTTATATCCATAACTTTATTTTTTTTTTAAGAAAAAGTGAGAGGGGCTTGGGCAAAGATTACAGAATTTATTTAAATAAACAATCAATCACATGTTTCATGAACTGAAGTGAGGTATAAAAAATCATAATAAAGCTAAATTGGGATAATTTATGTAAGTGTTAAGTTTTGGAATGCTGCATTGGGTTTAAACTTTAAAGTTGTCAGGCTATTTTTTTGTGTCAGCTAAAAGAAGCCCCATTTGAAGCTGCTGCTGCTTCTGAGGCCTTTGCCTTGGGAGTCCCTTCACCTTTTTTAAAAGGCGAAAGCTAAGGTGCTTGCTACACAAGTCAATGATTTTGTTTTTAAACTTTAATGTGATACTCTTCCTCACTTTACTAATCTATGTTCTGAATTATGATATGTTTTTTAGTGATATACTTTTTTGTCCAAATTTCACAAAAGCTAAAACGATAAAGTGTATTGACAGAAAAATTACACGTGCAAAATTGAAATTCATCTAATGTTTACATACTAAACAAGAAAGGAATCAATTGCTTTATGACATTAAACGAAGAATTTGAAGAGCATGAAAATAAGTTAGATAAAGTAGCGAGTAAAATGTCATTTTAATTTTTAAAAAAATATAATAAAAATTATTTAGATCTTTAAAGTTTTAATTAATTTTTTTAAAAATTCAAATAATATACAAATATTTTTAAATAAATAAATTATATTTTTTAAAGACAAATAATTTGTTATTCTTATATTTATCACCATATTATATGGAGTATGGAGTTGTGCATGTAGTTGCATTAATTATACCCTTTGAATGGGGACCAGAGAGAGGCAGATACCTATATTATTATCTATCCTGACAATAGGAGCAGAGGGACCAGTACTGTTGATTGTTACAATTTATGGCTTTGGGTTAATTTCTGAATGAGGAAAAGAAAAATAAGAGGTCAGAGGAAGGAGGGAAACAGACAAACAGATAAAAAGGAGAAGGATTATTTCCCGTGAGTTGAGCTTTTCAAAGCTGTGTTGAGTATACAGAGGAAGAGTTGCAACTTCAATTTTGTGTCGGTGTAAAGG